>VZTF01009104.1:2777354-2856910 GCA_013397755.1 Cnemophilus loriae | reverse complement strand
AAAAAAAAAAACAAAAAACCCCGCAATGTAAACACTCTTACAATTGCTGCGGAAACTGGATATAACCAGGTTATTCAAAGGGAGAAAGAATTAAGCCATCTGTACATGCCAAGTTTGCCTTCACATCTGTTAATTGTAAGGGGGTGATTAAAAAAAAAAAAAAAAGGAAGAACGAAAAAAAGAAGACGACGAAATCGTGTTTTAGAGCCTGGTTCGGCAAAGGTTGTGAACGTTTACTCTCGAAAAGAGGGTTCAGCCTGCCCGTGTTCCGTGAGGCCTCACGCACGCCGGGGGCCACGGAAAGCCTCCGCGTGCTGCTGGGCTGTGCCGCGGGCGCAGCGCCGGCCCGGCCTGCGCGGCCCGGGGCTGCAGAGCCCAGCGCTGCGGGCGCCCGGCCCGCCCTTGGCCGGGAAAGCGGTGCTGTTGTATTGTCCGCGCCGTGTTGCTATTATCCTGTCAGCAATGTACGGTAAGAAGAAATGAGCCCTGTTTATAAAAATTTAAAGGACAGAAAATGCCAGAGTTGTTGCTACTGTTACATTTTAGGAGTGTATTGTCTTACTATAACATCATTACATTACTCTTATATCATCCACAACATGACATTTCTGAATTCAGCGCAGTCATTTTAACATCAAATAGTAAATATTTTACCTCAGAAAATCTTTAGTTGAGTTTAGCATGGAGACAGGTTTAAACTTAAAATAAAGACAAGTCTGGTTTGGCTCTGTGTGCTCACATGAGTGCCTGTCTTTGGTGGCCAATCTTACAGAGCCATGATCCCCTTCTTACTGAAATTCTGATTTCAGTAGGAAAATTTAAAAAGTCAGAATCATTAGTTCTGTTTTTTTGGCTGTTACTTGAAAACGTCTTCCCATTAGAAACACAATGTTGTCACTGCCCATTATTTTATTGTGGACTTTAAAATATTCAGGAGGGCTTGGGGGCAGCTTTGTTTGTTTTGTTTTTGTTGTTGTGTTGTTTTTTTGGTTTTTTTTTTTTAACACTATCACCCGAATCAATCATACATGAAAATCTTGGCTTCAATTGTGTAAGCTGAGTTTCAATGCCTGAAATACGGAACATCTGCCCTAAAAGTAAAATAATTCTGTCAGTTATAAAGAATCCAATGCTTCCTATGTTTACAAATAAATAAATCAATCAGCCAATTCCCATGATTTTCTGTTTGGAAATCGGCTTAATTTTTACTGTTTGGAATTGTTAATACTGAAAATAAATACAGCAGAGGAAGAAAGCATGTTCTGTGCCTGCTCAAATGAACTCTTAAGATACTTTGGTTTTCTAAGTGGTCTTTTAATTTTAAACAACAAGCTATTCTTATATAAAGATTCCTTTCATTAAGTTGTTTAGATGTTTTTCTAAAAGGCAACTTTATTTGCCAGTAGAATAATAATTAAAATGTAAATAAATGAATACTCAGTAACTGGCAAACCTTGCACACACACAACAAAATGGTCTAAATAACATCCTATAAAAAGTAGTTTTTACTGTGTTATTGAATTGTTAAAGCTCAAGTTTTAAGATACAAGGCCAATTATGACACAATCCTCCTTTCTAACGTCTTTAAAGGTACATATTTTATAAGCAACTTTACATACATATATGACACTTGGAAGCATTTGAACAAGATGCATTAATTTAATCTTTCAATGAGGTTTTGTACATATCGTCTTGCAGAGTACTTGGGGAGCATGAGTATTTTCGAAGATATCTGTGACATCTGTTCTTAATATTCTAACATCTTTCTTCCGTGTATGTTTGATAGACAACATATTTTTGGCAGTCTTTGTTATTAGAATTGCCAAAATGTTGATACTGAGTGCCTTGGTTTTTGATGAGTGCAAGCCAGAATGAGCCTTTTCAGAGACTCATCTGGGGAACCAAGTTTTTTCTAAGAAGTCATGTGTTTCAACATTCTTTTTAGGTAATCAGAAATAGATTTATAATAGAATAAGGAAATTATTTCTGTTCAGGAACAGTTGTTCAAATATGTCTGCTCCCTCATCTTTATTTCTGATCTGAGTATTTTTAAACATAACAGTGTGTTAGAACTCCATCCAAGTACCAGGCCATGGGATTTTGCTTCTCTAGATCCTTAACCCTCCTAGATGCCCGTTGTAAGTGCATTGATATCAGTGTATAAATGGCATTTCATTAAGAGATTTCCTGAGACTTAGATGTAACAGTGTTGAGCACTGTGCTGAGCACAGTTTTTAGAGCTCTGAGAACAGAGTGAAAGGCACAGCCATGATTTAAGTGCCAGGACTTCTTATAAAATACGTGAGAAGCCCCCTCTGAAAGATCCATGTAAAGTCCAGGTCATGCCAGAAAGCAAAAAGACAAACAGTAAGGAAGTACCTCCGGGTACTCTGGATTAGCAATCTGTCAGGAAATAAGGTTCCTGGGTATTTCTTTTCAGAAGTTAAGTGACTGTCATTTCTCTGAAATCACACCATCAAATGATTAGCTGTCCATAGAATTCAGGTGGGATTAAATCCTCTTATTGCAGAATCTGTTTCCTTCAAGTCTGTTTGTTGAACGTCTGAAAAATTCATTAGCCAGGGGCCCACAAACTGTTCTGTACTGGTGTAGGCTTATGTCCTCAGGCAAAGCTGTTAGCCAGTTTAGCAAACCTCAGGGAGAGAGGTTTGAACCCATGTTCTCCATCTGACATGTTGAAGAGAAGAATCTCAGGTTCCAGTGGCTCTTTGAAGCATTATTTTAGTGAAGAAGCAGTATAACCCACCTTTTCCTACTCTAGGAGCACAGACAAGGCTGCAGCTACTTTTTCTGAGGAGGCCAGTGTGAGCAATAGGAATGTATTCTGGATCACGAGTGATGACTGCATGAATCCTGCTGGTAAGTGCTGAATTGTATAGTCCTCCCATGTGGCGTGTCAGAACGTATGTAGAAGCCAAGCTTTAGGTATGAAGAAAAATTCAAGGTGATAACTGAGGCATAGATCCTTCAGTTAGAGAACCGGCAGGAGAGGGTTTCCAACCGTGTGCTGCAGTTTTTAACCTGTCTGTGATTTGAACCTAAGTGGGAGCTGGTTGTGTATCAGTTTTATCCATTGGACCTACTCACCTAAAAAAGTTGGAATTTAGTGCTGTGTGACCAAAAGTTAGTGATGGAGATATTTTATACAAGAGATGCATGAGCCAGAGGTCTCATGTTTATATCTGTTTCAGAATCTGCAGAAAACAACTATGAAAAGCTCTTGCAGATACTGAAATGCTGGTCCTGTCAAGGTCACAGGAGCATTTCATAACAACTTAGATCAAATCTTGTAATGTGATATTTAATTTTGACTGTGAAGGTTTCTCTTATTATAGAAATGAAATTAATTAAGCTGCTTTATAATGTTGCCCTATGTTACAAATATTTTTTTGCCAAATTAGTTTTTATTTATAATCCTGTAAATTCAGTGTAACACCAGTGATGACAACATTGCCCCAGAAGTGGAGAAACACATGCCCACTCAATCATTATCACCCTGACTTACTCCAACTTTTTTTCTTCCCCTCCCCAAACTGCTGTCACCCAAACTGAGATGGACATACCTTTCCTGTTGTGGAATGAAATCCCTAGATGTGAAACCTGTAGTAATGATTATTGTTCTGTGGCCGTATGGATGGCTGTGAATTCTTTTTTGTTCAGCATGGGGAAAGAATACGCTTTATAGTGCACAAGATACCAGCAAAAATTTTTCTTGAATTGCCTGAATAGTGTCACTGCCATGTGTCACTGTGACAACAGACACACACATCAGAAAGTATTTCTGACTTGTTTTTTTGAGTAAGTTCTCATAGTGGTGATATTTTTATTCCTACCACAGTTTAGCTAAATGATTCATTTCCTATAGGAAACAAATGATACTATATTTTCGACATTACTTTTGGAGCACGATTTCTTAAATGCAGTGTTTTGTACTATGTGGATTTTGGCTTCAGCTGCCCCAGTTTGAGGGCTTTATGTGCAGTCAGTATGAACTAGAAGTGCATCCTGATACACCTGATGCTGTGTGTCAGTCTGAGCCTTCAGATTTGCAACTGTAAGAACAAGTCTGCTGTATTTGTATAAGGGATACAACCATCTCCTGAAGGCCCCTTTTATTTCCTCCCTGACGTTTCTTATAATGTATCTGGTGACTCACTGACCTTAAATGAAGCATATGAGTATTGATACAAGGTAATTAATAAGTATGCGAGCAGGCATGAAATGGTTCTGAAAACTAGAAGAGCAAACAACAAATAAGGGCCAAGGGAGGCTCATCCCTTTGCAAAGATGTGTAATTTGGCTTTCTCTCAGTAGATGTCAGCAGCACTACAAACTTGCCCAGTTCACTGCTTCGAGAGCCCTTCTGTTTACAATTTTTATTAGTTCACAATTCAGATTTGCACAGGAATATCCCATCTAAACCAGTGGAAACTATTGCCCTCTGAAATGGGTTTAGAGACTTCTGTTTAGCATCTTAGAATAATATTGTATTCTCAGTAATGCATTTTTTTTTTCATAGAGAACTTAGAAGGGGCTTAATGCTACATTTTTAGAATTTTCTGAACATTTACCTCACATTTGCCCTCCAGGCAAATGTGAAGTAATATAAGATGTCTAATATTTTGCTTCTTTCTGCGAAGTAAATCAAAACCGTGGGAATGTTTTCATATAATTTGATTTACTCCTGTCTCCTACAATACATCTTCAACTCTGTTCAATTAACTCTCTGCCTGCTATAAGAAAAGGGTGCGATCATATTCTGACTGAAAGCAATGGCAAGTGTTCTTTTGGATCTGCTGGGAGTTGTCAGCTCCAGAGGAGTTCACAACCACAAAGGAAGGATGTGGAAGGAAGTTTCTTGTGTGTAGAGTTTTGTGTGTGTATGGCAGGGAGAAAAAAGTGTTGTTTATTTCAGTGTGTAAGGAACATTCATTTTGCTGCATGTTATAAAATAAACAGAAATATTTCAAAATTGCCATGTACATGAAATGAGGACAAGAAGACAAACAATCCAGTGTTTATTTGGTTAGAAATGAAGACATTAATTATCTTCTTATTCTCACAGGAGGGGTCTTTTCCTTCATGTGATCTCCAGCAGGAATCTTTAAATTTTTTTGTGGTATATTGGGTACTTGTCAAGTGTAGCAGAGTTGTACTTTTGGGAGTTAAGATCATATTGTGAGACAGGATCAGCCCAGAAAGCAGTATTGGCTGCTTTTCCACATGTCTGTCACCATCTTATTTGCAAGAGCACCAAAATGAGCAGCACATAGAATTAGAGGCCAGTTCAGCCACAAGCAGTGCTGGGGACATTTTGTGTGGCATTTGCTTGTCTGTAGGAAAACAGGCTGTGACTGTTTTATCTTGACTGCAGGGTGTGCCTACACGTGCTGTAGCCAGCTAGAGCTGGCCAACTCCAGAGCCAAACTTCTCTAACCTGAGATGCTTATTTCCACTCCCCCCCACCCCCAAATTTGGAGGGGCATCGGGTGGATTGTTTTTAACTTACTAAAAGGAGATAAAGAGCTGTGCTCCCCAACCTGTGTTGACTTATTGGCAACAACACTGTGCACTTACCACACTCTTGGCAACATTGTGATTTGTTTTCCATGCCATCTTCAGAACCTTTTCATTTCCTGTGTCACGAGCAACTTTACTGTGTGTTGCCTTCAGTCTGTAGGTTGAGGGCCACTATGTCATACTATTCCCTTTATGTTTGTTCCCCAAACTGTCTGTCCTTTCCCATGATCTGTTCCTTTTGGTGTTCTTTCCTTTAGTGACCTCTCCCACCTCACAATCTTCTGTTCCTGGCCTTATCAAGTGGACCTCAATCATTTTCTGCTTGTCAGTTGACCTATTCTATATCAACCCTTTTCTTAACTGCACTTTTTTCATGACCCCACTGGAGTGGGCTGGGAGATGCTCTGCGGCAGGCCAGCACTGCCAAAACAATAATTACTAGTTCTAGGGAGGGATCCAAAACACAGGGGAGCCAGTGGAGTTTGGGCCCCCACGTGTGCCCATTGATGTCTGGATCTCAGCCTGGGTAGATGAAGTAGTTTGCCAAACTGAGCGTGGCTCCAGGGTGATGAGGCGGCAGCAATGCACAGCAAATTTTCCCTCAAGGCATCTGTTAGCAGCAATTTGGGAACTAAACCAAATGACCCCAGTGTAATGCTGTTCTGCTCTCTCCATTGTTCTGGGGTTCTTTCTTACTTGCATAGCCAGCAGGAGGAAGCTGGTGGCTTTGGCTCTCTCTCTGACTCCTTTGGCTCTCCTTGCTGAATGGATCTGTTTCTGCCTTCGTTGTTCAGCTGTTGAGCAAGTCTGTTTCTTAGGTTTTGGCTTGCTCTGCAGGATATGAAATAGGGAATGCTGAATCTGCTGCTTTGCAGAACATTAGATTTGGAGGGGCAGTCTTTGCCACTTCACCTCAGACTGAAACCGGAAGAAAATAGAAAAATTGTGTCTAGTGTCTGCGTGAATGTTGTGCAAAAATGTCTTCCTAGCCCTTGCCGGGATTACTGTATTGTTAATTATGTTCTGAATTTGCATCTGAGAATATCAGAGCATCATGAGCTAAACACACTATGCACACACCTGTGCACAATGAGGCAAGAGTTGTCTCTATGTTACAGGGATTGAAATCAAGGTGCAAAAATCATATGGGTTAGCTCAGAGTTTGCACCAAGGCTCAAGCAGTTTTGCAGCAGAGTGACAGGAAATCTCCCCATCTTCAGGCTTGTGCATAATGACAGAGCCAGAAGTACTGAAAAAAGTGTAGTGCCAAACACTGGGTTAGTTTTCATTGTCTTCGTGTAGGTCTCCTAGGAAACTTCTAAGAAATGAACTTTTTCAAAGAGATTGGGCACACAGTGATACTGGTGGGTATTTTGGGATTGTAAATAATTGCAGTCTAAGGCACAGAGTAAAAAAAGTGTTCCGAACTTCATACATACTGCAGGATGAAAGAAGAGATGCCGACTTAGTTTAACATCATGCTTGTGACAACTTTTTCAAGTCATGATTGCTGCACTGGTGGAATGGCTTAGTTGAAAAGGGAGGTGGTGGCAGGTCTGAGTTTTCATTTAAATATGACTTGACTGGAAGAGCCGGCATCATATTTTATTAATAGTAACAATGCTGAACATAACATCAAAACAAAGTTTAACTATTATACAGTTGCATACGTAATATGAAAAATAAGACCTTTCTGCATGTGCACAATTTCCTGACACTGATTTTGAGGCCCTATGTGCATCAACAATAATGGACCAATCCAGCCAAAATTTGCTTCTACAGCTGCTGGTCTTAGGAAGTTCCCTGGGCCTCCAGCACTCTGCAGCTGTGGAGGCTATTCCCTGCTCTGGACGAAAGAATCTCCCCTCTCCTGTGACTGCAAATGCTGAATGAGACATCCTGTAACACCCTGTTCAGTGGGGCAGAGCTGACAGCTGAAAGCCATCCTTGGCATTTTAGTCTTTGTAGATAATGACAGATGGTGCATAGCCATGAGCAAGGAACCCCTTAGTCCTAAAACAGGGGAAGAGATTTTGGGGGAATTATTATGAAAGTTCATTGCCCAAAGGTCTTGGGGCTGCTTCTGCTCCAGAGAGAGTAAGGAGGAGAGATTTTAAGTAGCAGTTTAAAGAAAAAGTCATCTGGCTTGTTAGAGTATTGCAACAACTTAGGTGAGTGTAAAGGGCCCATTTCTGCACATACAGTACGAGTAAAACCAGGAGAACTGCTGCGTGAAATGTTTCTTACAGAGCCACGCAAAGCTTGCCTACTTTCATTCAGCTGTAAAACTGTCGGTTGCAATTTTTGCATGAATTCCTTAATTTGCACCTTTGAAATGCTGAAGCCCACTTACAGTTTTGCAAGTGAAACCTGATGGTTTCAAGTGAGTTTCAGTTTGAGCTTTTAACATTCTTGTTTGTACCTGAAACTCAAAGTGAAATTTAGGAGTTGCAAAAGCACACATAGGATATAGACAAATTGCAGGAAAAATTCACAAGAACCTGAGCAAACCAAACTTGCGAAATTTACCATAGCTCAGTCTATAGTCTGTTCATGAAAATTATCTTAGTCTCCGTTGTTACGTGGCTGTGGAGGTTCTGAAGGTGGAGAAGTTGTGATGCTGGTAGCTGTCAGGAGCAGCACTGTCAGAGAACTGCAGTGTCTTTCCATGGTCAACTACTGTCCTCATGGAGACAACAATTCATCCAAATCCAAGTTTGTCTTCAGATTCCGTACACGCATTAGAAAGGCAAGAACAGTTTAAGCTCTGTGGATAACGTGTAAAAGAGACAAGGTTTGAAGCCTGTTTTGAAGCAGGGAAGTTTTAGTAACTGATCTGCAATAAAGGGGTAATTAAAAAGAGCTGGGTGGTGGAAAACCAGATTAATTATGAAGTTTTATCTAATTTCCACCCCTGCAGCACTTTTGGTTGGAAGACAGAAAGTAACCATGCTTTGTTATTGCATGAAGTAAATAAAACAAACCCAGAATGCTGTGGTAGCTTCTTGTTCTGTAAAGCATACAAAGCTGAAACCACCACATGCAGAAACGATCACAAGAAGAGTGAGTGCAAGCTGAAAGGCTGGTGATACTTGCTCTCTGCAATGCACACAGCTCACAGTTCTCAGCACTGAGAACTCAGCTGACCTCTGGGGAATTGATAGGAAGTCCTGGCTCTGCTTGAGTCAATGGGAATTTTGCTGTGGACTTCAGGGAACCTCACAGAGTCGTCCTTGTTGTGCAATATATTGTTCCTGACTCCTAAAACTTTACAAAATCTCATAGTTGGGCAAATAGGCGTTTTTAAGTGCTCTGCATCTTCTGCCTAGCAACCATGGGAAATTAAAGGCAACCCATGTTCACTAAATTTGGCTAGGCTCTTGGTAGTGACATGCTGTCTTACTCATGGAAATGAAATACAGAATGTAGAAGTACTATGACTGGAAGTGGTCTTGTGTTGCTCATTCTTTTTATTGGTATGTTCTGTCACCTTCCTTCGCCTGTGCTGTCGCCTTAACTGCTTCAGTGCACACAGGCTTTGGCAGTACGTGGAATAAGGACTCCTGTCTTGTTTGGTCTTTAGGCATTCAGATCCACATCCTCACTCCCATGTGGGCCTCGAGTGGTAGTTGTGATAATTGATATTCAGTTATATTACTCAGATAATTTAAGGTCTGTTAAGTAAACTGGTATCTCTGATTGTAACATTAGTAACAGGGAAATGCTGTGTTCAGCAAGCGAATAAGGATTAATTTTTGGGCCCTGTTCCTGGCTATCCTTAGATATGTATCACCATCCCTACAGAAGATATAAGAATTTTTCTCTCTTAAGAATATCTTTTTGTCAGCTTTGAATGTGTAGGCTGCCAATATTGTTACAAAAATTTTTATTCTGTTCAGTCCATTTGTTGAGTTCTTCCTTCTAAGTCAGCCAAAATTTATTTTCACTGTATATGAAAGGTCTGGCTGTTTCCACTAGATTATGTTTGGGGGAAGGTAAAATTTAATTTATTGACCACTTAAAAGCTGTGCATTCATAACTTAAATGGCTGTGGTTCCTTGTCTCCTTCCCTTGTGTCTCTATCTCTGCAAGGCTTAGGTACAAGGATGAGATCTGGAGTCCTTGGACCACTTAAAAATAGAAAAGGAACATACTGTATCTATTTCACTTAAGTAAGTCTACCTAAATAAATGTACAGATGAAATGGCAAAAAGCTGGCAATAAAATGGCATGAAGCCTGAGGTACATATTTCTGGTATAGCATGTTGGTAGGGGCCCTAAAACAAGTCCCTATGTTCTTTTATAGCCAAAGCTGTAGATAAGTGGGAACTTAGAACTAAATTAACAGCATTAGTACCTTCCAGTAATCTGTTCGTGTGGTGGGAAAGGTCTTGCTGAGGAAAAAACAACACTTAATTTAACAAGAGTTTGAAAATCACTTCAGCAAAACACAGCATTCTTAAGGTGATGTGCCAGGGTGAATTGACCTTATGAGGTCTATGTGAGGAAATATAATGGTATTATTTCGTAATATTTTGAACTTTAGCTTTTTCCTATAGGAGCTCCAAGAAGTTTTAGCATCTGTAGAGGAAGCAGCTGGGATCTTGGATGTAGGGACAGTTTGCTACACCAGTCAATAGATACCCAAATTAACATGCTGCATCAAGAACTTTTCCGTTCAGGAAAGACCAAACGAAGTAAAATGTGAGATTTATTTCTGTAGTGCCTCATCTGGAAAAACTGTCTGGTGATTGTATTGTGTTCGTAAGTATGACACAAAATCAGCAGAGTGTCGCTAGTGGTGTGGGATTTAGAACCCTAATTTAAGACAGAAAAGTAAGCAGGAAGAGAACTGATTGCCAAGGGTGTAGGATTTGCTTTGCCAGTGTTGTAACCAGCCTGTGAGTGCTCTGTCTGAAGCCTGCAAAGTGGGCACATAATATAGCTGCCCACAGACTATGGGTTAAATGCCAGCTGTGGTTGGTGCTTTTTTTTTTTCCTCCGCAAGTATGGCTGAATAAGGAAAATTATATTTAAGCTTGTTTTACTTGGGAATGTGACATATCAAAAAATCGCCAGCTTATTTTCCCAGCCTTGCTTTCTGCAAAGCCCAAATAACTTTACTTGCCTCATAAATCCACAGTGATTACAATGTATTTATTTATTATTATCTATGCAGACACAAAATGACCTCAGGAAAGAGGAAGCCAAAACAATTCCTTGATTTTGGGAGAAAAACCATTCAGCCCCCATCTCTCTTCCACCCACAGGCTCCTTCTGAGGGCTGTGACTTTGTCTTATGCTTCAGCAGGAAACATATTTTTGGCTGAGATTGAATTCTCTGGAGTGTGTGTATCTTACAGGTATACTGTTAAATGGAGTTTGTATTGAACACAAGGTGCTTCACTTGAGTGTTCCCTGTAAAATTACATTTGTGATTTTCAATATATGACTAGTTAGTTATGTTTTGTTATTACACAATTTCAAATAATGTAAAAGTTAAAGGGGTGACATACTTTCTGAGCTGTGTAAGGGGAACATGGGACCATGTTCACTTCAGCAGAGAGCTGAGTAAATTGTTGAGAGGCATGATAAAATAGGATTGTACGGCCTTGGAATTCTGTGTGTGTGTATGAATGGAATACGGAAATAGGTTCCATTAATTTTACGGGATATTAACGATGTATTGATGAAGGTGCCCGCGTTCTGTTCAGTGTCATGGATGATATAATTGGAGATCATTAAATGAATTAGCTGTGTTAGATATTCCACCCAATTACGTTTTGCAGTGAAAATTCCAGTGTCAGAGCAGAAACTCATTTAATGAAGTACCGACAGCGGCCATTTCTTATAAGGTTAGGCATAGACCCTCTCAAATTTTGGAAATTGGCAGCTTAACCCATCTTGTGCTGGGTTGTTGTGGCACATCGCTTTCACAAACTGGTCAAATCCCTTTCACAAGACATTCTCACCTTTGAGTTCCACATTCTTTTGTTTGTTTGTTTCATTTTCCACGGTATTCCTACTTTATTCTTTTATTCTGAAAGATAATGACTAGTCATTCCCTGTTAAACCATATTTCCTTCCAAGTTATCTCATTTCAATTAAAATGTTATTTTATTTTGTTTTCCACTGCACAGAAGCTTTCTCACATCTGTCATCTCCTTCTAGAAAGATTTCAATCAAACGAATTATCTAGAGTTAGAAAGTACCAAACAATCTCTGTGTAATAGATTCTATCTTCCACTCCACTGGCAGAAAAGCAGTGAGTGGATATAATGTGCCTTCAAGGCTTAAGAACAAGTGTTCAAGACGAAATATAATTATAGATTGAGATTAAGAAAAGTGACGTGAGATGTGCTTGTCAAAGTCAGATCACAGCCTTGTAAAGTGCTATTTAAAACAATAGTGTATCTAGAAAAAGAATTTCTGTTCTAGATATTTAGCAGCAAAACATTTGGTCAGGATCAACAGGGGACTCCCAGCGTTAGGCTGCAGGAGGTGGGGATTTGTACAGTTGCTGTGGGTAGGGAAGTACCTCAAAGAGGAGAGTGGGTGCTGTTGAGAGGGGATCTACTGGGCAGGCAGGTTCCAAAGCTCAGTCAGGGTGCCAGATATATTTTATATTTTTGTTAGTGACTTTAGCACAAAAAGACCATGTTGAGGAAATTTATTGATGATATACAGTTGGTATCTATTGCTAGTGCAGAACAGGCAGGAATTGCTTACAGGAAGAAATGGATGACCTCGAAGTTCGGACTAATAGGAACAGGCTGAAAGTTAATGGAATGAAGTGCAAGTTCATGCACTTTGGGATCACTGGCAGGTTCTGATATAAACTGGAGCTCATTGTCTGGAAAAAGTGGAAGAAGGGACATACCTAAGTATTAGGGGATCACTGGATAGCTGGTAGCCAGCAATACCAAATCTTCCCGGTTGAAATCCGTAAATATTTTTGCCTGACAAGGCATGATGAAGCTGTATCCGAATACCATGTACAACTTGGATTTTCCTTTTTGAAAAAAGGGGAAATCAAGATTCAACAAGTCTACAGAAGAGTTACTGGGGTCATGGGAATGATAAGCTTATCTGTAAGAAAAAACTAAATTGGCAATGGTTTATTTAACCTAGCAAAATGAAATTTGAACTGTGATTTATATCCATGGGAGAAAATATCAGAAAAGCAGTGCTATTTAAAAGACAACAATTAAAGACAAACAAATTAATATAAGCTGTTCTTGAGGAAATATGAGCTGCGGTTTAGGTTTCTAAGTAACAGAAGAGCCAGATTCTGGAACAAACAGTGACGTGGAATAAGAACAACTAACAGGTGTTACTGTGGAGCACTATCTGTTTATTAGAGGAATAGTGCACTTTCCTGTGACTGAAGCTGATGGCATGACCCAAAAGTCTTATGGAGAAGCTTCATAATTTTTTGCTTGATCCTAAGTTATTCCTCTTTGATTAGTGCTTGAATGGCAGTGTTGTGAGGAGTGTGTAGAAATTGCATGAAATTTTATTTTTGATTGTGATTAAATTGGTAATGCCTTAAGGTATTTTCACTGTAGTAGGTCGAATCTTCATGCTGTGGGGAAAACTACCCTTTCTGAAAAGCTGTAAAATTTAACAAATCCTTACAGTTTCGCAAGTGAAGGCATTAAAGCTGCATTAAAGGTCATCTGTCATTACCCTGCTGAAAGACTAGCAAATCAGTGTGCAGAGCTAGAAGCTGCTTTACAGTGCCATCGTGTATTTCAAATATCTTGGTTATAATTTATTTTTCTAGAACACTGATTTTCACACCAATTAATAGTACAAATGGCATACATATTCCACTTAATGCATTTAGATGGACCAGAGGTTTTTACTTTCCAATAAAGAAAATATTTCACATTTCCAGTTTAACTTGTGTTTATAACTTGCTTAAAAATACCTGTGTTAAAGGCCCTTCTCTTCTTCCATCTCTGAGTACCCAAGGACAGAAGATACCATGAAACCAGAATAATTTTCTGTGCTTCAAAAAAATTCTCTATTTATACACAGACAAAATCTTGTTGATAAACTTGTCAACATATTCATGGTCTAATCAGGATGACATAGTATTCAAAGAAGAATCTTTCGTAAGTATTTCCCATTCATAACAATAGAATGCACCAGCATATGAAAATAAATACGCTGCATGGAAATTCTTGTAGATGTCAATCAGTGCTTTATGTTCTCTGATCAAGTTGTACCTTTGAAATCCTCTAAAAGCTGCTGTAATACTTCTATTTCAGAAGAAAAACAATAGTCCCACTGGCAGGATTAAGCCCATGACAGTTCTCTCCTTACCTCTTTTTTCTCTTGATGTGTGTGTCACCATAGGTTTGTATATGTAAGGTTTTTAAAGGCCAGGAATGCCAAAACTTCTCCTCTTTTAGCCAGATGTTTCATTTTAGAAACATCTTTTTCAATGAAAGTAAAGTAGATTCAAACTTTGAAAAGTGGATTGCCATAAAATAGTTATCTGAGTAGCTGCAACTGAAATTTAAGTTCTGACTGAAACAAAAAATTACACCAAAGGGGCTTTTAAATGATTATTTGTGTGCTAATTGGGTAAAATTCTTTTTCATGCACTAATGTTTGTGCAGCTGTGTTTGTAATATATCTTGAAAAGTTCAAGATGCATTACTTTAGATGCTATGCTCCTTGTGGTTTTAGGAGAACCTCTCTTGAAAGAAGGGCTTTTGTACAGGGAACTTTCTATGCTCATTATTCACTCACGGTGATGGTTTTCTCAATGTTTATGTCTCAAAAAAAATAATATTGTAGAACCCTCAATCTCAAAGTTTGCATCCTGCTTTGACACAGTAATGGCTTTCCACATGAAGCACTTATTTTCTATGACTTCTGCAGCTGGGACAATTCTTGAATTGTGAAAAATTCTCTGATAGGTACCAATGCATTGTAGTCCAGGTAAATGAGTAACACTGTTGATCAGATCTTCCAAATGAAATGCATAAACACTGTTTGTTTTTTTTGATTTATGCACTTCTACTCTATATGGAATACAGGTTGATGCATTTTGATGTTTTCACACATCTCTCCTCTACCATCTTAATCTGACTGCATGTTTCACAAATAATCTGACCCGTGTGCAGCCGTCTTGAAGTTTTTAACATATACATCATGTAACATTTCCTTAGTGAATAGTTACATCAAATGACTGTTTCTTAAGGTCATCTAAGTAAGGAGAAATGCTTTACTGGATCGCAGGAGCACTATGGCTCCAGCCCTTGCCACAGGAGACACCCTATAGTGAGTGCACAGGAGCCGATATATTTGCTGTGGTGCATTCTCCTTACACTCATCCACATCTGCAGTTGTCTTATTTGGATATTGGTGTGCAGCCTACCAGTAATCGTTGGATGTTATCCACTTACAGACCTATTGACCATGAATTTGTATAATCCCTTTCTGAACCTACGGGTAACAGTCTGACCTTACCCTCTCCTGTGGTGGCAAGGTCAGGAATTGTATTGCCCACTAAGTACTTTATCTGTTTTGTATTACATGTTCATTTAGTGCCTTCTAATGGCCTGAAAATTGCAGGATTTTTGTGAATAAAATTTCTACATTCATTTTTCACAGTTCTTTCATAATTTTGGGAATCATGATTGTATTTCCCCTTGATCTTCTGTCCAGATTGATAAATCCTAGACTTTTTGGTCTCTGCTTGGAAGTCAACTGCTGCAAACTATTAGCTCCTCTCTCTCTACATCCTCTAATTCGGCTGTTTATTTGTCAAGGTGCAAAGACCAGAACCCATATAATTTCTCATGTTGAGTTAAAATCTGATGTTGCTGACTTCCCTAAGGCTGTATTTCATCCTCTGTTGGGCTTAATAGCATCTTATCTTTGGTGCTCAAAGGTAATGGTAAAATTACTGAATTTCAATTCTCTAGGAAAATGGACAGTGCAGTAGAAGGATTAAAAGTAAATAGCACAGGTGCTGACAAAATAAAACCAGAGAGCTAAAGATATAGTTGCTTGGGCTTCTCAGAACGAATCCAGTTTGCCTGGATATGGAGCTAAATTATCTGAACCTGAAAAAATAGGTGAGTGGAATCTATACATGTGAAAATAGAGGGAGGGTTTGATAAAACTGGCTAGAACTTTAAAATGTAAATTTTTAAATTAAAGCAAGTTGATTGTATCTTAACGAGAAAGCTGGAGCCATCTATATGAAACATGGAAATAACGGGATTGTTTTTCGTGGCTTGATAAAGCAATTGCAGACTAGCTCTTAAAATTACTTTTCTAGTGCTGTAATCCTATGACATGAAAAGGTGATAAAGAATGTAGCAGTTTTGAATGTGACCTCATCATTACGTGTGGCTTCTGTGTTGGTGGTTCAGAACAAAGCATAGCCATAGCCATGTTAGGGCTGAGGCATCCCACTGGTTTCACCCACGTGGAGTAGTCAGCACTTCCTTCTACTGACTTTCTGTGCAATTTAAAAAAATTGAAAACAATCCAGCTTCTCCTCATGACTGGTACTGAAGGTTGCGATTATGAATTTCCTGGTTGAAAATTTCCTGCTGAGCTAAGAAGCTGACTCTGCTCTTAACTCCAATAAATCTATTTTAATCCAAAAGCTCTAAATCTGATCCATAGCACTCTGAGTTACCTGACTGAGCTCAAAAGACAGCCTTACTGAGTCTTTCCCTTTTTGGGATGGTTTGGGGTTTTTTCCTCCATCTTGTTTTTGGTCTTGTCAGTTGTTGTTGCTAAACTGGTCGTTCTTTTCTAAGCTTCAGCTTCTCTTTCTCTCTCCCCATCTCCCTCTCTTTCTCATCAGACCCAAACTCCCATTGCTTAAAGATTATAACAGTTCATATTTTTCCACCTTTCCTCACTTTCTCTTATTTACTTTCTTCTTTCCCTAGCCTTTTTTTCCCAACACAGGTGGTGTTCCCTCTTATTTTGGAATGGTCTTACAAAACAATATAAGGAAACATAGCTTTATCTTCAGTTTGGCAGCTGCTGGTGTTCTTCACATGCTTAAGAACAGTTGGGTAAAAAATTAGGTACAAATGAAAGAGAACCCACAGTCTGCAAGGTATGCTGAGTTACCTGCCTTTGTCACTCCTCAGGCTCTGCCATAAGAGGAGCCTCATGATGCAGCTACGGGTAGAGAAGTGAAGGCTGAATTAAGTCAGGCAGTTAGTGGTGTGTAGGAGCACCTGCAGAAGTGGTTACCACAGAGTGACAGACATATGAGAGGTACATGTCACTGCAGGTGACATGGTAGTCTGTGAGCAACGCAGGTACCTTTCTGTTGGACTGGCGTTGTAATCCACCTCTGGGTGCCAAACTGATTGCAGCAATGTAGAGAGTGCCCTCCCTGGGCAAGTGCTGAAGGATGTGCCCATGGCTGGCACAGAGGCATCATCCTGGCAGGAAGTTTGAGGCTAGAAGGAAGCAGAGGCACTGTGGCTCTGTAGTGGGGATCATGGGCGAAGCAAGATGTTCCACTGGAAGGGAGAAGCAAACTTAGCTGTGATTTTTGGTGTTGCTTAAGAAAGGGAAGAAGTAATCTTGGGCATACATAGGAGGTAAGAGAGGCAGAATGGGAAAAGGTGCCTATAGTTGTGACTTGTTTTGTTTTATTATTTTAAAGGCAGAGCAGTGTTTGGTCTACAGCTGTGCCTTGCACTGATAAACCTATGCGGGCAGCTTCTCTGCCCCATCTCCTTCAGGTTTCAGGTATCATCTCCTCTGCTGACATGTGCTTCATTCCTTCCTTCTCCCATGACTTGTTTGTCTTCAAAGCCGTAGGTAAACCGATCATATTTCTCTAGCCAAGCCTGAAAAGTGCAAAACAAATAAGCATATTCTGCCTCTATAGAGAAAGAATGCAGAGAAATAAAGAAATAAATAACAAATATGAAACAAAATTATAGGTTTTCCTTTCTCCATATTTTCCTATTCATTCTTTGACATGTAGGAATAACTAATTTCTCGTTTCCACCACTAATAAATGCTGATATCACTTTGAGGTCAAGACCACATATCCCATGGATCCCCAGGGCATTTCCCAGGAGTACAAAGAAACAGCTCTGAGATTTTGAGAAGGCTATGTCCCACGGGAAGTGTTGTGCAGAGGTAGGGCTCTGCAGTCTTACCTCTTTGTTCTGCAGTAAATGGAAGATAATGCCCTTTGCTGAGTTGATAAAATTGAGGTGAGCTGAGCTAAAACTTCAAAACCTCTGCTACCTTTCCACCTCTCTTACACCATAGCAATGTACGTGTTTCACTCCAAGCTATTGTTAGTCTTTACTGTACCCTTGTCTTACGATGTGACGCTGGAGGGGCAACTGATATTTCTGATTCCATGTTCTACGTACTGAAATATAGACTGTAGGGCTGCCCATATATCTGCTGGTTGAAAACCTTGATGCTGTGATGGTCGGCAAGTGCATACAGACACATTTCTGCAATGCTTTGTCCTGGGGTAAGAGTAGTGCTGTGCAGCAGCTGAAATTAAGTTCTCTCTGATTTACTCATGTGGGCTGTGTGATCTGATACAGAGCTATAATCTGCATAAGGACATAGATTATTAATGGTAATATACTTATCTAGTTCTCTTTCTGTTACTGCCAAAACATTATTTATATCAGTAACTCTCACTCACAAGTTGTATGAGGAAATGTTTCCTTTTCTTAGTTGTAAACGTACCTAAATGAAACTGGGCTCTAAACATGTATGTATAACTCTTGACCTTGCATTCTGAGAAGTGGAGCAGGTCCTCTTTTTTTCTTCAAAAGATCTTCACTTGATCAAGAAGTTTTCATTGCCCAAGTTCTGCTAGTCACACCACATATAGCAAAAATAAACACACCAGCTGATGAATGAAGGACAAGTTACAAGGCTGGGGGGGGTGTCACCTACATCTGCACAGGAAGATTAAGATTTATTCTTGCTTTGTTTTTGTGTGTAGTATGTTTCTTGCAGCCAAGCTGAACTTCTGCATTTAAATACGTAAGTTGTGTATATGCATAGTTTTAAGCACAAGGATAATCTCATTATTTATTTAATTTATAAGATTTGTAAGAGTTAATTTGTAAGACTTTGCTGAGTCAAAGTTTTAAGTGCATACGTTTTTTTAAATCCTGCAACATTCAAACAATGGTCTTGGCACAGGGTCTTTGCTCTGGCCTCCTAATGTATCAGGAGCAGCATTTGAAAATATTATTTTACTTAACAGATTTGAAAATTAATTAAATTAAAAGTAGCTGTGAATTATTTCCAACAGATGTTAACATTTCAAATTAGGGTAAGCATCATAATTGTCCCTTTACACCTGAGGAAAAGGAAACATATAGAAGTTAAGTGCTTGCAAGAATATTAGAACTAAGGAAACTTAGGGAAGTCTTGGTAGTTCATCCTCTGAATCCAGGTCAGAACCATAGCTAAAGATCCGGACTGCTTTGAAATTCTGGCTAAATATACTTTCATATTTTTTATAATTCTCACTCCTCAATCAAATTAGATATAAGAATTAGAGGCTCAGTCATATATGTCTTGAAGCTTATGGATGTCTTGTCTTGAGTTTGCAGGGGCTAAGAGTGAGCCTTCAGTTCCCAGAAGTCATCTGTCACTTACTGTGTTTTCCTTGTGTCAGGTGTGTTCTTTTTCTCTGGACCTCTAAAAGAAAAATAGTTATACTATTTAACAGTTTGATTAGAGGGCAGTTAAGTTAGGAGGATGTAATTTATTTAGTACTGCCTCTTTTTAGTGAGTCATTGATTTTTTTTTTTTTTGTGATTATCTGGAAGCATCACTGTTTCTTCGTTTATCACTAATTTAAATGTTTAGAGGGAAATAACAGACTAGCAGTGAAACTAAAAATGTAATTTTCTTAACAACATAACTGATTTAACAAAAACAGTTTATTAATGGAAACAAAAAATATAGAAATGTTTGTTGGACTTACATGTATTTGAATCATTCAGTTCAAAGGATTTGAAAGCCAGGCTTGCGTTCTTGTATTGAGACACTGTAGTGACAGAAAATGATTGCACTTCATTTAGGTATTTCTTCAAGTTACCCAAAGGCATAATATTTGCAACCCCTACTTCAATACCTGATGAAATTAATTTAATTGTAAGGAAGTCATTTCGTATTGTTATAGCACTGTATGTCTTCACATTTGACAAGTACCAGCATTTAACCTTTTAATTGAAAATCACTTTGGGGATTCTGCCAGAAACTGCAGACTGCAAACACCAACCCCCATCCCTGCCTCATGTAACACAATAGGTACAGAGTCAGAGGTCCTTGACGGGCACACTCTGGGGCTGTGTGGGTGGGAAGTTCTGTGCCCTTCCAGAATTAACTTCCTTCTGCTCCGAAGGCTGCTTATACAGTTTAGGGATTGTTTCAGTATTTTTCTATGGAGATACTTACAGAAGATCAACACATATTCTCCCTTACAGAAGTGCTTTTAGTGGGTATTCTTTAAGGTAGGAGCAGTGCTTCAAGGGGATGAAAAGTGTATTATTTTATGATGTCTGGATTTTTGAATATGTGGATTTTTATACAGGGCTGTGGCAAGAAGGGAGTCAGGGAGGAGAAGTATTTCTTTACACCTTCCAAAATAATTGGAGTTGGAAGCTGCAAGAAGGCATGGAACTAGTGAAAATATCCAGTAGTACTAGCCCTGCACAGCTCGGGTCATGCAGCCACAGTAGTTCCTAGGAGAGGATGAGTGCAGCTCCAGACCATGCCGTGACTGTAAGATTCTTAGTTCAAAGCTGCTCAGTCACTGTGACTGTTTCTCGAGCTCTTTCAAAGACAGGTCAATTTATGAGACGGCATGCATGAGTGCTGAAAAAGCCTTTGTGTGAGAATGTGAGCCATGGTTTGGTCAAATCAGAATGCTTCCACACTGATCCTGTGTAAATTCATATGAAGAAGTGTGCGGCGGTATAAACCTTTTCCAGAAGGGAGACTCAAGAGAAATGAGGAATTGTAGCTACATTGTTCTGCAGCCTGGTAGTGGAGCTGCAGCTTTAGGTGACTTGTGTTGGTAACTTGTCTTTTCCTGGCCAAGTTTCACGGAGTCCCATAGATGTTGGGTCATTAAATATAAAGGCTGCAATTTTAGTTTCTAAATATAGTCAAATCCAGCATAGTATTTCACTGGAAATGTAAAACATTTAAAAAAAAATTCTTGTCAAGTAAGGAAGAATTTGGTCTGTTAATAAATTGAGCATGTGTAAGTACCCTGAGGATGGGAAGTAATAAGTGAAGTGTAAAAGTAGGGGTTAAACTGTGATTATAGGAATAGGAGGGAATACACAAAACTTGTTTCGGTGACTGTGTGCTGCAGAAATACACATGACAAACTAAAGGAACATAGAGCCTCTGGGATTAGATCTGGAAAGAACCCGTAGTTACTGTTACTTGAAGAAGCGTGTGTTGTGCATGTCATATGCAGATAAATTTTCTGAAAGGCTCTGCTGATACAAACATTTTGTTGTGCAAGTAACTTTCATTAATGCTACATCCTCAATCAGATTGTTCATGTGAGGAAGCAGAATTAGGCCACAAGCTAGGGCCATTCAGCTTCTCTTTTCAAATCTTTGTGTGTTGGTCTTGTGGCCAGAATGAAAATGCAGTGCTTCCCACCACCGTAGCTTTACTGCAAATTTTGGTTTTGTGAAAGGTCAGCACACAAATTTCTTGTAACATTACACATTGCCTTTACTCAAAAATTCACATGCACAGGAAAACTGACAAAACAGTTTATTTTGGAAAATGAGTAAATCCAAATGATGGATACCATGTGTCAAAATAATCCTTAGTGCACGTGCTTGCATTTTCACATGGACATTTTTGAAAATTATACTGTGGAAACTAGAGAATCAGTTTGCCAGGGAGCAGGTTTAAGCCACTTTACAGTACTGACTGCAAGATGTGGTCTCTTTTACTAAACATAGAGGCCGAAGCACGTCCATCTTTACTTTAGCCCTTTGCTATTGGTCTCCAGAGATGCCAGACAAGATCTAATGGACTGGTTAGTGCAGTTAGATAGAGGAGGATTAAGACTGAAATTTCAGAACTAAAGATGTGAGAATACCTGAATGATCTTTAGGATTCATTTCATATCCCTAGGACACCTTAAAAACTTGGTACTTAGTTGAAGCTGGTTCAGTTTTAGAGCTAGTGGAGAGAGATGAGCATCTTCAGGAGGAGTTTGATGTTCATCCATTCCAAAAGGGAAGAGGTGATGAAGGATGTTATATATAGCACTGCTTAAAGAAGGGAATAGTCTTTATTTTATCTGCTTACTTTAAAGCCTCAGGTAAATCTCATGTGAAGCAATTAACTTTTACCTTGGTCAAATGTGAATGGAGGATGATTTGGGGGATGTTGAGCCTGTGGTGCTGTGTTTGATTAAATTTCACTGATGCTTTAAGGACAGACTTGCATTTATACCTTTTTTCCTCCCCAGTATCCCATGCATGACAGTGCATGTAAGCTCTTTGCTGAACCTGTCCAGGGTAGACACATAGCAAATCTTGAACTGGAAGATGCTGCAGAGTTCCAGGACATTGAAGTAACCAATAAGGTCCTTTCCTGGGGATATAGAAGGACATGGACTTGTTTTGATTACTTTCTTAAGTGTTTTAAATATAGTTAGTGGAACATTTCTGCACATACATTGACAAGTACTTTGAAGCAGTAGCAGTTTGCTTCACCTGCACAATATTCTCCATATGAGAATATGTATGGAAGAGAGGTTAAGATCTCTTCAGTAAAAAGGCCTTAGCCTTTAAAAATTTAAAGGCTAAAGAATTTAAGAATATCCAGTAAAAATTTTGGTTCTGGTTAATATTTGCTCAGTGAGCTGGGAATGGAAAATCCACTTCTGAAAATATCATGTTAGTGTCATGCTGACAACCAAAATCTCTTTTGTGCAGACTTAAAATTGCTCAAGTATTAAAAAAGTTGGTAGAGTTGGGTTTTCAGTCCTCTTCCTAAAGTAGAAACAGACTTACTACTGTCAGTCTACACTGTTGCCATGAGAACAAGGCATTGCCTGCCATTTTCCGTCTTATATATGTTTTAAAAAAAGATGCTGGGACTGTAAAATAAATTACTGTTTTGTAATTTAGCTTTAAGCAAAAGGAATATTTCAATGGTGACAGTTCTGGAAATGCCTTAACTTTTAAATGCTGACACCAAATAATAAGTAAAACCTTGTGATTAATGTTTCCAGAAGGGACTATTAACATTATCCTACATCTGTTCGTGATATAATCGCTAAATGAAAAACACTCACTTTGCAAAAAAAAAAAAAAGAAAAAAAGAAAAAAGAAACCCTAAAGAAGTATATGTTTATGTAGCATTTCAGTGCAGACTTAACTCTAATGTGTGGACATCCTTGGTAAGACTTAACTAACTAATTTTTCATCTGATCATTATTTAGTCAAAACTCTATGGTACTCCTGAGGTTGCTTAAATTTCATTGACAGCATGTCATTTCATTTGCTGAAAAATATGGTCATTTTAAATTAAACTACATGAAAGAGCTTTTTTATTACTTACAGTAAAATTAGCAATCATATTTGATGAAAATACTTAATAATAGATGAGGCATAAAGTTCTGTGAAGCTTAATTCCATAATTAGCTCTTGCCTGGTTTAAATATTTGTGATTGTATAGAAAAGTTGTTTTTTATGACTAGGGCGACTTTGCAGTAGTCCATCCATCTTTTAGGAAACGTTTAGGAGTACTGAAGCAGAATTTGTAGAACATACATCAGTAACTCATTCAGAAAATAATTACCTGTATTGGTTGTGCATAATTTGCCCATTTAAGACAGAACCCCGAACTATGTCACCAAGATAGTTGTATTAATTTCAATTTATATGCCTCAGTCTCAAATTTATTTGCTCAATGAATTAAAGTTTATGGAATTCATGTGCTCTATGAAAATGTATGCTGAAAAGTTACCTTTTTTTAATGCCAAGTGGTGGCTTTGTTAGTATTAAATGACAGTTTGTGCCATGCCAAATGTTTTCTAAAATGTGTAAATTGGCATTTCTGGTAGCCTTTTTTGGATACCTGTTGAGTAGTCATTTTGATCTCTGTTGAGTGCTAGTTGCCATGAACACCTAACTCTCGGTTTTTCAGTTTCCTTGCTTTAGCTGGCATAAGAAATCAGTGATAACCTAACAGTTACAGGCAGTATCTGTACAGGCCACTCTGTGATGCATTTTTAAATTCATGCTGTTTCCTGCTACTGTTCTTAAGTTCCAACAAGCAGCTCTGTTGGGTTTGGGTACTGAAGTGAGGTGCAAAGTGTGGGCCATGGAATGCAGGGTGCGCCTTGCTCGGTGCCTTATGCCTCATGTGGCAGAGCTAACACACGGTCACAGGTGGTGTGAGTGCCATCCATGAAAGAAATGAATGTCTCTTCCAAATGAACAGTAGAAAAGGAGCAGCAGGTTGATTAGGAACCTCAAAAGCCCGATTCAAGTGTTTGAAGTTAATACCTTTTTGCTCTGCTTTGGTGGCCATGCTTCAGGCTAATCTCTGCTAGAAACAGAGTAAGTTCCCTTTAAAAGAAGTTGAATTGAAGGCTATTCCATAATTCATCTTGGAACACCACTGTTCTAATCTCTATAGATAGATCAAGATGTATTCCAAGTTATTTTTAACAAACAAAATCCAGACAGCTCTGGACACAAGACTGTCCAACATACTCCACCTGCCTGAAATGACTTTCATGACATTGACAGTATTTTAATTATGAAATCTAAACTTCTAATCAGTAAATAATCTGTTTAACCAACTGCTTATAAGACACTCAAGATTTTAAAATTTATATCTCTTTACACATAGATACACACAGCTTGCATATACGTATATTGTATACATGCAGTTCAATTAGAACTGGTCAGATTACTTGTCTTTCAAGGAAAGTTTATGAAATACACTTAATCTATGTCAAAAAGAAAAGTTAAAACACCTTTGGGATTTACTCATAATTTCCACATCATTTCTATCCTCAGTTATTGGATTAGAATAAAACGAGGATGTTGCCATTCAGGGAAATATATTTCTTTCTATAGATGCATGAAACTATATAGAAGAAAAGCTTCAGATCATTTCACTCTGGTTACAAAGTAGTACCTCACATACATCACTTGAGCTTTGTGGGAATGAGTGAGCATATATTGTATCTGATCACTGGGGATCACATTCAAGGTGTTTGGTTGGTCATCTCTAGCCCTGTTTTCCGTATGTTCTGACCACACCGTTTGCCATGCAGTGGGGCTCAGGTTGTCACTTTCTAAGCTGTAGCTCTGGAAGTTTGCACTGTTTTCCTTGCTTCACTCACCTGTTCTGTTTAGAAAAAACGTGAAAATCTCAGAGGAGCTAATACAGACTTTTCTATATTTTTCTATAACAATGAAAACGAGCCAGAGAAAGAATTTTAGCAAAATAAATCTTTATGACTGCCTCTCCCGGCACAAAGGTGTAATTTGTCATTTTGTGTTCAGCCCTTTAGTATATTTGTTTCTACACATTTCCTTGTATTAGAGGCTTGTCTACTGTGTCAGATTGTAATGTGTTATAATCTGTAATATTTTGCAGTTACATTTCCTTGTATTTCCTCATATGGGATTGTATCACACCTTTCCTGTTAGCACAAGTGATTGGGCATAACTGACTCCTTTCTATTGTCTAATTATTCTGCTTTGACTTTTTTTTCTGTGAGCTTTGATAATGTATGACATTTACCTTACAGAAGTGGCCCTTTTCATTGCTCTTGGTATTGTCATGTTAAACCTGCTTCTGAAACCAGTTTGTCACCTAAGTACAGACAAAACATCGTTCAACACGTGTGACACAAACAACTGCCAAACTTCAGACTTGAATGTTCGTGTCAGACTTGCCAGCCAGCAGTACTGAAACAGCTGTGTGTGCTAGGCTTCTTTAGACCCATGATTACTGAATGAACTTGGAAAGAGTGAGCAGGGGGAAGTGAGACTCCAGTGAGTACATACAGCATGTTTTTTGGCTTGGTGGTTATAAAAATGATTGTAACAATGTTCTCTCAACCTGCTGAGGGCCTCATAAGTTCGTTATCAACAGAATTTATTTTAAGGTCCTTCATGGAAAAGAGGAACATCCCTGATGCGTAACAGAAATTGTGATTTCCTACAAAATATTTCTACAGCCAAGGTAGAAAGAATATTGTTGAGGTATTTTTAGACTTAACGCTACATATATTGCTTAAACTTTGGAGGGACTTAAAACATAATGGTTGCAGAGGAAATTCAGATTTTCCCTTCTCCCCCAGTCAACTTAAGCAAAACTATTTAGATATTTTTTTAAAAACAATCATTCATAGCTGTTTCTGCCAGTCGGGAGACAATGAAGACTTTAAAGCTATAAAGTGTAAAAAGGGGTTTCTTTTAATAGGGAGTATCTAGAAAAGCATTAGTAAAAGCCAGATAGAGAGAACACAACATCTTTCAAGCAGGCTCTGAGCAAGTATTCTGGAGCTGAAAAAAGTCTGCTTGTCTGTCTTGGTAGCGTCTTGTTCTCTCATGTCTTATGCTTAATTTCTGCATGGGTTCCCTGAATACTGGTACAGGTGTAGGTTTTCATTGATATAAATGGGAACAGAATTTGGCTTTTCACTGCAGTTTAAATTGGTGGAAACCGTGAGCTGTGTTGTTATTAGTGTTTAGGAGAATTGCATGACGTTGACTTAAGAATAATAAAAGTAAATAGAGTTTGATCCAAAGCTTGGTAACTGGTTTGTACTTGTGTGATGTGGATGAAAGGCCAATAAGGGTTAAGAAGATAGAAGTCCTAAATTCTCCTTCATTTTACCTCAGATAAATCTGATCCCAGGCCTCCAGAGGTGAAAGGCTAGCACATTAACTAGGACCTTAAATGTGTGCTTCAGCACACAAACCTGCAGTATCTTTTGAAATCTATGCAGGTTTCTCCTGCCTGCTGTGCGTAATTTCAGAATACGCTGTCACCATTAAAGAAAAAAAACAAGTTTGCTCTTTCATCTGTGCACCCCACGGCACCGATTGGGGGAATCAGTCCCCAGGCTCCCCTAAAATTTGTGATCTTTGGCTCCTGCTGTAAATTGATTCCGTGCTGTGCCTCCTGACATGTGAACTGGGTAAAATCCATTTTGAAGTCTTTTAAAACCTGGCATTAACCCTGTGGCATCCTCTTAAGTGCTGATGTTTTCTCATTGTATTATTTACTGGGAAGAACTTGCCTTTAAAACTCTAGCAGCATTGTAAGCTAACTTGTTAAAATCTCGGTATTAAATGCTATAGTGTGCTTTGAATTTCTCCAGAGACCTGATGTTGGGAAAAGTGAGTTCAATTAGTCATGAGTGAGGTGAGTGCCTCACTACTGTGCAAATTGCTTTGGGACCATTTGGCCCATGTCTACTCATGATCCCCCTCCCCACCCCATAAATACAGATGTGTAAAGTAGTCAATATTTTGTTTAAGCTTATCTTGGATTATCTGAAACCCTCAAAATTTTTTTTTTTGCTTCAGTGCCATGTA
This sequence comes from Cnemophilus loriae, assembly GCA_013397755.1. NCBI lineage: Eukaryota > Metazoa > Chordata > Aves > Passeriformes > Corvidae > Cnemophilus > Cnemophilus loriae. The sequence continues at coordinate 2,829,764 of VZTF01009104.1, read as the reverse complement.
ATAAAGAGACTATTAAATTTTGCAGATTTTTCCCTCCCTTCTTTTATAGGGAAAGTAATAATGACTCTCATACACATATGCGTGTCTCTCTTTACATCTATGCTGTATGACTTGGTTCACTGCCCATTGAAAAGAGGTGGCCTTTGGGATTAAAACATAGTAATGTTTTACTCAAGAGTTTGGGACAGGAAGTCAAAGTGAATAAGTATTTGAAAACTTTAGGGATTTTTAAGTAGCCAGAACTTAATTCCAAAGAGAACACAGCTTTGGACAAAATAGCAAAAACAATACAAATTCTTTAATGATAGAAACGAGCTGCAACCCTGGTGTTTGATATTAAAACAACAATATTGGCAGTGGAGTACCCGTGCACTATAAAATCATAATAAAAGGGATTTCTTTCAACTGATGGTCTTGAATGCTGGCAGATGCTGCTTGCTTTTGTGCAAAGGATTAATGGTGAAAATGGTCTCTCTGTTCTTGAAGCACTCAGTCACTTTGGTTCTGTTTTTAACCCAAGACCTGAGCTTCCCGTCATGGAAGCCATGCTCAAAACAACTGGACCCTCACCAGAGGAAGATTTTGAGGACTTGCCTAAGTTACATGTTTTCTTCTCCCATCTCCACGCTGATGTTTATGTAGATGTCTGGCATACAGTTTAGGTGGTAGCAACTGATAAAGCATAATACTGTTTGTTGTTGTATACTAAAAGGGAGGTGAAATATTTCACTTTTCCTTTGAGTAAAAGGCTGGTAATACAGGACTTGTCAAGAGCCTTTCCTGTGTTTGATAGCTTTATCACAGCCCCAGCTCGAAAGGTTAAATGTTTTGGATTACACAGAATGTACATTATATGGAGGGCTTACTATAAATCAACAAGGCAGGTATGTTAAACACAGAAAAATATCTACAGCTGTTCTCTTACTCATCCTGCTTGTTATTTAACGCCGTCTCTACCCAAAGGAATATTTTTAGTTGTACTGTCAACAGTTTCAAAACAAAGAAGCAACTACAACTGGCAAATGAGGAACCCAGCTGGTGCTGTGTTTAGGCTCCCAATGAATATACTCTAATCCTGACACCTGCAAGCTATTTAATCAGGATTTACAATTGAACATGAAGGATGAGAGGTCCAGAGGGCTGTGTTCTTGGTGTTTTGATTGCAAATGATGGAGAAAAACTTTGTTATCGGATGTTGTAGTTATTTGAAGTTTGGTGCCCTCTAACCCATGGGGGACCAAGAATCATTTATCACTTCACAGCAAAAGCCAAAAAAAGCCACTATGGCTTACACACTAGCATTCTGCTTTAGCTTTTCCTGTATTCCAGTGTAAACACGCCTTGGATTTACGAACAATGAAAAACAATTTCCAGCAGGCACATGGAAAGGAGAGGTTATAAGGAAAGTATGCATTATCCATTCCATGTCAAACTGAAAAGATCACTTTATTTTCCTTAGCACCCATAATGTAAATGATGAAATGTATCATAAAAATGAGCAGAAAGAATGTGAAGGAAATGGAATAAAACAAGTTATGGTTTGGTTTTTTTTTTTTTTTGTTAGGAAAAGACCCTTTTCTACAGTGCAATTTTGAATCTCAGAGTGGCATTGTCAAGGGTGAATGACTGCCTTCTTAAAGGTCTTCATTACTCCTTCTAAAGCCCTCTTTCCCTGAAAACATGACATAACATAAAGAAATTTAAAATGTCACTATACCATCTTGTAACTCAGATGTGCTGTTATATGGCTGTGGCTGTTTATTTTATTTATTTACTGAAGGTTTCTAAGTACTTGTAGCTGGGTTCATGACAGACATCATTCTGGCAGTAGCATTAGTGTGTGTACATGGGGTTTGTATGTGGGGGGCACTTTGCTTTTCTCTTTTTGTGTTGTACTGTCAACAGCATAGTTCCGAACAAACAGGGTGTGGTGTAATTGACACCCTACAAAAAGTGGTTAATCAGCTGTCTGAGGTTGTTAGGTAACAATGCTGTTGCCTTTGGGTCTGATCAGATGATGTAATGCCTCTGAGTTATTTTTTGTTGATTGAGGCTATTGTGTAACTAAATATCCTGCAGAGGGTTAGTATGGTTACAGTCACAGAATAAGTCAGAATTTATTTCTAACTTGTGTATGCTGTTTTATTTTGTTCTTATTTTCAAAGGGGAGAAAAAGTATTTTTTACTTTTCAGAGGAAATAACTAGTGAGGACAGCAAGAAAAAAGGGCTCGAAGCAGTCATCATGGATTCTTTAATCAGCTGGAGGCAGACTGGAGCAGAGAGCTTTCCTCCAGAGCATTGTTTATTCTGGGCTGCTACACGTAGTGCTGGCCAGGATGATCCAGTAAAGGTTCTTGTGCTGTATGAGCCCTCTCCAGCAGACCTGTCCTCCACTGCCCAGCAGGTGGTCTTTTGGGTTTCAGGTTTTACTTCACAGTACTGACCATACAGAGGAAGTTAATCTAGGGTCTCTTTAAACTTCTAGTTATAACTGCAGAAACAAATGGCAGAATGACAGCACTGCCCCTTTCTAGAGCAGATGCTGTCATCCCTTGGCATGTGGGTGGATGGTATCACTTATACGGTACTAATGATACAGGATCTTCAGTACTTGAACTGTTGCACTGAAAACTGCTCCCTGAATTCTTCCTCAGCTTTGTTTATGTGTTTAGGGTTTGCAGTTTCTCTATTCCTGCGTTTCTTTGAACAAGAGGCTGTTTTATCTACAAGTAGTCTTCCTTCTCTCTCAACATATTCCCTCTGGTCCAAGAAATCAGATGTTGGTGGCATCAACCAAATATTTATTGTGGTGAACGCTCTGATTATGAGAAGTGCATCTTTCCTGAGGACCCACCACCTCTGCAGACCTGCATGAGGTTCTTCTCTTAAGGAATTAGCAGCTGTTGCCAGACTCGTGCCAGCTCAGTTCTGTCTGGAGAATCTCCATTACAATCCCTCTGGTGTCCTTTGGCACCTACTACAACTGGACCTTGTCTGTCATATCCACTTTCTTCATTACGTACATTGCATGCACCCATTGTGCTTTTCTGTTGCTTCCACGATTTAATTGCTACCCCCAGCTCTGTCAGATAAATACAATACTGTCAAGCAACTTCTGCAAATAACTTTTTCATGGGGAGTTATGCATGCCATTGTTTCTATGGATAAAGGAAACAATGCTCAGTTCTGTCTAGGGAACCATAATGTGAAGATACAGTAAAGTCACACATTGTCTTCGGGCTGCAGCTTTGCAGGGTGAGCAGGTTACTGCCCAGGGGCTCTCTACTGTTTCTGTTCCCACTCTCTAGAGATCTGCCACAATAATCGTGTGCTCTGTAGGCTGTCTGAGAAAACAGTTATGTGTATATTGTTAAAGAGTTTAATCTAGTCATTTAATTAGACTAGACTAGGAAGCAAGTACTGGTGCAGTGGTCTTGGATATGCTGTGAAGCAGCTGGTACCAGTAACCTCTTCACTTCAATCAGCTGCAGCCAGAACAAGACTGCTGACTTCTGTGTCTCTTGGCGCTGGAGTAATAGCACTCGTCTTGACTTTTTGTACCCTTGAACTCTCATCCTGTTCATCATGTCTGTGAGATCAGATACAAAATGTCTTTCAAGGCCATTTCTGTAAAGAATAGCGTTCTTATTCCTAAAACTGCATTTCTACAGTTGCATTGCCTTGCTGGGAGCAGCAAGCAATGTTATTGCCTACGGTTCTGCTTCTTTAGGGGGCTGCATGAAGAATACTACCCATGCTAAGAAGTTGCCACACAGGTCACTGAAGATATGTGAAAAAAAATGAATGGAGAAGTGAGAAAAGAGTGGTTAATCACATAGAAAGCATGGGGAAATACCAGAACTGCGGCGCATCTTACAGATAAGGAACCTAAATGACACACATTTTACCAAGAAGTTAAAACGTACTTCAGATATTTACTTTAGACACTCCTTTTTTGTAAAATAGAAAATTTCTTGAGTCATCTTTTCTGTAGCTAAAAGGGATATTTAGTTCTACTGGCACTCTGCGGAAAAATATCAGAGGCAGTCAGATACCGCATCCATAGATTGACCTTCATGCTTGAAATCTTGTCTGTCCTTCCCAGCTGTATCATTCCATCTGATAAAGGGTATCACTTCATTCCAAGAGTTTTGCCTTGTTCACCACAGTTAAAAGAAACATTTGAAATAATATCTGCTTTGATGGGGTTGTAAGATATTTCTTGCTGGCTGGAGTATTCCAGCAGATACTACAGACATAAAAAAAAAAATTACTTTGGGAGTAATTCGTGTTAGTTCTTGGAACTAACACAGAGAAACTGTGCCTTCTTACAAAGGCAAGCATTTAGAAATTATCCTGTTTCCCAGGGGTCTGCTGTGAGGCTGCTGGAAGGCTTGTTACAAAGATCATTACCTCTGGGCTCAGGTTTGGAGATGCAAGGATGTTATGCTGTTGCTTTCTCAACACCTAGTAAAGAGGGAAAGCCTTTGCTGTTTGACTTAGTCAATGTGCTACAGTAGTGCATAAAATGACAATATCTATTAAAGGCTCAGCAAAACACTGGGTTTATCAATTGTGTTCTCCATTGTAATAACTTAGCTCTTTGGTATGTAGATACACCTTTCCTTTTTGAATAACACTTTGGAAAATATTAATAGTGGTGGTGAAATGTGTTTCACACCACATCCTGCTGAAAGGCATAACGTTTGTTTTAATATGGAGTTTCAGATTTAGTATTATGGACAGACACATCAGTTCATATTTTTAGTTGGTCAAATATATTGACAAGTAAACTGACAAGTAAGCAATAAGCCCCATTCTGTTTAACTAAGGGTTGTTAGTTTCTGCCTGTTTCAGCATATGAAAATGACCGTGGCTTTCTCTTTTGAACTCTGTCTTTAGAAGTTCAGGGTGGGGAAGTACAGTGTTTATTCAAGAAAGCTGTTAATCTATGTACCTCAGCCAGATTATCACTTTGCAACATTGACAGGTAGTTAACAAAACAAATGGCTTAGACAGCAAGGCATGAGCTGTGTTCTGCAGTGTCTTCTTCACAACCAGACCTGTCTAATGATAGAATCTGTTAGTGTTGTGAAAGAGGTGCCTTTGTACTTCAGATTTTTTTTTTTCAAACATGAAATATGGATGGTGCTTGAGGTATCAAGTGTTCAATTGGGTGACTTTAATAAGAGTTGAGGTCTTTTACTCACAAGTAGTCCCTGTTGACAAGCGTCTCTCTGGACAGAATCTGTTCTGTTTTGTATATATGTGAAGAAGATTTTGATAGATTAGGTCCAAATTACTGATGAGAAAAATAAGCCTAAGGAAACTGTTTTCTTGTGGCACATAAAAAAATATATTGCAGAGTTGCTCCTAGACAAAAAACCTCATGACAGATCAAATAGTGCTGCTGGGACAATTCAAACGCTTGAAGTCTTATGAGGAGCACTTTTATGAAGGGATTGTAATGTTTAAGTACTACTCAAAATACAATTTCTTTTGGCAATGACATAGCAATGCTCATGATCATGAGTTGTATAGAGCCACAATTGCCTTTATTTACTTCCTAATCCTAACAGGAAGTGAGATATCAGTATAAGTTTGGGAATAAAAATTTCTGAAGTGATATTAAGATTGCATGTGGCTACTGCCTAGTTTCATGTTTCAGAAAGTAAATTTCATAAGCTGTTGCCTTCACAAAGTACCATACACATTCTCCAATTGCATTGCTAATGAGATAAAATAAACCCAGGCAGAACTTCAGTTTGTACCAGCTATGTACAAGATTATAATTCAGTCAACAGACAAATAGATACATTCATCACATGGGATAAGTATTTGCATAGCCAATATAAAGTACAAGTGTTTTGGCTAGAGATTTTCCATCCTCAGACAACTGGACATTTGAAGTATAACTGTTAGGAAAGGTGTGTGCACACACACCTCTCTCACACTTTTTCAGTGAATTCCATGTAGGTATGTTCCCTGCATTAGAACAATACCAACAGGAAAAAGCATTTTCTACATTTTGTCCTCCCTGCTTTTCTCTTCCAGTTGTTTCCAAAGTGAGAAGGGAAAGGAAAGAGAGAAATAGGAGTATAAAACCCAAGTGTCAGAATAATTTTTAATATGAATTTTAAAGTAATTATTAAAAAGAAATTAACTATTTTCTTTGACACCAAAATAATTTTGAAAATTTCAAAATGCATTTGAAGTATTTTTTATGTTTTTTTTAATCCATTCTTTAACTGGTCTTTATATATGTCCTTTAAAACCTTTTCAAGTTCCATGTGACTCAAATGAGTGTCAAGTTCTTCTGTGTTCTCCTACCATTCCACATCAGATGGGATAATTCACAATCAGGCCCCCCAGAAATTATTATGGCTTTATGTGCTTCAGCTCTTGAGTGATTATTTCAAAGTATCTTGCAGGGTCCTACTTTTTAGAAAATTTATAATGCACATTTCCTAAGAATCTGATTTGTTTTTGTGATTGTGGTTGAAAACTTGACCTGAAGATAGGTTTTGAGCAAAACATGAACTCCTCCTACTGGACCTTTATTGATGTTACTTCAGTATATTTGAAATGCCTGAAGTTAATCCATACGTTCCACTTACAAGCCATGTAAATTACAAAGGAAAACAACAATTTGATTTGAAGGCCTTTTCCCTCTCATGATATTTTTGATTAAAGGTTATTGTGGTTTAGCAGATCACTGGCAGATCCAAAGACAACACACTTTCCACAAGTACGGGTACCTGTAAAACCTGCTTGTAGCACAAATATCCTGATACAGCCTCATTAATAGCACTGAGGTATTTTTGGGGACAGAATGATCTGAGTTGGATCATACAGAGAATGCAAAAGAAAAACAAAAGTTTCATAAAAAGCACTTAGTATATATGGGTAGAATTCATGCAGGTGCAGGTATACAGGCAAAATTGAAATAGAGGGTAGGTAAACACTGCTGTTTTGCCTGTAGCAGGTTGGATTGCAGATGCCAGCTGCAGTTTACATGGGTTTCTTTTTGTGTTAGAATTGCAGTGGTAATAGAATTCTTCTGCTACATCATGGAGCTAGTATTTTGATGGACAAATGATGAAGAATCTCTAGTAGATTGAATCTCTACACTGCAAAAATACTTATGAATATGAAATGGCAAAGAGAAAAACTGTACATGAGTATTTTCCAATGGTTAACAGGGATAAAATAGATAAGAGGAAACCAGAAGAAGACCAAGTATGTTTGGTTTTAACTTTTACTAATCTGTGGTTGGATGACATTTTTTTTGTTTGTTCCTATGTTGACTATATCCTGGACTGTCAACATGGAGTCAATTTTTTAAAACTTTCATTATGACACCAGATGTAAAAAGCTGAAGAAAAATGTGAGCTAGTTTCCAAAATGGCTGGGCATATACATTTTAAGTAACTGTACTCAATACAACGTGTCCTGTTTAGATATGATGCCTCACAAAGTAGTAGTCCCCAATTACTGGGATTCAACAGATTTCTTTACGTTTGGTATTTTTTTTTTAACCTTTTTAAAGCATTATTTATTACCAGAGCTGGTAGGACATGGGAAAAAACCCAGGGTGAATAAGCTATTTGTTAATCATCTCAATAGCATGGGAATTTAAACAAATGTTACGTATGCTTGCAAGCAAATGGTCAGCGTCTGAACCATGTGTTTCACTAGTGAACTTCTGGGTCTCTGGTGATGTTCTTTCATGTGCCTGCTGAGGACATGACTATGCCAGCATTTCTTCTAAAGATGTTAGCTTAAAAGCAGCTTGATGCTGAAAAGAAGTTGTCGACACTGCAATTGAAACTATTCTTAGTTATTCTAATGTCATTAAAAAAGTAACTTATTTCATGAGAAGAAATGAAAGTGTTAGACCATATTGATCCGCATCACGTACTTCATGGCATTGTTCCTATAGAACCTGAATTTCACAAAGTGCTGCTCAGCTGCACCATAGCTTTAAAGAGAACTCTCTGTGCTTCTGGTTTTGCATCCTGTTATGAAATGAACACCAACCTTTGAATCGGAGGAGGCAACTAAGGCTGGCTTTGTTGCGTTACTTTGTATCATGCAATTGGAATGTGCAGTGCCATATCTCAGTGTGTCAGGGAAGGGCTGGAGAGCTGGGTTCGGAAACACTTCGCTCCCAGCTATGAGCGGTAGTAGCTGTAGTGCCAGCAGGAGAGCTTTTACAATGCAGTGATCAGCACCATTCTCTGTAATTCATTTTTTGGTATATCTTCCCCTGTCATTGCAATCTTCCCGCAAGAAGATACAATCTGTCATAGCCAATAGCATGAACTGAAGCTCTGTGAAAATTCCAGCGCAGTCTGAGAAATTGTGCAGTTGAGAAAAATTGAGAAAATTGTGCAATGCTCTGGGCCCCAGCTAGCACTGAGCTGCTGGCTGTCTTCTCATGGTTTCACTGCTGATGTGCCAGGCTGGTTTGATGCGAGCTGCTCTTGGCAAGTTTCTGCAGACTGCAGTCACACGCTGCTGTTGTGAGGCAGACATGGTATGGTTGGGACAGCATGGAAAGGATTCCAGAGTGATCTTGGAATCCAGCAGTGGCTGTGTGAATACCTATGTGTTCTTTGACCTCAGACATAGCAAATAGATGACTCTGCAAAACTGTTTCAAAGATTTATGTGAATAACGGGGTAGAGAGTCTTTCCACAGGTAAAAATAATTTTATCGGGTTTTATGTTAAAAATGCTTGAAAAATATTTTAAGTGCTTGATGCCAAAAAGCAGTTACCAGAACTGTAGCTGTGGTAAAAACTGGAAAGCAGGGCTGTCTATCACCAAACTGAGAAATGAAACTAGAAAATGCTATTCATGACTGATATTTTGAATAATTCTGAATCCTGGATTTCCCATTTCTTTCTAAAGAGCCTTTAGAATAGGGTAGGAGTAAAATTTATGCATTTCTCTAAAAACCTACACACATACCAGAGAATGACAAGTCAAACCTCATTTCTCCTTGTAGGTTTTGTATGTTTTTTGGTGGATAGTCTAGGTGGAATATTACTAGTATCAAGTTCCCAGGATAGCCGAACAGCAGTGAACGAATACAGTAAGATTTCCTACTGTGTTGTATAGAACTTCTCCCACAATCTTCTTTTTTTCTGATGTTTATCCCACTTAAAGTAAATAGCATACCTGGAGGGCAGTGCTGAGATGACATGTGCTTGGGTTGCTGGCTACACCAAACACAGCTGTTGGTGTTTGCAGACAACTTGGCCCCACACCTCTATTCAGCATGTAGTCTGGAGGTGATGAGAAACCGCTGAGATCCCTGCTGAGGAACAGAAGAAAGAAGCATCTTCCCCTTCACAGCTTTTATCTAAAAACAAGTTAATCAATATGCTAAACACTGATAGCAAAATACATTCACTTAGACTGATGTTCTGAGAAGGTCTGGAAGGGCACCATTTGTCCACAGCAAAGCTTTGTCAAGGGAAAAATTATCTGTGGAAGGGATGGAAGGATTAAGAAGCCAGAAATATATTTATATCTTTGTTTGAGGGGTAGGAGATACAAAATAGTGATGACTGCACAAAAGCACGTCCCCACTGACACTTTCAAATATCTCTACCACATTTCAGTAAAATCAGCAGACAAGAATGGCTAGGGAAATTGTTCTTCATTTTTACGTTGAAATGATTATAGGAATTATCCTATTTGGGAACTCAGTAGAATGAATCCAGTAGTTCTACCAATTTTTTTTTTTTCATTATGCATCTAACTCTGAGTGGCTTAATAAACTTAGAAGTTTGTGCAGTAGCTCTCAGTTGGGGTAAAAGTGTTACTGTAAACTTTGCAGGGACTGTGTTTGCCACAGGTTGTGCCTAAAAGGAGAAAGTGGTAGAACAGTCAGAGCTGCTATTTTGCCAGCTTGGATAATTTCCGTTATTACAGACCAATGATTTCTTTCTCTGTCATACTCTGTTATCTTCATGAGAATAAGTTAATGCACATTTTTACCCTAATCTGTGTAATTAATAATCGTTCTCAAGGCTGTCCATTTATGCTGCATATGTAATACTTTGAGGTATGATTGATCCTTTTTTGATTCTCGCTTTTCTTCCTGATAACCAATCCATTTCTTTTCATTCTTATTGAGCATTGCTTTGATATGAACAGATTTTGAAGAACTGTGACTGAGAGGCAATAACTGTTATGGATGCTATTGATTAACATATGTAATTAAGGTTGGTTTTCATTTTTCTGCATTGCCTTGCACTTACCCACACTGAATTTCTCCTGTTATTGTATTTCTTCATTCAGTGTAATGCCACAAATAGTTTTTATAGCTTTTCATAGTTATTTTTCATTTTATTTAGGCAGAATTCTGCACATTCTTGCCCTTCTCTGCACCATTTGGGAATAGGTTGAATGCTACTGGTCCCAGCCGTCTGGGACCAACTTCTGCTGCAACTTGTGGTGCAAAATGACCATTTAATATGTACTTTTTGCTTTCTCCCTTTTAAAGGAAAGGATCTTTTGTCTTTTTACATGACAGCCAAGAGTCCTGAGGAGTATTTTCTAGTGCCTTGTGAAAAGTTCTTGGTTTGATTTCTATTTACAACAGTTAGCTTGTTCTCCCTTCTACAGTTTTTATCTGTCCATACCATTCTGTTGCCTCTTGGAGTGTCAAATCCCTTCCTCAGTATGAAGAAAGGCTTGCTAATCTGTAGCTATTCAGATTTATCCCCTACCTCTTCAAAGCTGACCAACAATACCACTTTAATCCTTGGAGAGATGTGTCTCCATCATGTGTCCTCTCCTGAAGAGAATCTATGCAAGGGTGACTTTCAGGATAGGTAAACAAGGGGAGGATGGAGGTATTTAAATGTGAAGCAGTTTGTCTGATCCTATTGGAAGATGATCTCTGGGGTTTCCTTCTCCTGTGGGATCCAGTGTGTTCGGTTGAGTTCCATACACTTAAAGCCAACCTAAATGCATTAGTGATGGTAGTAGCTCTTGAGGTAGTAGCTCTTAATTTACTGGTATGTTAATTAGTTTGAGACTGCTTATTTATACTTGAGTTACATCTATGCCCATCTGTGTTATATATATTTGTATCATCAAATGAGGGTGTGTGAATGGGAGTTATTAGAGAAAGAGAAGTTAAGTGACTGTCAGAACTTCGTACCTGGGACAAGAAACTGCCATTGCTTCTCTTCTGCTCCTGATGTAAGCCTTGTGATTATGAATTGGGTAGAAAATTACTTAATTTGCAGGACAAAGCTCTCCAACCATCGTTTTTCATGTGGCAGCTTTACAGGGCTACTTTTCACATAGAAACTTCAATTGTGACCTGATGGGTTTTTTAAAGGTGGGAAGCTGATTTAAGTTACTTGTCTTGCTAGCTCTGCATTTCCCTCCTGCCTCTCCCTGCCACAAGCTGCCTCCTCAGTCAGTCCTGCATGCATTTGTTACGGACATGTTAAACAAAAGTTGAAGTTACTGTCTCATGTAGGTGCTCATCATTGTTCCTCGGGAGAAAGAACCTTTCTGCAACTTAGTGAGACTCGTTCCTTATTAACGAGTCCTCTACACAGCAGAGGCACTGAAGAGATTATGAGATCTGAGAAAAAAAATACTTTGCGTGGGTTCCTGTTCTGCTAAACAGTTTCAGGCTTAATTGAGAGATTTTTACCGTAAGCCCAGCACTGCACTACCACGGATTTGAAAACATGGACATGAACCCAGGTTTCATTTATACAGGAAGTTATTTCAACATTAAAGCCTTTGGGCTGCTGCTGCTGCTTCTGTGCATTCCATTACGATCCTCTAAGCAATTAAAAATTACGAACCCAAGTCTCTTTAAGCCTGAAATATGTTTAAAACCCCCTGCTGAAAAAAGCAGAATCCTTATTAGAAATTTCAGTCATTAGGATATAAAATGGAAGTCAACATGCCAACATGGAAGTGGATGCCAACATGGAAGTGGATGCCAACATTCCCTTCATGTAAAGATGCGTCAGTGGTTTTGTGGGTTCATGTTCCATCTGTTGGCTATTGCATTGCCCAGAAAATAATTTGCTTTGCACTTGACTGCAGCAGTGTGACAGCAGTCTGTGTTTTCACATGCATGTTTGTGTTTCAAGTAAAGATGGAATATGAAGCAGTCAAGGTTTGCAGTATGTTCGTGTCATAGCGTCAGCATAGGAGAGGAATGTCCCTCCCCAGCTGCTGTATCACAAAAACTCTGCATGTGGGTTGCCTGCTACGTATTTTAAAACCTCTGCAGTTCCCACCCCTAGGGTGCACAGCTCACCCTTCATTTTCAATACCTTGAGACACTCTCCACATTACTACATTTTCTTGACCAGGGTATTCACACACTCTCAGATCTGGACCAGATGCTAACTGGGCGAGTCACCGCATCAACCGATCCTGCTCCAGCACCAGCGGCTGCTCGGGAGTAAAGGTGGAGTGAAAGAACTCACAGCGTAAAAGCACGCAATCACTGACTGTTTCACAGAAAGGGAAGGCTTTAAGAAAAGGAAGACTTTAACCAGTAGTATCAGGAAAGTATCAGGGAGCATTATTAAATGGCTGAGTAGTCTCCCTAGTGAGCTGATGAAGCATCTATTTGATCTGTCTGGATTGTCCAAACAATTAGGAAGTTTGCTACTGGAGGCAAACATGCAATGGTAGGCTAATAGATGCTGTGACCAAATAGATCTTTCTCTTTTTTTTCCTTGACCACAAGCTTTTAAAAGGAACAGTGTTTGTAAATGTTTGAATAGAAATTGGGCTTTTCCTCATCATCATAAACCTCCAGGTCTTTGTTTGATACCTTCCTTTACTGAACAAGATTCTTGCGTGCTGAAAAATATTTGAGAATTCACCGAAGATCTTGAAGGATATTACTTGGCTGGACACTTTAAAGAAGTTCTTCTCTGATAAAATTACTACAGAACGCTTATCAGAGACTAGAGGAATGCAGCTGAGTAGGTTTAGTTTGCCCTATTACTATGGATATGCCATCTGTATGACATAGAACCACTTTACTGGTGAATACTTGCTCTTAGCAAGAAAAGAGTACAGAGAAACCCTGATTATGAGACCACCACAATCTAATCTGTCTCCTTTCCCTAAGTTTGTGGTTAAAATCTGTTGGCATATGGCCCAAAATATATTGCCTCTCTTACAGCAGAGCAAAAGTATGCAGAAGTATTTCCTCTAACAATCAAAGCTTCAGTGCAGAAGTAGTGACCCAAATTAACTGTTTGGAAGAAAAAGGTTAAAGGTGTTTTAAAAAAGCATTCCTGACCAAACTGAAATAAATCAGCAAACTTCACTCACACATCCTCCAAACCTGCAATCAGCAATAATTTCATAGAAATAAAACAAATGGATTGCCACATTCCTTCATGTCTATTACACTTCTGTCTTCATTGCAGAAATTACTCAGAAATGAAACATTGGAAGGAAAGTTGGCTGTTGGTAGTAGTTTTATCACTTGTATTACAGCAAACGTACTCTCTACAGAAATTTTTGGGATGCACTGTTTCTGGTTCTACTAAGCCTTCTGAAATTCTTCATGTACAAACTCTAAAGCATTTTCTGTACATAGCAGTAATGAATGACTCCTTTGGATAAGTGTATTAGAGCTTCAGTTACGCCTACAAATTTTAGCCCCCATTCTAGAAAGGAGCTTGTTTAATAGAAACACTTTAACATTCATGTAAACTGTGTTTTATTTAAGGTTAAGGCGCTCTCTGGAATTGGAGTTTATCTTTAAAATAGATTTCTATATGGCCTATTTTGATGAAAAGATCAGTGTTTAGCTACAAAACAAGCAAGAAATGGAAAAAAACACCACCACATTTAGTACTTAATGTTGTAAGATATCAGATGGGTAATAAGTGGAGTAAAATCTTAATTATAGCAGAATTAGATATGCCAACTCCCACTTCTATTTACTTCAAGTTTATAAGAGAAGGATGAAGTCAGCAACTTCTAATTAAAATCGAAAAGAAAACAGTACCTTTTCTTCACAATTATTAGCTAGGAAGGGAAAAGAACTACTTGAGACCTCTCCAAAAGTAGGGTTGGTGGAGTAGAAGTCAGTTGGACTACGCTTGGGTTTGTGTTTGAATGAAAGATGTATGTGAAATGGGACGTTATTTGTGAAGTGTTTTGTGTGAGATTTTGTTGTACTTTAACTTCTTTTGCTAGGGGGGATATCTGGCTCTGAGGAAACTGCATTGGAAGATCTCTAGCCTGTAGCAATGGCTTGTCAGTTTTGACAGTGGACAGTTGGAGTGGTAGCTGGTGGAGCATGTGGTAAACACCAGGGAGAAATTAGAAGCTGAGAGTGTATAACAGGAGAGGTGATGTTTATTAGGAAGAAATGAAGTTGTGTACAATCAATTTTGTCATAATAAAAGGATTATTATGTGTCCTAGGAAATACTGAAATCAAGAAATAGAAAGAGCTTGGAAGGCATTGTTGCAGAGTTTATTGTGCTCTGAGAACTGGAGAACGTGGGAAAGAGCCTTCTCCCATGCAGGACTCTTCAATAAACCTCTTTTTTTCCCTGACTCTGTGATATGAAATGGGAAATGCTTTAGAGTAAACTATTGAATGGAGTACACTGATGTTTTTATTTTGAAAGCAAATAAAAACATTTATTAATTTGGGAGAGACATTGTAACATATTCTTCTCTCTCATACAAAGGGCAAACTTCATTATACTGGTTGAAAACAGACAATGGCAACATCAATACACTAGAGATGCAACATTTCAGCTTGACACCTTAGAGATAGTTTGACACTTTGGCAGCTTTGTGTTCTATGCTGCTGCTGCTACCTTCCTGTAAATCATTTCTCTGAGCAGCAAATTGTTAACATTGTCTTTTGGCTCCTAGTGCAGAAATAATGGCTGAGACTGACCCACAGGGTAATGAAGGTGGTTCCTGAGAGAAGCAGAAGCAAAGAAAAGCATTACTTGGTGCTGATTCTGTGATATTTGTGTTGTGCCCATCCAGGTGCTGTGCTCTGTGAGGCTCCAGACTGGTGATGCTCAGCAAAGTGAAGCCCCATTGTGTTTCTGCTGTCTCTGCCCGAGAGATCACAGCTCCATGCTCTGGCAATGGGAAGATGGTAGAAGTGGGAAGTGAATTCTGTCCCTCTTTCCCCACTTCTGCTGATCCTGTGCATCCCTCTTTTTTTTGAAGGCTTGGGGCGGGATAAGGTGCTGCTCACATGAGGCCAGCTGATAGCAGAGAGTGATAATCAGCAGTTCATGCCCCACAAAGAGTATGAGAGAAGGGAAGATAAGCAGGCCAGCATCCTGGGGGCACTACCAGGAAAAGGCCCCAAGGGAAGGTTCAGTCTTTTAGTAAGGTGAGATTGGCTGGGACAAGCATTTCTGACAGAACAGAAAACCTGCTCTGTCTTTCATGCCCACTAACATTTCTCTATATTGGTTATTAGTGTTGATATTCATGGTAACACCATGATCCTTCCTTTTATAAAAATCGTAGATGCATCAAATGGTACAAGCATCAAATAGCATAATGGAGTCTATACAAAAACATTCACTTCCTTAAACTGCGCTTCCTTAAACTGATACGCTTTGTATGTTGCAGTAAGGAAAGAATTTGATTATTAATGATTTTACTACTTCAGTATCTGGGTTCTCCTGAAAGAAACTTAACTCTTAATTACATTTCAATTTGATATAAATAACTTGTGAGAAAAAGTTATTATTTCAAAAGTTGCTATAAGGAGTCCTCAGAATTGATGCTAATTCTTTTTTGATCAAACGTATACCATATCCCTGGTATAAATTGCTTAAATACGTACTGACAAGTATTGCTTAGTATGTCAGCCATACTTAGAATATTGAGCAATGTGGTAATGTGGTGCTATTTGACACTGTGACCTTTACTCAGCAATAAATGCACATGGCACAATGGGTATCGGCTTTTACATGCCACAGTTAAGACTATTTTAATTGTTTCCCTAGGTTCTTCTATGTAGGAAAACTTAACAGTAAATTAAATGTGGTTTCCCTCTCGTTCCCTCATCTCCCAGCTACATATAATGCAGGACACAGAGCTTAAAATCTCCAGCTGTTTATATTCTGAAAAATGCGTATCGGTCAGAAGACAGCAGGGATTTGGCATGTCCCTTTTATTAATATACCTTTTATAGGGAGGAACAGCAGCTGTAACTGAAAAAAAGCCAATGTTAAATATAAATGATAAGGAGAGGGATAGGTGGCAACACTAAAGAGACAGAGGTGGAACAATTGGAGGAAGCACATGCATCCAAACAGCATCCCTTTAGGTATTCTCCACTTTCACTAGGCTTTTTCTTAGTGTCTTCCCTGCATTTCCCCAAGATTTCATCAGTTGTTGGCATGAAGCCGACTAAGTATCAAAAACCATCCCTTTTCCCCCCAAAATAAATGCAAAATTCACAACAGGTGTAGTGACACAAAGGCAGCACTCCACAGAAGTACCTTAAGTTTTGGCTGCAAAATGTAAACATAACCAAAATAATTCTGGAATTCAGTTGTGAAATGGAGTGATACTCAAGCTCATAAAATTCCTGCAAGATTCATATCCTTTAGATAATTTTTATCTATCTAGATAAAAAGAACAGAGTCAGTGTGGATGGGCTCTGCTTTTAGTGCTAATTTTAGACAGGCAGTCAACGTCAATGCAGTAACAAGGATGAAAAATTCTGTAATATATTAATTAATTAATGCTGTAAATATCTTTCATTGCAACAGAGGTCACATCTAGCCACGATGGAAACAAAATTCCAGTAAAAGGCTGTTTCATACGTATGATATGATTATAACATGTAAAATAAGTCTGTTTGACTCCTAGCATTCTTGAACCAAACTGTCTCATGTTTTGCACTGTAACAATTGTTCCAAGTCACACCAAACCATGCTGGAACCATTTATATCTTTATTAAGCTATTGACAACTTCTATCCCAAGATTTTCACATAATTCTGCCTTCTTTGGCTGCCTTATAGGTGAGAACACCAAAGCATGACCAGAGTTATTAGCTGCAGTCTTCCAGAGTTATTAGCTGCAGTCTTTCACACGGAGAGGACCTAGGTACTCATGCTACTGGAAACTGATTATCTGGGCTAGAATTTCAGTGACTTTTCAAGTATTGTAGTCAGCTGTAGTTAACAGAATCATTTGAGATTCAGCCATCCTTCATTTTTATGATGCATCAGTGGTGTTTAGGTTCTTGCAAATCAATGCATTGCTGTTGCTGGTTCACTCCTATCACAAATCTGCATGCTGTTACACAGAGGTGAGTCACATCTGGAGTAATCATTTTCTTTAGTGGCTTTATCATACCCACGCTATATCAACTAAACTTACCTAGGAAGATACATGCAGAATAGGTCCTTTTTCAGGGACTGATTCTTTTGGTAGGGTGAATTTCTTGATGCTTAGAACAGATAGGAGTCATTTCCTCTTCTCCCTTCCATCATAATAGTTCTGCACAGTTCTGCCCATCACAGATCTCAAAGCAGAGCAATTTTTGCCTTTTCCTAGTTGTTTGTTCCTTCTTGGATTGTCTCACTTTTCTGAGACTTCAAACTCTTTTTAATCTGACCTTTCTCTTAACTCAAAAGTAGGAAAGAGAAGAAATACCTAAGCCTTTAAAGCTGTCAGTTTTGTCCCACAATGGGATTTAAACTCCACCTCCAAATTTACACATTGGCATAGACCTTCCTCTTGTGAGCTGACTTCTGCTGGTGGTAGGAAAAGGTTGAAACCATAGGAATAGTTTATGACCAATATCTTTAGATGTAATGTTTATTCCTCTCAATAGGATGAGGTATTATAGACATACCTAAGAACTTTAATTCCATTAAATCTGCTGTGTGCTCATGGTAGAGGTGAGTGCAGTGCAAAATATAAAAATGGAGATCTTTCAAACTTCAAAATTTAACAATTTTTTCTACTTGTCCCTTGGATGAGATGTAATGTCAGGATTTATCCCCTTTACAGAATTACTTTGTCCAAACTGTTAAGAGAGTTATTTCTATTTAAGTTTATAATCAGCCTATTTTGTTCAACAGGGTGTTTCAAATACATGCAGCATTCATCCTTAAACCTTCTGATCTTATTGTGCAGTGTTGCTGTGCAGTAGTTCCATGATAACTGTGCTTCTGCCCCAGATGGTTTCCTTCATCTCTGAATGGGATGAATCTTAATGTACGGCCCAAGTCTGGAAGTCTTAAAGCAGCTAACTTTTGACCAGTGATTGGTATTTCTATTGGCTAATTTAAAGCTAACTTAGATATGGTCACAGTGCACTGCAGCCACTGTAAGGTGTCTTGCAGCCATCAAGCTGTTAGGTCCATCAATGTCAAAACAATTATGCACTGCAGTCTGGAAGAACACTTGCCATCCTGTGATTGTCCCCTAAAGTACTTGTTTGGAGGTTGCTTAAGGAGGTGTTGTGCTGTCTCACTGTTAATTTTTTCAGCATACCATCGTAAAGCATCTTGTTCATACAGGGAATTATGATCACAATTTAGGTATGTTATATTTTTGTCTCTTTGAACCAGACATATCATAGCCATGTTATTTTCTTTATATAGCAGCATTCTTACACTATGTATGTCTGCTGCTATCAGGATAACCACCTTGTATAAGATAAAGAATGACTGCTGCTAAATAAAGAAGAAGGGTAGAAGAAATGGGACCAACAATAGAGCTGGTATAGAAATTGTTACCATAGCAATCTCTTCAGATGAGCTAGAGAATGTTTAATTGCCCAGCCCATCATGGTATGGTTTATAACTTGATTACCCAACTCACAGAGGGGAAGTAGTCATGGGGCATGCCTTAGAAATCTTATTCTCATCTGGGCTCCAAATGTGAATGGCCAGATTCAGCTTGATATGATTAGGAATAGCAGAGATGTTTTTGTCTAGACTGCAAACTCTCTGGGATAGGAACCAGCCTCTTTATTATTTGTCTATAAACCACCTATTTTGGGTGGTGTCCCTGAGCATGGAGCATAAATAATGACATGGAGATAATGAAAACTAACCCAACGTAAATCTGTGCATTGGTGACCGAACAATTGCAGTTTCTTGAGGGTGCTTTGCAGGCCAAGGACACTGTACTGGCATACTGTCCTAATTTACTATGTGGTGTTTTCTTCCCTCTCTTTCTGTCACCTATAGTCTTGCACTGTTAGATCCAGAGTGCTGCTGTGGGGCTTCTTTCTTATCCTTCAGATAATCCAGGACATCCATCCATCTCAGATTTCATTTTCACACTCTGTTGCAGCCTAGCCTTTCTGTATCCAGAGGATTCTGTCTCTGGTATCTAGATCCTTGATAGCATAACCTGTTGAATATACTCCAGTGCTGCCTTCTACACTTGGCAAGCACTCCGTAACAAAACGTCCACAATAATGTCTCATTCCATCCCTTTTACACCCTCTCTAGTATTTTCCCTTGCCTATATGTCTACAGAGAGCACGGCCATTGCAATCCTATCCAGGTGATACTATGTTCTCAGTTTCCAAGTGCAGTGGACTGTCTTTCAGTGTACATACTTTTGGGGCACAGATTATCCTTGTTTAGACTGGTACAGATTGGTTTGACATCTAGCACAGAGAGGGCCTAAATGGTGCATGTATTTTGGGAGCAGGTGTTATATAATGACAGAGAAGTGCAAATAGCATTCAGCCTTTATGTAAAATTTCAGAAAGTCTGTTCTACATGACAGTGAAGACTTGTTAGATTTATTTAGATGCAGTCTGAAAAGTTAATTGGAAAGAGGCTGGTGGGCCCAGCTTGCTGACAAAGTCAAATCGGTCTTCCCATATCTACCACAATAGAACAGTAAAGAAGAGCCTAATTCTCAAGTGTCAGGTGATTAATATGCAGTCAAAACACAGTAATAATGATTATCTATGTGGTGGTATGAGGCAGAAACAATCTCTGCAATTGATGTGCATTATGCACATCCCACAAAGTGTGAAGTGCTACACCCTCCAGGGTTTCTGTACCTGAACATTCTCCATTGCTGGCCACTTTAGATTTTTGTGGTTTCAGTTTTGAAAAAATCCCTGTTTGCTCTGCTTGCTAGATTTTCTAAAATCTCAACAAATCAAGGTGCACCACCAAAATGGAAACTATTTTTTATGTTTTTAATTCACTTTTTACATTATATTTCTATCTTCTGGACTCTTCTTTTGTTACGTCAGTGAGTGCAAAATTCACTGTAGCACTGGGAGCAAGTCCCACCTGTGCTAAGAGCACATCTGCTCCATACCAGTTTACTGCTTTCACCACCTGCATTCATGTTACAGAGGAACATCTGGATACTATTACAATTATAGAAGGTGCAGGTTTTATTCTTGGTGCAGGATTGGACTCTGATTTCACAACCTTCCTTGAACAGTGAAGCTCATGTAAATACATCCTGTCTCATTTATAATCAACATACAATTAACATCAATAAAACATAATGGATCTTTATACTAATTATATCTTCATCATCATCAAACATAATTGAGGTAGTATTAATGATGCTAAAGAGTAAAGGCTGTGAATTCAGGCCTCATCATCTGGGAGAGAATTGTGCTCCTTACATCCTTTCCTCTTTCCAAGTAGCAAATTCGTTGTGGATTTCTTTATCTCACAGAGAGAGGAGATGGAAAACATAAGGCTAACTGGTTCTTGCTGACTTGAGATATGTCACACAGACAGAAGCAGACTATTTATAGTCCTTCAGAATTGTTTATAGAATATATTCCTACTCTTCCCACCCAACAAACTGTAGGAAAATGCCACTGTCCTTGATTTGAGTATGAGAGTGAGTGTTTGCATGTGCAGTGTGGTGTAAATCCATTCCACAGCCGTGGCCAGATAAGGAAACAGACCTCAAGACAAATAAGTGAAAGGGGACGTGGAATGGAGAAGGGAAAAGGCAAAAGTGATTTAACAAATTCCAACTGGGAAAGAATATGAAGCTGTACCTGATGCATGTGCTTCCTGCGTCTTTATGGCAGTATTTTAGAAATGTGAGAGACTGTTACTTTGCCAGAATAGACAAGGAAGCATAAATGTAACCACAGTGTGTAATCCTTGAGGCATTTTAGCTCGTTTACAAATGTGTTCACACCATTTTATCAGTCAGGCATTGCTAAACAGGTGTGACCATTTCCTCCTGACATGTTTTCCCTGTTTCCTCCTCATATGAGGAAACTCAGACTTTTTACTTCTGGCTATGGTTATTTTAACACTTAGAGGAGACACAAGCAGTTTGTGCACTTGCTGAGTAATGGATTACTAAACCCAGCATATTATGTGTAGGCAGAAGCTAGGTTTTATATTACTTCTTGAAAGACTATATTTCCAAAATAGTTTATCACAGCACCAGATGATCAATTCAGCAATATTCTATCTGTGATATTGTATCACTGCAGAGAGAGAACATTCTTTGGAAATAGCATTTTCTGGATAAAAGGATCAAACCTCGAGCTTTCAGAGACGTTTGTACTCAGCTGGAGAAATACATTATAGTTTGGCACAGATCTTCTTTTTATCATCCATAATTTTCAATGAAGGATTTTGTTATATGGAAGATAATGGCAGTGCATATATTCTGCTTTCAAATATGTTCACCCCTCTGAACTGTTTCAGCTGTCCTCCTCCTTCCAAGGTTTTATGTACATTATCCAGACAGCTGTCTTCCTTTCTATTCTGTATATAATGGCAATGCTTTTTCCTAAGGTATGTACCTTCGTGTAGTCTAGGCCTCTGTCTTTTCCACTATTTTCTCGGATATGTTAACTTCAATTATTGCAAAACATGGTTTGTGTTGTATATGTTTGGAATGAGAGGAGGAAATTCTCCATTTGAAAGACTTTATTTTTCAATTACATCAATAAGGTCAACATCATTTATATATAATAAAAGATGCTATCCTTGCCTATGAACTGTGTCTTACATTGTCATTGTTTTCATCCTAGTCAGGTTCAACTGTAAATCTGTTCAGATTTCTTCACTAAATATATTTTGGCTAATTTCTTCAGCTAAATATCTTGCAAAAGCAGAGCAACTTTCTTAACATGACTCCATATCATCTGCCTCCCTTCTCTGCTCAGATCTTTTGATTACTTCCCCTACCTTGAAATTCAGCCTTCTGCTTGAACACTGAATAATTCCTCCTCACCGCATCAATCATAGCTCTAAAGCACCAAACATGTATGTCAGGGTTTGGATTTGCTTTAGCCATAATCCTCTTTGTGGTTGGTTTTGTCTCTCCACCTTTCCTAAAGCAGTTTCTTTCTTTGTGGCTTTCCATGCTTTCCCCCCTCCAGGTTCTAGCTTATACAGAGCAGTGCTGTCTAGATTCTTTCATATGCAAGAGACCATAACCAAACCACCCACGTCCTCAAACAACTCAAATGGTTCCCCACTCAACCAATAGGCTGTTTCAAAAAAAGCATTGCTTGATTTTAAAATTGCACGGGTTCATCTTTGTCTCCTTTCCTCTCTTCAAATAATAGAGGCCTGTTACCTGCTCTTACACTCTTCCGTATTTGCCTTTTCCTTACTTCATTTCTCTGGATCGTGGATTTCCACCCATTTTCAAAAAGTCTTTCAGCACTGATGTAAATACAGTGATATTAATTTGCACCATTTTTTTTCCATCCTTGCCTCCGATTTTCTCTAGTGGTTTTACATTTCTGAAGCCTCAGTATTTTCACAGTAACACCTATTGTTGTGAAGCACCATCTGGGATACAACTCTAATGAAAAAAGAGATACAAAATAACTTGGGTTTGGAGATATGCTGGTGAGAAACATTTGCTTAACCATATGGAAATCGCATTTCTTTAGAGTGCAGACCTAAAGCTGAAACAGTAGGGATGTCAAGGCAACTCCCCAGAAAATTCTTAAGAACTCGCACAATATCTCTTAAAGAGTCTGTCGCTTTCCTTTTTTAATGAAGAAGTGCATTATCAAGTTGATGAGAAATGACGCTTTAAACATGCTCTGCTGTAGCTTTGCTATGCTCCTATTTAAGGCCTTAGTAAACTGTCTAACTTTGAGAAGTGTTGTGCCAGTGTTGTTGTTTTTGATAAGTTCACTTTATAAATCCAGGGCAATCATAATCTAAATAATTCCTATTCTTTGTGACTTAGATGGATTATACAAATGGTTTGCATAAATGTTTGTTTCAGATCAAGATTTGTGAAATCCTAATCAGAGAAAGTTTGAATGAATTGGAAAAAAAAAAAAAAAGGGAAGCTCTTTATTAGGTAGGATGTAGGAACTGAGTCAGTTTGCTTTGGTAGATTTTTGGGGTAGGAAGGGATGTGGGTTTTGTTTGTAAATATAATTTAACTTCATGCACCGGAGGCGGAATTATGCAATTAAACTTTTAAAAAAGCTTCTGGCACAAAGATATTGCAGCACTGTAAAGAAGAGAAAGGACATTTCACACCCAGAAGTTATCCATATGGCCACTGACCACATGTTTGGTAGAGATGTGAACAATATGTCATTGGTATTTACAATTCCAGGTAGTTTTCTTGTATGCCATAAAAAGTAAATACTTAAGCAACAGTCTTTGCTGTGTAGATCTTTAATGGGTGTGGGAAATTCTCTTTATTTAGCAAGGAATGCCCATCATTTGCTGTCTTGGGAGATGTGTTGGCAACAGATGGGATCTCAAGAGCATTGTTTCGCTGTTATTCTGATTGTTAAAATGCAGTTCATTTCATTCCTTTCTTTTTTTTTCTTTCTTTCCTGCAGGGGTGAGAGGGACTGTGAAAAATAGAGGGGGAAAGTAAAGAAAGCTAAAGAGTAAAAGAGAAAAGAAAATGAAATTTGAAAGAAACAATGGGATGAGAATCCCAAGAGAAGTGTTGAAAGCATGGGTGAATTGAGAGCACAAAGTTTGGGCGGAGAATCCTGGCAGATATTTAGCACATACAGGGTACAATAATGGCAAAAAGGGAAGAAATAAGAAAACCTTAACTGCTCTGAGTTCCGTGGTGTTTTTCCCCCCATTTTCTTCTCTTTTGACTAATGTGCTAGGGTACAGTAGACGTGGGATAGTGGAAAACATACTGCAGACCATGTACGTGGGACTAAATGCAATAGTGCAATACATGGCATTGCCAGAAAATGGCAGCTACCTTGGTCTTCCTTGCAAGTGGACAGATATGGCACCATGTGCAGCTTAGCAGAAGAAATTTCGGGTTAAAAAACTTTGATTTCATTCTTCTTTGGGAATTTTATTTAAGCATGTCCTGGGAGGATGCTTGGAGATTCTATTGTTGTTCAGAATATGGCATGCTGCCCACATCTGTGTGAGGTTTTTCAGCAGAACCTTAACACTTCCAAACAGATGTTTCAAAAAAAAAAAAAAAGGACTATTCTGAAATGCAATATGCACAGGTCTAACTGTATTTTTGTTACAAAAGTCAAACAGATTGACGTGTTGAACAAGATAATGTTTTGAACCTAACACAAGAGGTAATAAAAAGATTAGTTTAAAATGTGAACCTCTTTTTCTTTTTTTTACCCATAAACCTTGCAGGGAAAGCCCGTATCCTCTAGTCTCCACAGGAAAAATCAAGAGTAATTTTGCATCAGACAACATGAAAAGAGATAGTACCTGAGGTAATATGAAGGTGGCCTCAGTATTTGAAAACTGTGTCAGTTGCACAGAAAATTATGGCTGTGATTTCTCAATATGGGAAGTGATTTGAGGATACTCCCAAATGCATTCTGTCCTTCACAGATGAATTGATTTTCTGTTTTTTAGACTCCAGATTACCATTCAAGACATGTTGATAGCTTCCCTTTTTTGCTCTGCCAAACCCATTCTCTACCATGAATGTCTGACAACTGGGGCATTTGAATATGAGCATTACCAGAAGTCTGGTGGTGTTTCCCTGTCCAGAGAAGTGACTTCTATTCTAGGTGACCAATCTGAACTTTCACCGCCACAGTTTAAATTTATGGAAGTCAGACTCTTCCAGTCCTTTTTGTACAGCCTTTTACATATTCAGAGGTTGTTACTGTTCCAAACCTGCCCACCCCCCGTCACTTTCTAGAGCCTTTTCATGAGGTTGCATACCTCTAGCTCATTGAGTCTTTCAGCAAACATGCTGTCAGAATCCCTGGTCAGCCTCATTATTTTAACTTCACCATTTTTAACCTACAACTGTACTCTGTCTTCTTGCTTGTGCTTCTGTTTCTGTCCTCTTGACAGCATGACATGGCTGACTCCTATTCAGTTTGCAATCCACAATAAACCATAGATAATTTTCTGTAAGTTTTTACTTGTCTGGTGTGGCCACATCTGCTTAACTATGCCATATTTTGAACACCATATGAGGTAGCAGTTCTATTCTGATATTTTCAACATTTTTTCAAAGGCTTAGAAAGTAATAATGAAGTATTTTTATGGTCAGGCATATTTTGATTCATATCTGAGTCCATTCCTGACTTTCCTCCTCCATCTTTTGTGTCCTGAGACCACCAGTGCTTAATGATCACAAATGAAGTTAAAGTATTTGGAACAGAACCTCCTTATTAAGTACATTGAATTTGATCTTTTTCTTTAAGGGATTTTATACTGACATGCCTGAGGACTTCTGAGAATAAAGGACCACCTCTAAGTGCTTTAAATAGACCACAGTGTTTAATCTGCTCTGTGTTGTCCTAATTGTTGCCTCAGCTGATCACTTCTGAGTATTCTTGGTTTTGGTTCTTTATATGCTGGACCCAAACAGTTTTGAAATAGGTCCTCAGGAATATGCCATTCTGAGAGAGGTGCACTTGATGGAAGTACATCCCCTCGCTTGTTTCTCTCAGGATTTCGGAAAACTCTCCTCATTCCCCATGTCAGGGTTTTGTAATTTATTGCTTCATTTCTAGTTGGCCATTTTAAACCATTTAACAGCTTTTGATAAACGTGCTGCTTTGGTTTATACTTTGGAGACAGGAGTCAAATCAATGCTGCAGTAACAGCCAGTCATTGCTAACCGGTTAATAGGATTTCGGGGGAAATCACGAGGACAAGGACTAATGGGTTCTCTGCCGTAGTCACAGGTCTTGTGCTTGGAAGATGCTGTGAGTGGCACTGGCACCTGGTCAGCTCAGGGGTTCTTCTCTCTGATCTTGAGAAGCAAAAATGTTTTTAGTAGGGAAAGGTATCACTACAGATATTAGTTTGCTTACTCTTCTCTATTATTCAGAAGAAAATTTTTCTTTAATAGTAGTGACCCATGCTGAAAGTCTTTTCAACACTTGTGAGTTTAGTGCACAGGCATCTCTCAAACGTGGTACCGTTGACCCAGTGTGAACAAACTTTATGGTTCATCATTGTATGCGTGTCTTGCAACATTAACAGCCACTCTGCATCCATCCTAAAGTCTTGGGAACAGCTGCTGTTACAGGACTAGTCCTGCACTTATTCTACATTTTTTTAAGGTCTGAAGTTCTGGAAAACATAGATGGTGGTGAGTGATAGGCAGTACTTGTTTCAAGAGCCCCATCCTGGTATGTCTGCAATTGGCAGTTAGGGACATCTCTGCACTTACATTAGCAGGTTGTAGCACGTCTGCAAAATGTTCCTGAAGATTTCGAAACCCCGGTTCTGAGCATTATGCTGTGCTGCTCCTATTTGGCACAATGCATTGTGGACATGTGGCTTCCCTTTACCAGCTACTAGCTTTAATATTTGGATTTCAGCTGGAGCTGAAATGCAGAGGGCAGCGTTTTGGCAAACTCTTTGCAGTAGTATTTGGAGAATGTGAACTTGAAGCAGAGATGACCAGAGACCAAGGAGCTCTTAAGCCCTACTACTGATTGAGGTCACCTGTTCTGTAACAGCATGACAATTCTGGCAGCTCCTGAGACTGTGAGAGCTTAACTAAAGCCAGCACTGAAGCTGACGGGAAGAAGGAAGAGAGCTAGACCGGACAAAGATATTTAATATTAGCTGAATGTATCCTGATCTCATCACCATGCACACGACCTGTAAACGGTAGCGAGTACCCTGTATGTTTATCATGGCGAGACATTATGGTGGGCACGTGAAGGACCAATTGAGCAAACAGCAAATGTGAACTAACTTTTATCTCCACATACAGAGGAGGCTTCCATCACTAAGGATGGAAGAGCCTGTGGAATTCTTACATTTCTAAACAATAATCATAATAGTATACACAATATTCCCAATTTCTTCCTATTCAACTCCTTGCAACTCTAAAAGATAGGATAGGGCTCTCAGACTGACCTGCCGTGACTCAGTTCGAGTCATTTCACTTCTCATTATCTCTGTTTTTCCTCAACTTGCTCATCTCATCCATTAAGCTTTAGGTTTTTAAAACAGGAACTTTCTCTTCCTGTGCATATTTATCTTGTGTCTAACACAACGGCCTTGATCTTGGTTGAGGCCTCTTGGTG
Source organism: Cnemophilus loriae (assembly GCA_013397755.1). Lineage (NCBI taxonomy): Eukaryota > Metazoa > Chordata > Aves > Passeriformes > Corvidae > Cnemophilus > Cnemophilus loriae. The sequence goes on along the minus strand of VZTF01009104.1, from coordinate 2,802,280 downwards.
ATACCAGAATACAAATAACAATAGCAGGCGCAGCAGAAACAATAACAAAGCAGGTTGGTTAACCTTCGATGGTCCTTTCCTGAGACATCTCTAAGTATTAGAATACAGTCACTTACCTGTTTATTTATTTTTCTCTCTGTGGTGACTTTGAGTTTTCATATTGTCATATTCCAATGACAAGTTGCCACACTCCATGCACTGGCTAGCTTTTTCAGTCATTGATCATTTTTTATTCCATGTAATTGCCTTTTGTTTGCAGTTGTTATTTTAAAGGTGACCCCTGACCCTGCTGAGGGAAAGAAATAATGGGTAGATTGAGGTCTGAGACTTTCTTAGTATTACTACTCAGAGCAAGTGAATATTAGCAAGGGCTGGTACTGTTGCTTATCTGCACCTGCATGAAAGAAGAACTTGAAGGCTAGGGTGTGGTGGTGGTGGGCGTATTTTTTTTCCTGCACTTATCCCCCACCCTTCTCCAGCTGGTCCCTCATCTTGCTTCTCTCTTGTATTTCAGCTTCTCCTGTGCTCGTTTCTGTTGTGTGGAATTTGAGGTTTCTCAATACACATTCCCTGCCCCCAGCCTGCGCACTCCCCACGGACCCAGCTTCCTCTCGCACATTCCACACTGGAGCATACCACTCTGGAGGCAAAGTGGGCTCAGGGAAGAGTCCATCTGAAGCTTCTCTGTCCCAGGCCCGCTCCGTCATCATCCTCATCATCTTCACCATGCTGAGAGCACTTTCACCAGTGAAAATGCAAAGATAACGGTTCTCATGGCACTGGGAATTACAAATTCCTGAAATATTTCCAACATCAACCAGCAGAAAAGCAGGGTGATAGAAAACAAATGGTGACAGGAAGGCAACAGGGAAATAGGGAAGAGAAATTTAGGGCTGTATAGGCTAAGGCAAAAAAACAGAGAGAGAGACAATAAAGCCAGGAGACAGGGGGAAAAAAAACCAGAAAGAGATGAAAAGCTGAGAAAATGTGAGGGCAAATCAAAGAATGAACAAATGAACCAGGCAGGCTGTAAAATGAAAGAGAATGAAATTAAGTGCATGGAACAAATATTCGGATAGTGATCAAGGATAGAGAGCAGATGCTGAATATGAGTGAGAGCCAAAACACAACGGGGATTAAAAAAATCTGTCAGAAGAGTTGGGTAAATTCTCATTAAGTTTGTATTTGGTTTGATTTGAGTAACCCATCCCTCATTTTCATTTCAGCTTGTCTGCTAGGAATCTGGTATATCCATAGCAGATTATTTTTAAGGGCTGTTGCTGGTGTTTTGCTTTGTACTGGTTTTTTAACCAGTATTAATTGGGCCTGTCATCTGGGTAGGTCCAGGATATAAGTGTTGTGACCTTTGTGGGAGAAAGTTTCTTCTATCACTTAATGTGTTTATGTTTGAAATACACGCTCAAACACACGGTCATCCAAACCTGCCTGCAGCTCAGAGCACTCTGTTTCTGGGAAGTCTCGTGTTGCTGAGTGTTGTACTGGCACTCCCTACATCCACCCTGGAGAGGGGAAGCCCACAGGAAGAAGGATCAGTGTGCTGATGTGTGACTTCTGCATTAGGAACAGTTGTCATGTAGCAGTTCGGAGCAGCACAAGGAGCCGCAAAAAGAATCAGGCAGAAAGGAACTGAGCCAAATATAAACATTTCTGCCTTATAAAATATTGAAGACAGGTACCATATAAAGCTTCATTTATGAGCTGCTCCCAGTTACAAACCATCTCTAGACTGGCAGCAGCACCTTTACCAAACTGCTTTTAATAGAAGTCCTTTGGTACTGTACTTTTCCATACAAGCTTGAGGGGAAAGTAATTTAGTTTAATAGCAGCCACCCTCATTTTGAAGCAGGCCTTGATTTAAAGCCGGAAGTAATTAAATGTAATGAAGCCCTAGGCTTCTGCACCAGGATCAGAGCTGTGTGATTCACAGCCGTACATACACGTCCTTGTTGCTAATGTGTCACTACTCTGTTTTTTTCAATCACCGTGGCCTGGGTTTTTAATTCCTGCTGGGCAGACCATGGTACAGTATCTGTGAAGGTTAACAGCTTTATGGTAATGGTCTGAAAACAGAAGGAAGGCTTATCTCAGGTCTGGGGAGATTTCTGCTTTTCTTTATGAGATTTCTGCTTATGATCTAAAGATGGCTTTTTGTGCTCTATTTCTTTTATTGCTTTATGTAGCAGTGGTTTGTCAATTCCTACCTCTAAACAAAAGCCTTTAAGGCAATAATTCCCACATTTCCCTTTCGACAGCAAAATTTAAAGTAAAGCTTGCCTTTTAAAGGCACTTGCATACTGCTGACTATTTTTTCTCCTTCCCCTCCTCAATAATTTAATCAGATTTCTCTGGATGTTCCCTGGGTGTTCTTTAGGTGTCCCTTGCTCAGCTTGGTATCTCTATGGCTCCTTCTGTTTGGCTTGTTAGCACTTTGGGAGTTTGGAAACTTCCTGAAGTCATTGGGAATGGTGCCATTGGCTTTAACAGGGACAGACTTTTTAACCTTGTGTTAACTCACTGGTAACAGAAACCAAACAGACCTCTCAGTGTCCCTTTCAAGTTATCAAGATCCAAATATCAGATGTAATGTGTGACAGAATCCCAAAAAGAGGGTCATCAAAACAATTGAATCATACAGGAATGCTGTGGGATCCACCCGCCAGTGTAAATAACTCTGTGACCTCAGTTTCATTATTCTTCCTTTCTGATGTCAATAACTTCCCACCATAAAAGTGTACCATGAAATGGAAGATATTTGAGAAGTCTGCCTACCAGCATGGCTCTCATATTCAGAAGTTGAGGAAAAATATGTCTTTCAGTAATATGTATGTATGCATGCGTCTGCATTTATATGCAGTGAGGCTGCATACAGGTTTTTAAAACTGTTATTTTCAATATGCTATAATGGTCTATTAAAAGCTGAATCATACAAAGGTTTTTAATGCAGACACTCAGGAGAGCAACCTCAGCTATCACCCCCTTCTTTCACCCAACAGATTGTGACTAGTCAGTCCTGGAAAAGGATTTTTTTCCATATTGTAATCATTAATAAGGCTGAAATATAACAGTGCCACAAACTCTAATCTTATTGCTCCTCTAAATTGACTCTGTTGATTAGTTTGCTCTTACCAGACTATCCTCTAAAAAGCCCTAAGATTTTCATAATGCAATTACTAGAAATGTATGGTCCCAATATTTTTAACAGGCAACTTTACTAAAATTACTCCAACTAGGTTGTGGAACTGGCTCAACAATGTGTTATACTACTGGGGTGAACAGCATTTTATGAGTGGCCAGTTTGTTATTTTGGTGTCCAAACTGGGTATTCTACAGTTAGAGGTGAAGTATGCAGGTAGATCAGAGCTAATGGCAGCCTTTCTTCTTCTGGCAAAGCAGCACTTGCCATTTCCTGTTGATTTCCAGATGGGCTGGCTGATGGGTGGTGTGGCGGTTCCTTGTGTGGTTGAACTTGGTGGAAGCTGGAAGCTGCTACTTTTCATGGATACCTCTTTTCAGCCTTTGTAACCCTCAGCTCTCAGCTACACACTAGCCCTTCTACATGGCATTCATCCACGTGCTGACTTTTCTTGGCCATAAGTGCCATGAATTACTGATCCCTGTTTTTCTTCAAGTAATTACTTTTGCATGCTAATGGGTGAACAGTGTGCACATTCTAGTGTCCTGTTTGAAAACAGTGGATTTTCAGAGGGCTATTAATACGGGTTGACATTCACGTAGACTGTTTGTTATGCTGCAGGTTATTTTAGTAGTCTTCTTGCTATCATCCTAGGTTTCTTTACCTTATTCCTTTACCTAGACATCCAGCCTCTTTACTTGCCATGCTAGAGCAAAGCTGATCAAATGGCACTTATCTGTTTAGGTGGTGGGGGATAGCCAGGATCAGTCCTTTCACAGTGGCAAGGTTGTAGACTCAGTTGCAGGCCAAAAAAAGCTGTAATCGTTGCACCGTGGGCCACACTTAAATGGGCTTTTCTCATTTACTTAGTGCACTTAGTCCCTGTTTGAGATGACAGTTCCCATATAATGTAGGACTGAAAAATAACTCTGCAGGGCATACACTACTCATATTTATATTTTTTGCCCCACTCTCTCCCCTCTTTTTTTTTTTTTCTGGCACAGGCCATACTCTTTAGATTGTAAACTTTCTGTAGAAAATACATGAAAGTATATAGAGTTAATAAGACATTCATGAAGTAAGAACATTCTTGGTTTCCAGGTTTGGAATGATCCTTGAAGGACCTTGTTTATTTCCCAGCAGACTTGTATATCTTTTGCATGTATGCAGAACAATTACATTTCAAGGAAAGTGCTCTGTTATGGCCGTTGTTACTTAACAGATCTTATTGTTTCTTCCACCTTATGCAGAGATGCCTTTCCAATTCAGTAGATCTTGAAAGATCATTCGGAGGAATAACATCAAAGCATACCTTGCATAGCAGTGGAGACCCTTGTCTTCAAGACATACTTTGCATCTCCTAAGAAGTGTCAGCTCTGCTCTCCACAAGAACACACGTAATTTCTTATCTGTAAGACCTCCTGTAAACAGCACGTCACCCCAACAGGCCCTTTCTGCCCTCTCGAAATACAGGAAGGCCTTGCCAGCCAGGCCACAGCAATGGTCCCTGGGCAGATCTGACTGCTGGAGCCCTGTTCCCAGCTAGGCACAGCAGACAGCTACATGTTCACTACCTGGCAGTGTCTGTGGCCTGGGAGCCCCTCCACCTTTCTGATTTCACAGTAGACCAGTGCTGTGACTTTGTGAACAGTGTGAATGGGAATTATACAGCAACAAATAACAGTCTCTCAGCTGCAGGGTTTAGGAACCTGCCCGAGCTATCAGGGAAAACTCTGGTCTCTGGCCCCCCTTAGCAGCCCTCAGATGGGCAGCAGCCCAGCCCCAGCCTGAAGTGCAGCCTTTACACCAGAGGCATATGCCTTCACAGCTTTTAAGTTTGGGGGTAGTGTTGAGCTTTCAACTGCTTTGAGTGTGCAAGCTTTCACTGCTTTTATTAATTACTTCTTCTCAAGTTTCCACATTTTATTTTATTATGTTAAAATTTCTGTAAGCCAATATGTTTTTGTAAACCCTTGTAGGTTTTTACATATTTAAACCCCTATGGATTACATACAATACAGTGATGCAGCATTCATCAAGGTACAGGTCCGGTAGTATATTCCTAAAATCTGCCATGAGAACTATATGGTTTCATGAGGTATATATGGGTAAACATAACAGCATATTTAGTCATATCTTGTCTCACCTGATAAAAACCCCCAACTTTAAATAAAAAATGGTGTTTATTCAAAAGTGATGCAAATTTTCATGAAACTGGTTTATGCTTTTCATGAGATTAAGCTGCAATACGCGCTAAGTTTCACAGCTGTATTTGTGATATTATGAACTAGTTGTTATACTCATGACATTATTAGCTGCAATTTATTAAACAAAGCACTAACAAACTGCAATCACAATTTAGTCAGATGAAATTAACCTTACCATAAATAAAACCCGTTCTTAAAAATGCATGTAGTGTCATCTTTCACAGTTACCATGTCCAACTCTCTTTACTCCTCCAAACAGGAAGGCAGACGCGCAATCCAAACTAAGTAAGGGAAGATAAAACCTGTTCTCAAAGTAGCAACACAAAACACCTAAAAATACTGTTCCATATGAGCATATTTTCTCAGTTTGGAAAAAATCATCTTCCTCTCTCCTCATAACACATGCAGAGGTCTCTGCACTTCTCGCTTACTGCACAGCTTTCCGCCGGCTGCTATAAACTGAGGGAGGTAGTTTTGGCTGCTTTATCTCAAAAAAAGCAATGGATTTTGTTGAAGTCTTTCCCACTAAGGCACCATTCAGCTGCTTGGGCAGAGCTGCTGTGCAGGCTGTGAGAGGAGGGCAGGGCTACACCAGGGGTTTGTGCTGCTGCAGTCAGGACACAAGGATGGGTAAGGGCTCGCGGTGTGACTGACGGTGAGGGTGTGAGTGGTGAGCCCACGGTGCCAGCCCACCGCGTACCCTGTGGGCCTGGGGACGAGGGGCCGTGCCTGGCAGTGCCCCAGTGTTGTGGGGGCATCTTCCAGCCAGCTTGGCTTTGCAGCACTTCTCTTCATGTACTGTGTCCAGACCTGGCCCAGGTGAACCTGCCTGTCACCTGTCCTGTGTCCTGCCTGTGCTGAAGCATCATCCGTGCCTGGAATGCCGTGGTGCATGGGCTCACGCGTGGAGTCTGACCAGTGCTGTGGAGGCAGGAGGTGTGGGTGGGGAGGAACATAGCGAGGGGTCAGCACACCCTTTGCAATCTGGCCCAGCTGAAACCACCATTTTGCAGCTCTCCAGGCCCATTAGTTGGCCTGGAGCACATGAGGCCTCGGAGGTGGCTGCTGTGACAGAGGTTCTGCTGGGCTGGGTGCAGGTGGCTGATCTTTGTCTGGCAGCATGTGGATGGCAGCCCCTGGGAGGGGTGTGTGGGTTGGCTACAGAGAAGGAGCTTAAACGGGAATCTGCCTTTTGGTCAGTTTGTCTTCTTCCAAAATAAGTATGTGGGCTACAACCAGAGTGGTTTTATAGCAGGGGAGAACAGCACGTGTTTGATAACACGTTTAAGAGTACAAGAAAAGGGGGATGTGTATAGAGTAACCGGAGAGCAGGACAGGAGGGTCGCGATTGCTTCAGCTGGGGAATTCTTGATTTGGAAGTGCCACGGCTGCAGCAGTGTCCTGGGGCAGGCGGGCTGAGCAGGTGCCTGACACCTGAGCACTCACAGGGGCTCCAGGAGGCACACAGTGACAGCAGTGGTGATCCATTCCAGCATGTTCAAAAAAACCCTGTAGAACATGTGTTCTCTGACTGCATACATTTTCTGAAAGCACAAGAAATCATCTTATACCTGGGTCTGCTTTAGCTTTTTAAAGGAATGTACCGAGTGGTTAAATGCTTCAATGGCAACTATGTGCAACCTGACAACTGATATTTTCATGATGAAACAGAACTGTTAGACCTATTAAAAAGTCCAATAGTCTAATCCCCTTAATAATTTATATTAAAATCATGTAAGTACATAATGCAAACATTGTAGTTGTTTTCCCCCTTTATAGCAATCTTACAGCTGTTGCTTTGCTGGGATTAATTTGTCTCTGAGGGGTTTCAACACTATCCTCCCCTGTGCATTATGAGAGCCCGTAATGTCATGTAATCGGGGCCATATTATTTTTGTCGAAATCTCTGGGAGTGATGTAAGAGGAAAAAGGAAACTAGCTAACTCCCAACCATTTGACCAAAGGTTAAATTAGTCTTGGCCTTCTCCCAGCCGGACCTGAAGCTTCTCAGTCAAACATTTGTTCTGCTCTGCTCAGAAAAATGTGATGTCTTTTCTTTTCTTTTCTCCCTCCCATGTTTGTTTTGTTTTGCTTTGTTTTTCTTTACCGATGTCACATGTTATCTTTAGTGTTATGCACTTCTTTGTTGTGGAACACATCACTGGGACAACAGATGTTACCTACTGGAAGGTCAAACCTTTGGTTCATGGTTCTTTTAGACCCTATGCAATGCTATGGGCATGAAGACTACATTTTAAGTAGGTCATATTACCCTGTGCAAGAAAACTTTTATTTATTGTGTGTAGTAGATGCACAATTTCAGTCCAATCCAGCCCTAATTGGCCCAAGCATGGCCCTTTGTAACACTCCAGAAGCTGTTTATCTGCTTGAAAGAAGCTGGAAAATCTCGCAGCAGCAGTGACTGGTAGGTAGTATGAGTCTCCGTGCAGACTATTCCCCCCCATGCACAGTCTGAGAACCTCCTGGTAGTACAGAGTAACAAGCATCTGTTGTGTGTGCGTTCTCATGTCCATTCCCATGTGCAATGATGGATTCTGGTTTGGATTTTTTTGTTTCTTAGATATATGTGTACACATTTAAGGCAAAAGATAAGTTTTTTGAGGTTCTTTAGATTGTTAGGTAAGACTATTGAATTGCAAAGGGCTGATATTGAAGTGTTCTGTTCTGTTATGGGCTAGTAATGTCTGAAAAGATTGAAAAAATATTGGTCTGGCCTTTAAGAAGTTTGATTGCTTATCACCATTCTTTGGTGTGGAGAATGGGTTGGGCTGCCACAAGAAGAGATTTCTAGCCTGAGTCAGCTGAATTGAGACTGGCATGACAAGAAAAAATTGTCTGGTGCACTGAGCTATGAAAAACATTCTGAATGGGAATGAAGCAGGGGAGTGAACGGGACAACAGGTGTACTTGGGTATTAAGCCTTAAGAGTTCTGAGATGTTCAATGTTTTGCAAAATTCCAAGTATTTTTAATGCATCTGCAGGTATGTCTTCTTTTATATGCTTTTCTGCTCATGTCTAATTATATATTTGAAAAACCACCAGAAGTTGAAATGCCAGTAGGGGCCAATTCAGAGATACATGTTTTGGCTGCTTAAAGAATAAAATCATAATAAAAATGCTATTTATATTTGTCAGAATGACGAATGTAGATTTTGAGTGATCAAACAATGATGGTCATATAAAGAAGCCTGATTAATAACTAAAGAATTGTTACAGTACTAATCCCATCAATTCCTTTGTTACACTAAATAACATATTTTAGTGTTCTCTATTTCCGCAGTGCTTTAAACAGCAAACAGTATGAAGATGCAATCTATTTAGATTGTGTTGTTTTTCTTTTAGTTAAAACATTTTCTGAATGATAGATTTGTACAGAAATCACCAGCAACTGTTATAGAAACATTAAGAATATAATTGAGGCTTGTGCATTTGGAATTTACACCAGGCTTAGATGTTTCTATCTCATTCGAGCTTCTGAATAAAGTCACAAGAATTTGTAATAGTCATGTGCCCCTTTAGGTTATTTAGGAGAATCTTTCAATCCTTGCAAGCGAAGCTGCAATTAATTAGGGTTATGTATTGCTGTTTGCTAGTTCATATACACTGTATATGAGCAAGGATAGTTCAAAGGTTAATTTTCTTTTCCCTTAGCTCTGCTGGATGGACTGTGGCCACCCCATGGGAAGTAAGGGTTCAAAAGTGACAAGTTATTCTCCTTGGGAAGAAACAAGTTGAGAGTCAGGTTGGGGAATGCTCTCCACCCTTGGGAAGAACACAGCTTGCATTGCATCACTTGTTTGCACTGGCTTGAGCATATTATTGTAGTTGTGAAGGCAGCTGAATTGTTTGTAGTACTTGGTACCTTCGAGGAGGGTATCACACTGTAATTGCACTCTTTTTTCAAAAGAAAATACCAGGAGCTTAGAGCAAGGAGCTACTGTGACTGTATGCTGTTTGTTCAGTATTAGCAAAAAAGAGTACCAAGACTAATAATAAAAGAGTAGAGGAAAATAACATACAGGCCTGCATAAATAACACTATAAATGCTTAGGTGCATAAGGAGCCAAATTAAGTGTCAAGAGTTTAAGAAAAAGCATATCAACATGAATTATCTGATCAGTTTACAAAATCATTAACATTTAGGATGGTGATTGGCAAGAACTCAGAATGAACTTCTACTAGTTTCTTTTGATGTGTTTTTTCTCTATATATGTTTTTCTAAAATTATAGGGGTTTTTTACTTAAAAGCATGCACTTTCTTTTAAATTTTTACTTTTTACCTTCTTAAGGCATTAATGTACCTGTGTTACAGTGCAGTTGTTTATTGGCACCTTGGTGTTTTCAGTCCTCAGGATTAAACAACTGTTAGTAAGAGGCTCTAATCAGGATTCCCTGAGGGTGACCCACCACATTGCATACATAGTTACGTAGCTTTGCCATCAGTCATCAATAGCTGTGAGTTCAAAACATACAGCACTGAATATAATTTGAATTAATCAGGGTAAGATTAAAATAAGATTCCCAAATTAGGAACCTGGACAAGATGAATCTTGCTCTGAATCGGTATGTCTGTGCTGGAGGTGCTGACACCTGCTCTGTGTGTCTGATCTCCCACTGCTGTCTCAAAGGATCCAGTCAACAGGGTCACCTCAGGATAGAGCTGTCCCCTGAAAGCCACTGCCTGTGCTGGCTGGACCTCAGTCAGGAATCTCAGGTAGGGGTCCATCTCTAGACTCAGCTTTTCAAAGATTTTCAGTCAGGCCGCAATTAATTGGTGTTAAGCACAGCCAGCCCTAACTGATCCCTAATTGCTTCCTTGAGTTAATGCCTCACAGATACCCAAATACCTGTATATCCTAGGTTTTTATAGGTGCTGAACACAGTGAGTTCCCAGTGAACTCAGCAGGGATGAACAGTGCTTAGGTCCTCTGCAAACTCACCTGTTGTGGGGAGCAATTATAGGAATGGGGAGAGAAAGGGAACGCAAGGGATTGAATTATGTGCATCTGAATAAAAAACCTGCAGCCTGAACATGTGTGTGCGTAAAAATAAAGAAATAAACAAACAAATAAATAAATCACAGGTGTATCCAAGATGGAGCTTGCGACTTGGCTGTGGAGAAGCAGGAAACAACACACCAAAACTGCAGGAGACTGATACAAGTGCTGAAAAGCTCATTGTCTATGGTCAAGCCATGGTGAAAGCTGATGGTACTATTTATTAGCTGAGACATCCTGCTCTGAGTCTAAATATGTAGAAGTGAGTGGCTGGTGTGGCTATGAGTAACAAAGAAAATCAGACCCCACTACATAAGGCCTTGAAAGATCATTAGTTCCAAAGAATTTCAAGGGCTTTCATCAGCTCAGTTTGTTGGAAGTGTAAATTCTACTTCTACAGATCTTTAGACAAACCGAATGCCTCTGAAAGAGTCTCATCATCTCTGTGTTTGTGTTTGCATGTATTAATTTTTCCTTTGCAATAATATAAGTAGTAAGCCAGTGCCAAGCAGGTCACTGTTCTAGGAACCAGGAGATCCATGCTTAGTCCTAGCCTTTGCAGCAGATTGTCCTCTGTAATCTTGGGATGAGTTACTCCATTCTTTTCTCAATCACCTGCTTGTCTGTAAAATGATAATAATAATTATTTTCCTCATAGAATTTCATTTTACTTTAAAACCTTCAAGGCCTATACCAAATCTAGGATGTTTGTTGAGGACAGTAAGGCCCTGGTTTTGATCAACTGCATACAATTAATCAGGTGATTCATTAACAATTTCTCCTTTTTTGGTGCCATGAAGGAGGATTGACAAAGATGTTGCAAAAGAAAGCAAATATTGTTGTCCCTGCAGGCCATTGCAGCTGAAATAACCTGATTTTATTAGAACAGTTTCAAAATGAATGCTTACCTTGTAACTGGAACTCCCACAGTTCTTGTAACTGGTTTGTAGATCATCCAAAGCCTATTCGTGCTGTAAATGTATTCCATAGGAAGTGATGATATCTACAGTCTCATCAAGAGAGGACAAATTTCTTTCCAGGTCTGAACTTCTTGAAAATCCCTGACATAAATCAGGAGCTGAAGCAAATGCATGGGTTTGGATTTTATATGGATTCTGGAAATTCTGAATATAGTATGAGGTTTATGTAACTAGATGTCTTATATGCAGAGGAACCTTTTTTATTTAAATTTCTAAAATAATAACACTTAAAGGACAGTTTTAGAGGAGGAGCTGTGCAGGAGATGTGATCAAGAGCATGACTGGGAGTGGGGCACGAGGCTGTACGAGGTGTGCTAAGGACTGTGGGGAAAAGAGGAAGTGAAAACCCATTTAAGCCCCCCTCTCCCCATTCCCGTCTGTAAATTTTGTCCTGGTTTATCAGTTTTTCTCTCTGCTCAGCAGCATCTACAGTTGCTCAGATTCTAATTTGCCTGTGGTTGCAATGGTTTGCAACTCAAGCTAAAGTAATCAAGTATGTCTTCCAGAGCTTTAATAACATTCAAAGCAGGGAAAGAGTTAAAAACCTAGCAAGTTTACTTTTATTTTAAAGGTTATGAAACATGTTTGAACAATGAGTTCTGAACATACAGTATCTTTGCTGCTGCTTAGTTGCCCAGTGAAAGTAGATTACAAAATTATTTGCTGTAAAGGTGTATAACTATAATTGGGGAAAAGGTGTGTTGGACTGGTGAGGATGGTTAAGATAGGCTCGTGCAGATGTGACTGATGACTTACCAAACACTGGCTGCTGTGCCTGAGTCCAGAAAATTCAGAGATGTTTGCTGCCTTGGTTCTGCAGTCTAAATCACCCAGCAACACAGTCTAATGAGAAGCTACTGCCTGGCCTTCCCAGTGTTTAATTGCACAGCTGGAAAATACCAGCAGAGACTACATGCACATTCAGGGCTTTGCCTCAGCCCAAACCTTTAGAGAGGCACCATTTACTCCAAGAGAAGAGGAAGAGGAATTAAGAAGGGAGAAAGAAGTCCAATTGGAAGAATAATAAGGAAGAAAAGTTGCTTGTCCTGGAACTTGGTGTGAAACAAAGACAAATTGGAAGAAGCTCATCAGTTTGATTTCCTTTCTTAGGCAGAATCTGCTGGTGGCTCAACACAATGCTCTGTGCAACATGGTTCTTGCTGCTGAACACAACTTCCACAACTAATGCATGAAATTTACCTTTGTTCTTCTGTGCTTTGTCAGCAAAACAGCTGAGAACAACATTTCCAGTGGCTTTGGTTTGGTGACTGTATTACTACCCCAAAGAGACAAATAGTAAAACTGAGGAAAGCGTGGGATTTTTTCCACTCAATTTTTCAAAATTCTAAAAGCATCATGAAATCTCTTGGCCAGCCCATAATCCTAGAGCTTATAGAAACTTTCAGCAAAATACCCTCACCCAGAGAGATTCTGCAGTCTGTAGTATGAATATTTCCTGAAAAGGAATGGGGCCCCACTCTTTTCATGTTTGAAACTGCATGCTAGAAGGTTAGCTGGTAATTAGTCTTCCCAGAGAGGACATTGTAAAAACAAATCATCGAGTCATTTGTTGCTGTTCTACCTAAGAACACAGTTAGTTAAAAGAGCCTCTTTGCCAAAACCCTGAGAAAGAGCTCGGGATGCTCTGTGTGTTTTTACAATAGAAATCAACCAGCAATCCTGTCTTTTAGCAGAGCATTGCACCAGCCCTTCTATAATACACACGCAGTTCACTACAGGGAAGAAAACAGGCTTGGTATTTTCACAGGAAAGAGCTACAAGGTGATTTTGAACACTGAGAAACAGTTTCTGCAGTGATTTTGTCATAGCTGTTTTTGTCTCTATAATGGAATATGAAATTAAAACATTTATCTCAGACTTGACTATGAAGTTGCTACAGATGCAGGAGATATGTGCATCTTTCTGTGTCTTTTTGAAAGGCATTGGGCAGCTGGAGCCTACTATCATTTTCCCACTAGAGTGATCTGAAATAGTGTCATCAGAAAGGTTCACAAAAGGGAATCTAATGGGACTTGTGGAGTGTCAGATGTTCCCTAAGGAAACTCCTGTAAGAGTCTGTTTTACCAGTGGTATTTCATGGGCATTTTTCCCCATAAATGTGTTTGTCCTTGGGAGGCAGGTGCTGCGAGGGAAAGACTGCTGGAGAGGTTGGGCTGCAGCAAAGACAGAGTAGGAATTGCTCTGGGTTTTGCTGCAGTCTCAGTTATGGGAGTAGGTGGTTCTGTATATACTGGTGTGTTCAGAGACCTGGCCAATTTAGCAGTCCCCAGGAATGGTGTAGCAATAGCTTCCTGTGGCTTAAGGTGTGCACTGGGGAGAAACATGGGAGAGATTCTCAGAAAAAGGTCTTGATCCAGTTTAGTTTCATGCCGGGATAGAAGGGGCGTGGTGCTCTCAGCAGCCTCCTCCCTTACACCAGATGTGGCACCCCTGTGGTAAGGCAGCCCTGGGGCAATGCAGCATCGTAGTGAGGGAGCTTTCTTGGTACTGCTCAGGAGATCCAGGCCACTCAGGAGCAACAGACTGGCAGCTCTGTCAATGCCCATTTCTTTGGCAACAATATGTTTTTCTCCTTGATTTCACAGCCAGGTTGTATTTAAACTAGAGTATGTATGTATGCACGTGATGCTGGAGGAATAAGGCTGAAGAGTATTTGGTGACTTTTCTGGACTCCTTGGAATACTTGGTTTGTATAGAGTCTGTCTACTTAGTCCCTATAGTTGTACAGCTTGGGATAGGGCATCGCACCAGCCAGCTCTGAGCGAGAGCCACAATCTTCTCTGGTGAATGAACAAGCTTTGAGTTCCTACCTAGTGGTGTCAGATGCCACCAGGCATCCCCTAGTGGGAAATGCTTTAGCCAAAATCCCTTATCTGCAATTTCTTGGTGGGAGCAAAGACTGCCTTTCCATCCAGCATCCTTCCCAGAAACCTGAGTGTTTGTTTGTGATGTTCAAAATCAAAAACTAAAAGGAGGCCTCTCTTGCCAGGCACTGACTGTGCTTTGAGATTAGATGTCAAGTGCCAAAGACTATGGGAGAGGTTTTGGACCAACAGAAAGCAGAAAACAGCAGAAACTTCTCAGGAGATCCTACTCTATGTCCCATCTTGTGGTGTGGTGAGAGTACGGAGAGAGAGAAAAGCAGTGGACTGTGAGCTGAAGCCCTTTTGCAAGGGCAAGCAGTAGAAGCACATTTTCTTTTTGTTTGGTAGCAGGAGCGAAGTGCACACAAACGTCTTGCCAATTATGCTGCTCTAGGAAATGGGAACTCAGCCAGGCATACATAGAGCAGGGAAAATCCCCCAAATTAAGTGAGTTAATATGAGCACCAGCCTCACCATGTGGAACCATAAGGGAGAAGGAGAGGGGCTAAGCAAGGTCACAGAAAGTGATCAAAATCTGTGAGACCGCATATACACGAGTTTGAAGACTTCAACAAAAGCTAGTGGTGGATTGTTGAGAGGCCAATGCAGTTAAGTTCCTGCTTTGTTACATAGATAAATTGCCAAAGGAAACATTATCCAAACAGTTCTACTTCAAAGGCAAAATGACAAGCTTTGGGGAACTTGCGGTACTTTCAATCTGGCCAATAACCAAGTGTAAAGTGTAAAATATACATGTTTAGGAAGTAGGACACATGCCGTTCAAGACAGGCCTTTCCCATGCTCTCAGACCAGTGCAGCTTCATTTGATGTGCAAATGCATGATGTGTGATCTGTCCTGGCAATGTGCTGCCTGCCAGCAGCACAAACATTTCACGAGCACCCTTTTGGGTTACTCCAGCCTGCTGTGTGCACAGGCTCCTTGGCAACCTCTGCAGCTGGAGCTTTTCTTACAGTCTGTTGCTGTGGTGGTTGCACAATCCAGGTTTATGTAGTGTGTCTCATCAAGAGACTCCAGGCAGTTAAAAACACCTTGAAAGCATCCTGGAATTGCAGGATTTGATGTTAGATACTAGGATTAAATGACAGTACAAGGAATGGTTACAGTAATGCACTGGCGAACATATCAGTAATGTAGACTCAGTTGATCCTTAAGGCAAATTGTCCCAGCAGATGTCCCAGCCTTCCTGGGCATTGGGAACCTCAGGGTATTACAGATGATGGCAAAGGCCCTCCATAATGTGTTTATAAATTTTACATGAAATCAGGTAAAGAAAGTGTTCCCTGGAGTGCTTCCTGGCACTGCGGGCACAGCCAAAAATACATGTGCTGTGCACAGTACAAGACAGCCTCTGCTATTTAATGAAACTCATCCTGTAAACCCATGAAAAGTAACAGTGCAAATGCTCACCATAAAGAAGCAGTGGATTGGAGGTGCAGTCTCTCTTCAGTACTGGCTTGAGTGGATTTAGATTTATGATATCAGAAAAAAATAGTTGTGGTCTTTATGATGCAGCTGAGCTCTAGAATACCTGTGCTAGTGGGATGATGCTGACTTTTAGTGAGGGCTCAGGATGTAAACTCAGCTGGCAGAACTGTTTCAGAATCGACCATTGTTAGGAGCCAGGGGCATGCAGATGTGCTGTTTCTCCTTCTCTAGCAGTAAGCTAAGGGACTTAGGTAGGGACATTATGCAACAACTATGGTGACTTAGCCCAGTTGTACCAAGAGGCAGGTCAGCCTTGTGTCTCTCCTCTGTCTTTGGGACAGATTCTCAGTCCTGTGTGTGTGTGCAGCCTCTAGGCCTAAGGCATAGATAACCAGGCACTTGATGCTGAGTACTACCCAGTGCAGCAGCTGTGGCTGCACAGAAAACTTAACCTGCTCTGCACCAGTGAAATGCCTGAACTTGTGCTGCAGCCAGCTGTAATCATCTGTTACTTGTGTTAACCTTGAATTCCAGCGTGTCAGTTCTGGTCCTCTGAGAAAAATTAGGAAAGTGCTTATTGAAACCAGCATCCCAGCACTCCACACTGTGCTGGGTGGAAGAGGGAAGTGGGACCCCAAGCCTCAAGCTGTAGTAGTAGCATATTCTAGCCACACTTTAGTCATGTGAGATGATACCACTATCCTCACTTTAGACTAATCTATCCCTATGAATGGCCCAACTTCATGCAAAAGTCCTGCACTTGCTTCAGGAGTTCCTGAGCTTTCTGGCTGAGCCACGCACAGTTCCCTGATACCTGCGCGCTGTCAGTGGACATGGAAGATACAGTGAAGATACAGAAAGAGTTATAGACTGTGTGTTTAAT
This sequence comes from Cnemophilus loriae, assembly GCA_013397755.1. Taxonomy (NCBI): domain Eukaryota; kingdom Metazoa; phylum Chordata; class Aves; order Passeriformes; family Corvidae; genus Cnemophilus; species Cnemophilus loriae. Next base: position 2,785,705 of record VZTF01009104.1, on the reverse strand, counting down.
GAGGACAAGGGAGGAAGATGTGTTTTATGCAGCTGTAGTCTAATGTGCTGAGAGAAATCTGTATGAATGGGTTGGGAATGCTGATGGCATCTAATAGCCACAGAGGCTTTTCTGCTTCCTGATAGATATAGCACTGTGAATATCAGTCATTATGCTATGAAGTTGTTATGAGAAAAATAACTTCCTGTGTTGATGGACTTAGCATGCGGTAAATGGAGACGTATGGATGCAAATGTAAGGTGGTAAATGTAGCTCTCCAGAGCTCTAGGTGTAACCATGCAGAGTTATAAGTAAAAAGTACAGTGTGTTGCTTGTCTTTGACTTCCTCTCTAGCTCAGCTGGTGCCCTGAATTCAGTGTTATTATGGTTCTCTTTTTCCAGGACAGAACTGAGAAATAAGAGGGTACTGTGACACAGTGCCCCAGCATACGCAAGGCAAGATTTTTCATCCTGTCCTCTGTGGGGAGAAAGAGAACGAGCATTCTCTGTAACAGGGCACCAATAAATGTGTGAATGCTATCAAAGTAGTGTCAATATCCACTGTTTTGTCTGAAGACCACAGAATTGAAACTTTTTGCCTTTCTTCATATCCTTTTCTAGAAAAAATGCACAATTAGTTCCAAACTCTCCCTTTGCTACACCTGTACACTTTTATTGATGCATTCACTTTCACTGGCTGGAGCTCCACAGTGTGCTTATTTACTATGGACTAAACTTTGCTCATTTCACTAGAAGAAAACACTCCTTGTTTTCAGTGGGTTCCAGAATAACCTTCCTTCCTTTGTTTTGCTTTCAGAAGAGGTCTCCATTGCTTGTACCTGTGTGACTGCTTGGAGTGCTGAGACAGGTGGCAAGTAGGTCAGAGAGATGGGGAATATGGAAAGTGCTAATTGTCCACCCAAAGTCCCACGACAGAGTTGTCCATGCCACTAGTTAAATAGAAATTATACTCTGCTTAATATATACCTGATAGTCCAAACTTTCAGGAACAGTACTCCTTCCTAAGAATGCAATTTCCTTCCTATTACTGAGTTTTATTCTCTTTTATCCCATCTATTCTAGTCAAGTTACTTCATTGTGATTGCCTGTTGAGTGTTAAACCAACAGTATTATTCTGTGACACTGAGGTGTGACCATTGCTTGTCATACAATGAAGTAGCTTGGCCATATTAACTGAGTAGTTACTTTACCTAAATAGGCACCATTTCAAAAAGGAATGCAGTTCCTGGCAATGAAAGTAATCTGGAATAAAGGCATTGCTTGAGGGAGAGTTGTATAGTACCTGGCCATGTGAATTCAGTCTGTCCTTGTCCCATTTTAGCATTTTGAAATCAAAGATAAGTAGACTATCTCTCCATAAAACATCTGAGTGTTAATTTAATAATCTCTGTGAAACATCTACTAGAGAAAGAAAAGGTATCATGATTTTTTTTTAAACATTATCCAAAAATCAAGCTGTGATGCAGCAGCTTGCAAGGGTGCCCCACTGGTTATGATGACTTCAGACCTGCCCCAATAGCTAAACTTGATGACCATAAGGGTGAGGATGAACTTCGACTATGACCTAGATCTGCAATTCACAAGTGTTTTCATACAGCTGCAATAATATTCCAGAAAATGTAATTGGCCTTTTACTTCATTCACTTTTGCAAATGAAAATAAAGCTACTGTGAGAGCAGATCTTTTGCTAAGAAAATATTTTTTTTAATATTTTTATAGCTCTGTCAACAATAAAGGAGTCTCACAGTCTAAAGTCTTTCTCTAAACCTTTTTAATGGAAAAAACTTCATAGAAAATATCCTTTTACTTTTTTAATAACATATAACTATATACATAATTAAAAACTGTAACAAAAAGCTGCAGGGACTGGAAAAATGTTTTGTTGGATCCATGCAGATGGTACATCTAAAAAAGAATTTCACAAATCCATGTACATCAAATGGAGCTGCAGTGACAGGATTGAAAAAAAATGGCAACTCTATATTATTTACCTGAATGTATTGGGAATAAAGCACAGACATACAAAATACACAAAAAGAATACAAAAGAGTACATGGTGTAAATGCTGTAAGCACAGGGAGTTTCTTTTTTAAGTAAATAGGAGAAAAGAAGTAAAATCTCCTTTTTCACATTTTATATTGCAGTTTAAAAGATAACTAATCTCTTACTTGCTGTATTTTGTTTTTCTTCACTCTGACATACACTACAGTAGAAGTATATGGCATTTGAATTTAACAACTCAGGAATACTTTGATTTATCTCCATGTCTGTGAATGTACTATCAGTTCTGAATAACGACATGTATACGTATTGCTTAAAAACACATACACAGCTTGACATGAGTTACAAAATATTGAGGGCCACCACACTACAAAGTGCTGGAGACTCTTGTCCTGATCCAGCAGTATGTTGAAGGACACATACAACTTCAAACCTAAGAGGAATTCCTCAGAGACTAAAGGAAGTTAAGAACATGCAGAAGTTAGTTTCTGATCAGGGCTGGAGTTTTCAACAGTTCATAGCATAGACTCTGCAGATAGGAAAACTTACACCTGAGGCTGTAATTCTGTCCTTACACCCCAGATCATGTAGCTACACTGTGTGGATGGTTTACTATACTTCTAAAATAGATTTTCTTGATTCTAAGTTAAAACATAAAATGAAACCTCTTTAAAAAAAAAATTCTGGGGAATTGATGAGCTCTGCAGCTGGAAAAAAGAGAAAGATAGTGTTTAGTTTGTCAGTGATAGATTTGAAGAGATTCTGTAGGCAGCAGGTAATAATGGCTTTAAACACCTCACTTCTGAAAGAACTTGCTCATATTTTTGGCCTGGTCCAAAAAAACCCAAACATAATTGAAAACTCAGTACTAGCCAGTAACATCACCTGAGGTGCACAAGCATGGTGAGGATGGCAAGACATCATTTAGTAAAAGCTGTAATAAGTCCTTAATGATTCCCAGTGTAATCACAGGCAGTTTAATAGCAGACAAATAAATGGAGCCTGTGTGTGCATATATTTGTTTTAAAAAAGAAAAAAGGTGAAAGTAACAACAGTAACAACAACAACAACAACAAAACTAGACAAGCAGTGAAAGCTAAAATATTCTGTGAAGCCTTGGAATCTGTTCCTGTTCTCGTTAACACCCACCCACCTTGCCTGGCCTTGCTCTTTTGGCAGGCAGGTAAATCCGTTCAAGTTCCTGTAAGTGAAGAAGGACTTTCTGCTTATAGCAAGTAATTACGAAAATAAGCTTTGAAATCCAAATTGCTGTGAGCCATGAAAGCCAAATCTCACTGATAAGTATTTGGCTTTCATTGTCCATGCAGCAGATTGATTCCCTCCCCAGTCTGACCTGTTTATGTGGGCATGCTAATTGGAAAGTTGCCACTATACCAGGTTTGGGGCCATTACCATTCAGAGTCTTTTCTTTTTTAAGAACATTGATGATACTTGTTTGTGTTGTTCATTGCTAGTGTTTTGGGTAAAATCTGGTTTGTAGAGCCCTGATTGAAACTACAATGTCAGTACAAGGCAGGTCTGTTTGAGAAGGCAACCTGAAAGCAGTTTATTTAAGGAAGAGATAAATGTGTGCGTGCATGCATTTGCATTTAACAGTTTTATAGCTGGAACCGTTATTAAATGATGGCCAGTAGCAATTTTACCTTGTTATGATTTGTCTTATAAAGATGTAACGATTCTTAGGAGAGTTTTATGAAAACATGCAGAGTTGGTTTGCATTACATACGCAGTTATGAGCCCAGTATATATGTTGCAACTTAATTCTTAAATATATATTGTGTAACACTTTTTATTCCTGAGTGCTGGTCTCCATAAGGAATAGAGAAGGTGGCATCATGTGCTCTTCTGCACAACGCGGTCCTTTGTCATTTTAGGAGTTCTTCTGAGGGATCTTTATTGTCACAGTTTTAACTTCAGAATATTCTCTCAATCCACATTCACCCCTAAAGAACAAATTGCAGCATCAGCTTATACCAGGTATTGTTTATCGAGCAAAAATCTGCAAAGTGATTTCTTGACAAAGTTAAGATATAACCCAAAATTGCAGTTCAGTTTAGGTCAGAAGAACAATGGATCGCTTCAGAATTTGATAAGGAGATACAGAACATTAAACCCAGAAATACTCACTGTCTGTTGATGAAGCTTTTGGGAGTGAATTTATGTTCTTTGTCCTTTCTAGACCTTGAAAATGTCCGAACACCAAGACCTACCCCACTGGCCAGTGAAATTACTGTTTATATTTGCTCTCAAGAAAGGGAAGGTCCACAGTGAGCACAATGAAAAATGAACTACTCACAACCATGGATAAAGATGAACTTAACTCCTAACCCGCTGATCTTTTCTCACTAGCAAGAGATCCAGCGGTAAAAATCACCATTTGCACATAAAGTGGAAGAGGGTTCAGCTTGCTCAGATTCCTGTCTGTGATTGCCTGTAGAGTTCCTCGCTTTGTCCTGGCACAGGACCTTACATAAGATCCTCCGTGCTGCTGTAGACCAGGCACTCACTAGGTCCCAGTCATCTGACACATGGCTCTGAGGGGTACCCGTTCTGCTTTGGATAGATTATGCTTTAAAAGTGGGTGTTTCTGAATGCTATTAACATTTTGTTTTAGTTAGCTGCAGCCTGGCTCATCTCTTTGGCCACTCTGCTGAGGTTTAGAGTGGATGTTCCATGGCTTCTTGGGACTTACACTTGTCTTCTCTGAAGTACAGGTGTTTCCATTTTCCTGTGCCTGTTTTGAGTAATGGAGAAGTCTCTTTATGTCATTAGTTAAGTTATATCTTTCAGATGCTGTGTATGTAAAGCAAACACTTTCCCCACATCAAAACAGGTACAGTCCAAGTCTGGAAGTAGAGTATCTTTTCCATCTTAATTCAATGAGGATTTTTTTGCAGGAGCTCTTACAGACATTTGTTTCTTGGTTGAATTTTTATCCCCACTCCTAAGACACACACAGTATTGCTCTATTACTTATATTAAAATGTAGAACATGCTGGCATGGATATGATGTTAGCATGTTTACTATTTGACACTGCCTCCCCTCTGGATTCTCCTGTGCAGGACTTAGTGCCAACTGAACCATAAAGAATATTTCAGAGGAATTCCTCAGAACCTTTTTCTAATAAGTGTTTCAGAATGGAGTGACAGGCCACCGTTCAAGGCAATTAAGCCCCTCTGCAGTCCCCCGGTGTTGTGTAACCCATTGTGTATTTACTTCTACACTGCAGATTTTACACAAAATGTAACACTGGGGTGAAACTCCTGTAACCTTCCTTGGAAAGTTAATTCATTTGAGCAGAAATACCAGTATTTACCAGCCCATATCACTTCATCTGCAGTTTTGAAAGCTGATGTGCCTATTGGCTTGGTAAGCCTTATATGTGATATAGTGGTTGGTATTTAAGGGATACATCAGACTGATGATTTAGTAAGCAGTTTTAAGATTTACCAGAGTCTAAGTACCTGCAAGCAAATATTAGTGAAGACTTTTTTACATGTGAAAGGTTCCCACTGATCTGGACCACCCCACCCCCAGCTTTCAGTAGGAAGTGGTGGATTTGTCTCCAAAGAACGACCCAAAACTTTAGCTATTTATCAGAAGCGTTCCCTTAGGGCTCAGTGGAAGCTGTCACCAAGAACTGCCCTGAGCCCAATAACTAATGCTAGTAAGTGTCTGTGTGGAAGTTTCTGGATTCAGCAGGGCGGCTGTGTAGCTCCAGACACCCATTGGACACATTCTTGCGAGCCAATAGATAACCCAGCTGACAGCAGCCAGTGACTTTATATATTTTCCAAATGCCACTTGATCTCTCATCTTGGTCTGCCAAACAAAATTAGAGACATTTATTGTCTGTCTCTTCAGCTCATGGCTTCAGGGCTGTAAAACATTTGTTTTCTGGTCAATAGTTTGGAAATGGACAATTGTGATGAATTCTAAGGCAAATGTTTTTCAAGAGTTAAAAAGCTGCACTTGCTGAATAGGAAGATGGCTTATGCCAGACATTCAGAGCAGAAGAGCCAGTGTGTGTTCAATTAAAGGGCTCGATTGTCCCCACAGCCTAATACAGGGAGCAAGCAAACCCATCCTATTCTATGGCCAGTCTGAGTCTTCTGGGATTGCAGTTTGGTATCAGAGAACAAAGGTTGTGTTTGTGAAAAGGAAGAAGCCCATGGGTCAAATCTGCATGATGCTGTCACTTGGTTGTGTAGATGTGAAGGAAGGGGAACAAAATGCTTTTTAAGAAGAAATATTACATATTCTCTTCTCTCCCTCAGTCCAAGAGAAGAAAAGATAAGGGAAAGAATTACAACTCCAAGCCATTCTCCTGCTTGCACTTGTTTTTTGGAATGCAGGTGTGCACTGCTGTATCTCAAAGCTATCCAGACAATAACAATTCCTGTGACATTAAAGGAGAGTTCTGAAGTAGAATGGCACTTCCTTCCCTTGAAGACATTTGGACAGAGGCCAGAATTTTGGGGAGCTCTAATATAGAATGGCCACATGTGGCTATTGGGGGTGAATCACCCAATTTTTCGTTACAGGAGTTAAATTTTACATCTCCCCGGTAGTGATAAGAAGCTTTAAAGAAACATGAATGAAAAAAACCCCAAACCCATGTCTTCTAGACCACTTCAAGGATACAAGAATATTGTAAGTAGTCTCAATGCAATCAGAAATCACTTGTATTGTGTACACGGGTTCTGGTTCTCTACCTGGGTGCACATACCTTGCTACATTTTGTGGGAGTGTAAAATGAGTATAACAGTTCTCAACTTCGTGGTGACGTTTTGCCCATGTGTGATGAAGACCTGTGAATTTAAATGCAGGACCAAAACGAATCCCAGACAATGCAGTGCTGGCACAGACAGCACAGTGGCCCAGTTATGATCTGGCTGTAACATAGTGTCACCTTAGCAATGACACACTGATGTATGGACACTTTTTCTTTTTTTTCTTTAACTGCCCAACTCAACATTATTTATGCTGTAAAATGTATCCCTTAAAAACAATAATCTAGCAAACTGGCATTTTAATAAAAAGTATGCAGGTATTAATGCAGGGTGGAGGAGGTGAATTAGAAGGTGATATCTGATCAAAGAGGTTCTGAAAGGAGGAGAATAATTACTCGTAGGTAGGTTTTCAGGCATCTTTGTGAGATGGAGATTATTGCCATTCCAAACATTTATTGTTTATGATGAACACTTTCAAAGTTGTAGTGGGAATCAAGTGTGCAATTACCATAGATTTTTCCATGAGAGCTGGGGTGCTGCCTGGGTTTCCCCCCTTTCAAGAACTCTGCAACACTGATTGTGAATATTTTGCTTGCACAGTTTAACCTCCCTGGAGTCAGTGGGGTCACCCCTGGGTGTCAGGTTACTCATGCGCTCTATCGAGCTTAGTAGTTTTAGAATATTTTCACAATGATAAGAGTTAGATGACCTGACATATTTATGCCAGTGTGAGATCACCTCATAACTCATGAATGTGAATAGCATGAATGTGTTATTCAAAGTACTCCCTAACGAGGCAAAATACTTCAGACTACATAGAGCTTATTTTATAGATCAAGTTGTATACTTCAACATATTTAAAGTTTTAAAGAGTTTGACCTTACTTTAGTTTTACTGCTGAGTTTGCCATTAGCCATAAGCTATTTTGAAAACTTAGGTGAGACATATCTGGTACACATGCCTCCTGCACAGAAATTAATTGAATCCTTGGTATGTAACCAATCTGGGGCTGATGCAATTGCTAAACTTCCTTGTGTTTGTAATGAGAATGAGAAACTGGTAAGACTTTAAATTAAGTACATGGGACAGTATTTGAGTGTGGAGCTCCATTTCAAAATATTTGGCACTTAGTGCTAAATGGAAGAAGAAAGACAAAAAGGTTTATAATGGCAAGTGGTTTTCTTCAAAGGGATGTAAACACATTTGTTTCCTTCTCTATGCCTGATTTCATTGTTTAAAAATCTGCAAGCTGATAACTTTTTTATAAAATTCAAATGAACCTATATTAATAAATATAGTGAAAACTGAAGAAAGGAAAGGAAAAACTACCAAGAGAGGCACAATACATGGCAAAACAACTCTGAAACAAATACCAAACCAGTCAACAAGCACTCAGCAGCACCGAAGAGAGAGTCTTTCTGAAAAGTGATGCTTAATATGGCTAAAAATACCTTCCAGAAAATACAGGTTACAAGTTCCGAAAAATACTCAGAAATTTTCAGTTCCTTTCAGGATAAGAAGAGAATTCCAGACAGTTACTTTGCAATGTTTAAAAAAAAAAAAAAAAAAAAAAAAAAAAGAGGGGTTTTAACCTA
>VZTF01009104.1:2728963-2777349 GCA_013397755.1 Cnemophilus loriae | reverse complement strand
AAAAAAAAAAAAAAAAAGAGTGGTCTTACCATGCAAATCAATTGCGTTTAGAAGTGGCAATGATTAAAGGTCACCTTATACTATGCCCTGATTCTCAGGTTGGAATACTTCTGGATCTTAGTTTGCATAGAAGCATTCACTAATGTTTATTAAGTTGTAGAATTGAAAACAATTTAGAAAACAGCAATGTAATACTTACATCTCTCTCCCATTGCCAGACATTTTGAATCCTCCAAAAGGACTTTGGGCATTTAAGGCATTGTAGCAATTTATCCTGTAACAGGAAGAGGCATTAAGTCCAGCTGCCCTGCCAGAGAGACCTTTGGATAACTCAGAGAGAAGCTGAAACTTGTGGAGCTAAGGACACTCTATGCCTCTTACTAATAACAAACTTGTTTCACGTTGAAAAGAAATTAAGGATTTATGCTACAAAAACAACATTCTGCTTCTTTCTCCTAAGGAGAATTGGATTTGACCTGTGAGGGCCGGAGGAGAGCACAATGCCCTTGGACACAGCTTCAGTAATGAACTGTTAATCTGCTGCCAAACCTCAGTGCCAGTTTATAACAAAGAGCTGGTAGATTTGAGTTTGCCCTTTTTCTCCCTAATTTCTTGCAGATCTTTAGTTTGTTCAGGTTTGACATACTAAATTGCAAGCTACTGAACTCTAGAGTTGGCATTACCTATTCCTAAAGACTGGAGAGGAGGTGTCCCCTCAGTTCCTTAATGTTGTAGAAAGTACACAATCCTTTGTGCCTTTAGTAGAAACCTCTCAGGATTCCTGTGCTCCCCAGCAAGAATCGTTTATCAGTTTGTTTCTGGTAAAGCCGCTCAGCAGTGGCTGCCGCGCTCCTGGGAAGCAAGGTGCCTTCCAGCCGCACCAGCATTCCCCAGCGCCAGCAGCCACAGCAGCTCCCCACTGCTGTTCCATGCCTTGCTAGCGATCCTCCACTGGGATGGGCTGCATAAATACTCTTAAGAAAGGGTGCAGAACTGAAGTGAAACAATGATAGTGAGTCAAACTCTTTATCTTCAAGAGCAGGAGTGGGATAACTTCTGCTTACCAGACTGTCCCAGCCTGCATTGCTGAAGAGACTGTCAGGGCCTTGTTGATGTCGTTTGTAAAGACAGCAGCTACCAGCCCAAAATCAGAATTGTTGGCTCTCTCTATAACTTCATCCATGGTTTTAAATCTCAGTATTTCTTGAACGGGCCCAAAAATCTGCAACAAAGATTAATAATTAATAAACCAGCCCCTTCAGAGGCATTTTATTCTTGTTTTATTCTGCTTTTTAAATTATCTTCTCTCTCCTATTATACTCTTTCAAATTTCCCACAGCAAAATTTAGTTATAAATAGTGATAATATCTGTCTGTAAAACTGCATGAATTTCCCAAAGCAGGTGCATCAGTGGAACTTGTCCATTCTACCCATATCTCCTCCTTATGTCTGAGACCTTACAGACAGTGACAAAAATTGAGCTTCCTTACCCAGCTGATGCCACTTGCTGTGTGCATAAGTTCTGAAAAGATTTTTTTTTTTAATATAGTGGCAATTTTCACTCTGAAGCTTTTGTCTTAGGAATTAAAAAAAAGCAAAAAAAAGTAATATTTAGGACATTCTAAAAGGATCTTGCCCACAGGTGTGCATACCTCCTCCTTGGCAATCCGCATGTCATCTGTTACGTTGGAAAACACCGTAGGTTCAATGAAGAATCCCTTTCTTCCCAGCCCCTTTCCCCCACATTCAAGTTTTGCTCCTTCAGTAATGCCACTTTGAATCAGTTCCAAGATCTTGTTGTATTGTTTTTTATCAATCTGAAAGAGAGAAGAAGCTGTTTGATGTGCAGACCATGTACTTGGCGATCGAGTCCAAATAGGTGTTTTTAGGCAAGTCACGTTCCAGTGACTTCTTCCATTCACTGCTCTTTGAGCTGCAGATGCCAAAGATCTACAAGCAGGTGCTGACTGTAACCTCAGGCTCAGACTTCTAAAGGATGTGTCACCTTATGTTTGTGGCTTAATCCATGCTCTTGCTAAACAAGCTAGTTTACAAGCACAAAAAAAGCAGATCATTAGTTTTTGTCCCAGATTAACTTCCTGAAAATGTTATAAGCCCAGCTGGTTATTAGTGGCAGGAACATTTTCTAAAGACTTATTTCTGATTAGGCCCATCTTTTGCTTACAATTCCTGGATCTCCAAGCATAGTTATGGTTGTAGACAGTTCTTGAAAGTAAGTGTTCACAGAGACTTTTGAGACCTTCTCACAGTTTACAGCTGTATTTTGGGGGCTGAAGATCCGAATCTTGAAACTGGGAGGCAAATATTGATATTTAAATTGAGCTTTTTTTATTCAACAAGAAACACCTCAGAGCTGCACAGATTATTTACTCCTTTAGAATTTTAATCTTGAAAGCATGTATTGTGTCAGCTACCCTGGACCTTGAGTGAGTGTGGACTGACTGACCTCTGCCTTAGTGGAGTTTAAATACTTCCAGGCACCTCCTGGACTGTAGAGCCAAAGCCCTACTCCTTTACCTGTGGGCCTTGTTCTGTAGTTGGGTCAAAAGGACTCCCCACAACTCTCCTCTTTGCACGTTCTACACTTCTTCTAACAAACTCTTCGTAGATGGATTCTTCCACGTAAATCCGTGAGCCTGCAGTGCAGCATTGACCTTGATTGAAGAAGACCCCTTGGTGGGCTTGTTCCACGGCGTAGTCCACTGAAAAACCAAGACAGCACATGTTGCACTGGAACATTGGAGGCAAATCTGCCTTTGCACCAGTGTTGTGTGTATTACACTGTGCCACATTCCTGAAACTTCAGTAGTGGGATTTGGTTGAGTAAAACTAAACCAAAACATCCTATAGTTGTGTCAGGTCATAAACGAGGATGATTCCCACTGGAGAAGTTAAGACAGTGCTTTAGCAGTCAATAGGACTAGGGTATGCAAGAACAACTTCACCAGTGTCTTATATCCAGCAACATGTCATTTACCAAGTGAAACTCTTAAGGGAATGTCAGGAGCAGGATGTGCCCCACATAAAGACATCTGACTGGGTCACCATAGGAGGGGAAAATTTGTCTGTGATCCCAAGTTGGCACTGGGTTTAATACTTCCTGTGTGAGAATTACAGCAAACCAAATACGTGGGAGAATTTGACTTTGATGATGGCAAGACCTGTCCTTCCCAAAAAGCCAGATTCTTTTTCTGCAACATAGAAATTTCCTCTTGGCCCATGCAGATGACTGGGTAAGGTTTTAAAATTATAGGTCTGTTATGGAACAATCAACCCTCGATTTCTACCCTAACTTCCTTGGAGGTACAACTAACACATTCTGTCCATGCAGGAGAGAGGATCCCGTCATATTTAGACATTAAAGGCCACATTTTTACATTGGGTGTAATAACTGACTAGACAAGAATAATGAATTCACCCCTAAACAGTGATGCCCTACAGTACTGTAATACCTCTGTTACTAGCTGTAGCACTTTGGAACATTGCTAAAAGTATAATCTTTTATGGACTAAGCAAAGCAACAGTGCTTTACTTTCAGCACATTCTAGACAACTCTGTCTAACAGAAATGTCTTTTTCTGCCCTCAGTGTGGTCTTTAGAAAAATTATATGGGATGTTCCCTGGACCATATTCAAATTTTCCCTGGCAGCTCCATGGAGATCGAAAGCACTAGTGGATAGCTGTGATTAACTAATGTTTCTTCCTCTACTGTTAACAGTTTTTCACCATGAGGGGCTCTAACCATCCTTCTCTATTTTTTTGGTGCACTAAACCTTCAACAGCTTTATCATGCTTTCTGCTAACTTTTGGCACACAGTGTTCCTCAAGCAGAACAAACAGCTCCTTTGGAATGGTGAGCCAATTGCTGTTTTTAAATAATCAGAGCTTTGAAGTATAAATCTTAGGCCAAGTGCTGGAGGTTGTAATTGTGGGAAGACCAGAGAGCAGTTGTCCTTCTCCCATGGAAGGTCATAACACAGACCTGCCCCTGGCACGTGCCACTCTACTAGAAATGTTTAGGTGATCAAGTCTGAGTTAGTAGGTGAGGGAGGTTTGAGGTGTGGTGATACCTGGTGGGAGGTGGAGACGAGTAATTGGGGTAGAAGGCTGTAATATCTGTGTCTGGCTCCAGCTGACAAGAGTTTTTTTAGCTTACCAGGATGACTGTGGCTGAAGTTTCAATTCTCGACTTGGTAAAGCGTTTCTATGTAGAAAAGCTGCTGGAAGTTATCAAGCTTTCCCTAGTTTTTCAGATATTGATCAGTTTTGAAAATGGATACAGGATTGTAACCATCTCTTGTAATTCATGCTATTCAAAATCATTCTATTCACTTCCCCCTTTTAAATGAGAAGACCAAATCCTTATGTGTCTATTTATTGGGGTTGCAAAGTTCTCAGAAAGGACATTGAGTACAGTGTGCTTGCACCCAGCCTGAAACAAGAGCTCAGAGCAAGGTGTGAACCATCTCATTCATCTTAACGGGGTGTTAACTTCAAAACCTCCTGCTGACAAATTAGATATCAACATTTTAACTATTTCATTGCCGATCATTTAAGCAAAAACTTCCAGTTTGTGTTTATATCCTATCCTAAACAGCTGTCCTGTACCTTCTCAGGTGCCAGAAATCTCAGCTGCACAACATCATACATCTGCCAAAATTTTCAGCTCTCCGCTGACAGTGGCAGTGAGGATATTTCAATACACAATTCTTTAGTTGTGAAAATTTTAAAAATGGAATAATCTCCCTTTACAGCTACTTAACAAAGGAATACCACCCTGACTAGATTAGCAAGTCAAGTGTACATAAAAGCCCTCCCTTTTTATAATTGCTATGAAACAAAAAAAATCACAGAATTTCCAGATTTAAAGCACTAAATCACCTTACTGCAGAGCATAGGATGGCAAATGTGTGTGGGACTATGACTGTGAAAAACACCACATCTCTATGCTTGGTTATAACCTTTTTTCTGCTTTCTTGTTCACTATGAATCTGTGGGTTCAAAAGTTGTATTTTTGTAAAAGATATCACACCTTAGGTTGCCTCTGTAAGACTGAAAAGTGCCATTAGATACAGCTGTATTGCTTCACTTCACTTTGTATGAAAGATGTGCCCTAAAATTAGTTTAAAAAAAAAAAAAAAGGAGAAAGACATAATGCAAATACGTTTTTAGCAAAAATATGGAAGTGCTGACTTACAATCAGCATCTGCGAAAATAATGTTTGGGCTTTTCCCACCCAGCTCCAGTGTAACTCTCTTCAAATTACTCCTTCCAGCTGCTTCTTGGATCAGCTTCCCAACCTGAAAGGAAATGGAGACACATTTTACAGGGAATGTAGTCATACAGTTCATTTTAACAGCCAAGGTTGGCTATCAGTAGAGCAGAGCTTTAAATAATCCAGCAGGTTCTTCGTTCCAAACATATTCTCATCAGTAGTGGACAGCTTTCCTTTTTTTTTCCCTAGAAATTGAGAGAGGATAAGGGAGAACACTAAGTTTGTGTACCATTCACCCCTATGCAGCTATGCTAAAATGGCTTGGGGCGCTCTTTTAGGGCATTTTAGGAGGGCTGAATTAGAAATTTGAAAGGGATGTAACAAGAATTACTTCCATCCAAACCACTGACATGTTCACAAGGCTTAATATGTCAGATTCTGATGAAATCGTCCTCCTCCTCTGCAGGATTAACAGCACAGAGCAGAATACCAAGCAGGGCAAGAAGTTACAAAAGCACCATCCCAGACCTGACCCACAGCTGCACCACAGATAATCTTAATATGGGTTGAGGAGGTCAAAATCACCTCCAAAATGTCTTTGTAGATTGTGGGGTCAGCTGGAGCAGCCACAAATTGCAGATCTCACCAATGAACATGAGAGTAGATTAAATGGAGTAGCAATCTGACAGCCACAGATTTGACGTGCTTCCACATCAGTACAGTTGGAGGGGCAGCTGTGCTCTCTGGAAATTCTCCTCTCCCTGGATCAACAAATCCAAAATAGATCAGCTTTTATACGGTTGCAGTGTAACTGTATCCATTTTGCAGCTAAGGAAGTAATCACAGGTAGTTTTAGGCTCCTAGATGGTAAAACACAGGATTAAAAGTACCTATTGAATATTGAGAAGCCTAAGAACCTTGGTAAATGCTTTATTTTAACTGGGACATGTTTTAATGTCACACAGAAAGTTAGAGGTGAAGTGAGATGGGAGTGAGCCCAGAGCTGGGCTTTTTTCTCCGTGTAGTACTCTGGCCTCTCTGTTTTCTATTTCTAAGGTTACGTGAGTGAGATTCCCTGCAGCAAGGGGTTAATGGATGAGAAGCTGAACCTCTTAGAGAATTGAAGGCAGTCTGCTAGAGAAAGTTAAGTCAGCACTGGAGTAATCAGAAAGCAAATGAAACAGAAACCAGGGCCCCCAAAGAAAAAAAAACAAAGGAAAAACCCCACAGGATAATGAAGGAATTGTGAACCACTTCATGTACCTTTGTGATTAACTGTTTATCTGGTGATACCACAGTTGAGTGTGACTGAGGTTTTTTCTTAAAAAAAAAAAAGAAAAAGCTTTTTTTCTTTACCCCTGTATTGATGGAATGGAGTGTTGACATTATCATGAAATTCCTTGCATATCCCCTTAATTGGAGCTGATTTTATTGCTATGTTTGACTGACAGCCAGAAGTGAACCTGAAAAAAAAAGGATCCTTTCTGCTTTCCACCCCCACCACATACATCGAGCACGTCATCTGGAAATTCCAGCCTCTCAAACTGTGCTGGAAATGTACACTGGAAACCAGAGTTCTGTGTTTATAGCCAGTGCCAGCCAATGCCATTCACACTGTCACCGCCTTGAACCTCCCTCTCTCAAAGAACAGCAACCAGCTATTTCCCCTCAAAAATTCACAAAGAGCAGGACAGACCAAGGAAGCCAGAGCCATGTGTCCAGCCCTCATCCTTGCCTTCCATTCTACTTTAATGTCAAAACACTGTTGTACATGTAAGTAAGGATTTTGAAAGGATTCCATGCAAATAAGTGATTGACAAGTATGCAAGTCCAAGTATAGTGTATATGGCAAATATTAAAGTCCAAAGGGCTTTGAGACAGTGGTGTTAATTTGGAAAAGTGTAGTCTGAAGTATTTTTAATGCAGGGAAGTTGTTGTCAAGTTTCCAAGTAAAAACTTAATAGAAAGCTTCACTGTGTCTTTCCTGTTAGAGATCAGTGTAGACTTGAGGGCGATGGGGCTCATGCTGCTCAGCATTTTTGTTCACGGTGCTCCCGTGGTGCCCTGTGCACTTACAAGTTGAGAAAAGTCTTAGGGAAGGCACCAGCACCGTGGTTATTTAGTGACAAAGGCGGCCTTTTGTGACTGCCCCTGTCTTTATGGAGGAAGACAGCATGAAAGGGATAAGTGATAGTGTTGCAGTCTGCATGGGCTTTCAGGACACGCTTCCCGCGGCGTCTCTCAGCTCTATCCCCGAGCTCCCAATAGGCAGCACAGCCCGGAGAGGGAACGCTGGAAGAGAGGACTCCCCCACAGATAATGGAGCTGTGTGATTATTCAGCAGGAATGTTGGCAGAGAAAGCCCTGACTCCCCATCCTTGTTTTGAATAGGCTTCAAGATTGATATCAGGAGTATCCCTGGATAGCTTGTGAAGTACCATAACCTTGTAAACTGCACGGAGGGTGAGGCAGATGTAATTTGGTCCATCTCAAAGAAACCAATTTGTTATGCAGACCAACAACAACAAAGATTTAAAAAGTATTTTGAGGCACTTCTGTGCAACAAAGCTATTTGAAGGATAGTCCTGGAAGGGTCTGTTTCTGGACTGTCAATGGTGTGATGTTGGGCAGTGAGAATGTATCACAATCTAAAACATTTGATTGTTGTTTATTTATGCCTTCTCTATGTGGAAGTTTAATGTCTCTTCCAAGAGGAGGCTTAAGCAGTCACATTTTAAATACTTCGTGCAGAAATTAAAAAACATTTGATGCCTTTCATGTTATTTTAATTTTCTGTTTTCAGACAGAAATCTGTATTTCTAAAGGGTACAGGTGGGTTTGCCTGTTACTGTTAAAGCACTCAAAGTCTCATGAGTCAAAAGCAAACCTCCAAGGTTTGTGGTACTTCCTCTTCAGCTCTGTCATTCAGAATGTCTGGGTTCTCCTTTGCTCTGACCCTTCCTTTGCTCACAGATGAACAGTAAATCATCAGGGAACACCTGAATATAAGGGAACTGCAGTCTAGCTGAACAGCAGGTCATTTTCTTGACACTGCCACAGACAAGACAGTGAAGGGAAGAACTGCACAGGGACATGTATAGGTTATAAAAGATTCCATGAACAGTGCAAAATTTGACAGAGGAGATATACATCATCAGTTAGTTAGGCATTTTAAATAATACCCTGTATACCCTTCTTAGGATACTGAGAGAATATCTGAAGAACAGTAAGTGGTTTAAGTTACAAGAGATTGATTAAGTTTTGGGGAGATAGTGTGGCCAGACAGAAATTTTCAATGTTTTCTGGAAGTACAGTTTTCTCTCTCCAGCTATTGAGACACTGGATGTCAATGTTTTGGCAAAACCCTCAAACCCATGCTGCTGCTCACTCAGTCTGCCTTATTTTTTATGAATTCCAGATTACATGCAAAATCTTTCTGAGAAGCATTTTCAAGCTCATGGCTTGTTCAGGGTGTGTCTCCTGCAAGGACAAGTGAATTTGAAATACTGGCACAAAGAAGAGCAGCTTTATTTGACTGAGCAATGCCCTGTGTGAGGAGCAGCCCTGGAAAGAGCATATTGAATAGTGCAGCACAAGTGAAAAGGCAACCCCAAACACAAATTCCTGGAGAGAATCCTAAGCTATAAATGGGTCATTTGTTCCTTAGGTTAAATCCTGTCCCCATGGAAGTCTGTGGCTAAACTCTTGCCAACGTTGATAGGGCTGATACACCATCCTATTTGTACTGGGTTTAAGAAGGTGATTCCTTTTGACATGCATCTTTCAGAGGCAAAGAGGCACAACAGGCCCAGGGACAGCTTCCTAAATGCTACCAAAAACACAAAGGAAGGAAAAGGGAAACAACTTCTTCTCATTCAGGAGGCACAAGCTGTCCAAGATAGGATCCAAAAGATTCTGCAGGAGCAGGAATGAATGCTAATGTAGCCTCCCTAAATCCTTACACAGGGCATGTGTGTAGCACCATAAGCTCACAGCCTTCTCAGAACAGGTCAGATCACCCTTAGGATTCTTATTGCTAAAGGAGAAAATGCCAGGTTGCAATTCTTCATGAAGCCTAAAACCAGCAAGAGATTGTGTGATCCAGGAGAGCTCACACAACTCATTGCCTGTGCAGTAGGAAGACATTCTGTCTACATCATGCATTGGGACATTCATCTCACTTCGGAAATGAAAGGAGAATCCTGCTGAGTAAATTAGAATCAGTGGTAATACAGCTGTTAGCTACAAACATTTGTTTGGCATGAATCAATCTCAACTCTCCCGTAGTTTGCTTTGATGGTCTCTCTAGTATCTTGTTGACTAATGATGAGATCATGGTTTGTTAATCTAAGTGCATAAAGAAAACATTCTGCCAAGCAAAATGCAGACTCTTTTGCTGGGGTTTATTGCAGTTGTTTATAGACCTTTTGTTTACACAGGCATCCAAACCAATTTGTTGGATATTTATTTGGGTTACTCTACAGAACTGCCTGAACACAGTCCTGAATCCTATCTTAAATCTGTCTGCATTTTAATGGGTCGTAGTTTGAACAAAGTGGAAACCAGCCACTTAGGATACATTTCTTGTTGGCCAGAACTTCAAATGTTTTGTGTGCTATCTATAATTCTCATCTTGAGAGCATTTAACAACTGGAGGGAGTTGTAAGCCACTCTGATTTGGAGGTTACACATTTGGTTTTAAACAGAAGTTATTAGAACTCATTAAACTTTTGCAACAATCAAAATACAATTTTTATCCCAGGCAGGGCTTTAAATCTGCATTAAAAAAAATGTATAACTTCTTACTCTCCATAATCATCTCTACTTTTAAACCCAGAACACACTGCCCTCAACTATTCCCTGTGCACCAGGAACTTATGGGTACACCATCCCCACACACAGTTCCAGTTCAGGTGGAGCACACAGGTACCGACTCGGGCAGACAGTTCACAGCAGGAAAATGGCTGGATTTGCAAAGCCTTAACTGAGCTCACAGATTTGAATGGAAATAAAGACAAGTTAAGAGTAAACCTGCTTCTGATGGCTGCTTTTCTCTGATATTTCAAGGCCTCTCACCTTTTTTCCATAGCAACAGTTCTTTCAGAGAATAAGAAGGTAATATGAAGAAACTCTCTGCATTTCTGATATATGTAAAAATTGTCCCCTCATCGGCATTTGTCTCGGAAATACATAAAGCCCGCTGTTATTTCACTGGGGAAGAGACTTGTAGAATGTCTCCTGTACTTCTGAGCGTGGCAGCCTAACAGCAGACACATGGGAATGCCAGACATCCTGAGTTTGGATCTGTTCTTAAACTCAGAAATTGTAAATTACTAGTTTTAATTAAATTGTTGCTAGTAATTTTTTTAAAGGAACTCAGACAAGAATATGTGGAACAGTGAAGAAGCTGAGGCAGAGAGTGCAAAAGGAAAAAGCATGTACAGTAAACAGCGGGGATAGTGGGGCACAGCTGAGCTTTACAGTACCTCTCCCATGGTCCCAGTGAGTAGGAGTTTCCCCCTGCAGCTCGGGACCAGAAGGATCAAGGAGAAATTCAGTAAGATGTAATGAGATATGTAAGTTGATTATGGACTTTCAAGGGAAGGTAGGAAAAGGATAGGAGCAACTGTTAATATGGTCATATTGGCTGGAAGAAAGTTTGGTTATGGCAGTTTAAATTTCATCCGATTGTGGAAGATGAGGAAAAAATCAGTGAAGCCTGAGAGGAGATTGCTGTAATTAAGGAGGACCATGGATTAGCCCTGGTTCGCTAAAACCAACACAGTAAAAATAAACATTTTGGTTAAATGCCCGTACCAAACAGGCTGCTGAAGAGTGAACTGAAGCAAGTAGAGAAGCCAAGAAAGCTACTGGAATCTAAGGAGGCACAGTATTTTAGGTGGGCTTTCATACTCAGTATGATTTTATTTCTTTCAGTGTGACGGTTGTCAGAGTGAAATCCATAGCCTGCCAGGTGTTTGCAGAACCCTTCCCCTTCCTAGTGAGCTGTGGAGGGAAGAATTTTGAGATCCATGTACTAGGGGATTGGGAGAGGAAGATGATCTATGGGAGGGTGTTTCATAAGAAGCGGGTAGGCTGAAGGATGAAAGAGTTGGCAGACTGTTCTTTTAATGTGTGCAAGCTAACCCATAAAAGGAGCAGCAGAAAAGACAGAGAGAAGTGAAATCAAACAGTAATGGTACCACAGAAAAAGAGCTCTTTATGCTTTTTCATGTATTATTTTGTGGGGCGGTGTGTGAAAAGTAAATAGCAGTATTTAAAAAAAATTCAGAGCACCTGAGACTCTAAAAACCAGAAAAGAGTGTGCACACTGGGTAGCTCTAAACTAGAAATCAGAAGCAGAAGTTGAAAGTCATTTCTGTGTTGTCATTGCATGGGCACGGGCTTGAGGCCTCCCAGTCATCAGGAGTGTCAAGAGGTACTGGACTAATGCATGGGTGACAAGGCCATTGGCACATGGAGGACAAGTGTCCACATGCACCCCTGGGCTCAGGAAGTCTGTGAGTCATGGATTGTCAGAAGCTGCAGCAAGGGAAGGATCACTCTACACATGCTCTCTTCTTCTGTGAGCATCTGTTACTGGTCACGTTGCAAGATAAGGTGTGAGGCTGGAGGGCTCTGGTGTGGCTGTGTCAGGCTTTATTGAGTTAAGGTCACGAACTTGGCCTTTTGGTTTGTATTTCAATGGATTGGGTTCTACAAATATTGGAACACATTGGCATTCAATTATTTTGTAGGAGGAGCAGCCTGTTTTCTGCCTTTCAAGAATACTGCAGGAAAAAGATGATAATAGCCCATTTTTGTGATTTTTACAGGCAAATGGAGAGTTTTCATTAGCTGTAAGTATACGTTAAAGGTAAAGAGCTTCTATAAAAGAACCTCATGGTGAAAACTGGAGAAAAACCTGTGCTTCAGAATATCAATTTGAAGATCTCTGCATTTTTACTGACAGGTTTTATCATTATTTTGCCCATCATGAAACTTTACTAGCACATGGATGGAATGGAGGAATGGAGTTAATACGTGGTGTTTATACACCTAATGGCTATCGGAAATCCCCATCACTGGAGCGTACAGTTGACATGCTTCAGACAAGTACCAGAGAGACAAAATATTTCCATTATTATTTCACAAGAAATTGAAATCTGTTTTGGAGGAGTGAGAGACGATAGTCCAGTTCATATCAGAACATGGTGTTTAAAATGTTACAATGTTGACTTACTGTTACAAAAATTCAGTGTTACAGGAAATCAGAAACAATATGGAATAGTTTACACTAACTCTGCATTAAAACGATCCATCTGTTCTTGCTTTAGGTTCTTAGAGAATTGCTTTTTCATCTCGGTAATGCTTTTCACTTCCTATTAGTAAGGCTTTTAAAGGTAGGCACTGAGTTAGTATAAAACCCACAGCTTTTGAGTTTAAATGCCTATTAAAACTAAAGCTGTCTGGAACTACAATAAAAATTTATTTTGGCTACAAGAGACAACTTTGAAACCTAACCCATCTGTATTTTTCCTCTTCCAAACAGTGCAACATCCTGTATAATAGAATATTTATCTTAAACAGAGACCACATATCTCTATGAAAACAATTGTTTCAACTTAATTTATGGGGGGTAATCAGCTCATGTTAAAATTTTCAATATTCCAGGATGCTAATCTTAATTGGATACAGGAGATGTAATGACTAGAGTAATTCCACAGAATAATCTGAAATCTGATGTAGCCATTGACTTAGAACCTGTGTATATTAGAATCTGAAGTTGTCATTAAAAAATCATGTGCAGGCATATAGTAATTGCAAAACAACTGTGTGTGCAAATTAGGCATATGACTGCAGTTACATTTTTCTGGTAATTTAGACTTGTGTGTGACTTGCAAACTCAATTACAGAATAATTCCACCAGAATAATTTATTTGAAATAATCGAGCTGGTCTCTGCAATCCTTGAGCCCATCAGGGAGATACCCACACAGATCTAGCAGGGCTGCATGGTCAGTGGATTTATCGATGCAAATCAAAAAACAAATTACCTCACTGTGAAGAGCAGTATCCCTGGGATGCATAAAGCCTTCTACTGCCACGAGTGGGAGTCAAACATATCAAAGAGAGACTGGATCCCTGGGGTTTAGCTCCCTCCATACAATAGTTTGTCAGATTTTGAATTGAAAAGGGCTGGGTTTAGCACTCTCTAAATATAACCAGCCCTGAAACTCCCACAGAGATTCCTTTCTGTCTGCCTTCAGACGATGAGATAAGGCCCCTTCTCCTGTGACTTCAGTCTGGAGTACCTCTGTCATCCCCACCCCACCCCTGATAACAGCCAGCTTGGCACATATTTGAAAGCAAGACGTGATGAGAGTTTTGGGGGTTAGTCTTGCTGTAGATTGCAGCCTTCATCTTCAGAGTGAGCCTCCCCTCTAACAACTGCAGCATAGACTTATAGCAGGACATTTTGGCATCCAGGAGACAACTGACTCCCTTCATCCTCTGGCCAGCTTCTTTCCATCATTTTGGGAACTGACACCTTGGACAATCTCCTTTTCTCCCTGCATTCCTTCCTTTTTAAGCCTCCTCCTCATCCTCAGTATACTTGAATGCAGCATCAAAGTTGAAGTATATTTGCACAATTTGCTGCCTTCCTCTCCCTTTTCCCCAAGTACAGCAGGATACACAAATTATGGATGTTAAAGCAGCACTTATGTGTGCTATGATATATACGGGATGTTCTGCCTACTTGCATGTGATTCACATCCTCATAAGCCCACAGGAAATCCCAGCAATATTTTTCCAGGCATATCTCCTGTGCTGAGGTGCCGAGCACAGCAGGGGCTGGAGGAAAGGAGCCATTTGTGCTTGGGAAGTCCTGTGGTACGTAAGTTTAGCTGGGAAGGACAGATCACTGTTATTTAGATGTAGTTCTTTCACTCAGTAAGAAATGTAGCACAAGGACCGAAGTATTTATTCACATTTTACACTAATGTGTGAATCCTCTTACCTCAGTGGATCCAGTGAAAGCAATTTTATCAATGCCAACATGAGAGGCTATGGCTGCACCAACAATTGGACCAAATCCTGGCAAAATATTGACAACTCCTGGTGGAAAGCCAGCCTGTCAAAATAGGAATGAATGAAGGTAAGCATGACTTATGAAAATTGATAGAGCACATTAAAGCAAGCATGTGCTGGTAGTTCCTTCCCTACAAGGAGAGACA
This sequence comes from Cnemophilus loriae, assembly GCA_013397755.1. Lineage (NCBI taxonomy): Eukaryota > Metazoa > Chordata > Aves > Passeriformes > Corvidae > Cnemophilus > Cnemophilus loriae. The sequence goes on along the minus strand of VZTF01009104.1, from coordinate 2,762,875 downwards.
GACATCACTCCCCTCAGTTATTCTTACCTCCTTGATGAGGGCACCCATATAGAGAGCACTGAGCGGTGTTTGTTCTGCTGGTTTAATAACTACTGTATTGCCACAGCACAGAGCTGGAGCAATCTTCCATGCAAACATCAGCAGGGGGAAGTTCCACTGTAGGAAAAAAAAAGTTGATAGATGGAAAAATATTGCCGTAGTGTTTTGTTTTCAAGATGTCAAGCTGATACCTCACTTATTTCTCAGGCTGATCCTCAACATAAATCTTTCCCAGCACAAAGCAAGGATTTTTTTAAATTACTGCCATTAAGAAAGCACCAACAGTGACTTCTTAGTTCTTTCTCTCCTGTTCAAAGAAATACAACCCCCACCTGCAATCTCCATAAAAAAATATTCTGTTATCTGTTAATTTTTTAAGTCACAACTTTTTATTTCATTTACTGTTTTGCTATTGGCACTTTTAATTCCCCCATTAAAATAGTTCTTGCTTCTGATACATTTGGAAAGAACTATTTGTTCATGTTGAAGCATTTTTGGATGTAAATTTTGAATCCCTGAATACATCTTAAGATACAAAATTTATACTCAAAATTATACAATCCTTAATTGATGGAATTACAATAAAAAGTCCATAAATGGCAATGTTCAATCAAAGCATTTCATTTTCTTGAAGACTTCTCTCTGAGAAATCTATATGGAAGATGTTAAAAGAACAGTAAAAAACAAGTTGAGAAACTCTTTGCTGATATAAAATTTTGTATTGTCATGCATTACAACTTCACTGAACTGCAGCAGATGATGTAGTGAATTATATTAGTTTGATGCACAAACATGTCTTGGATAAAGATAAAAGTAACGAGCCTTTTGCACCAAGGCCTGATCCTAGCAGGTTAAGTGGATAGTCCTGCTGATTTTAGTGAAAATGTCAAAGTAATAAAATAACTGTGTTTGCACAATCACTCTTACAAATGCATACAACAGTCTCTTTTAGAAGGAGAATAGAAAATATCAGTCACAGAGTCAGCCACTGACCAGAACGTGTTGCTGCCTGATGCATATCAGCTGCCACTCTCAGACATCTCTCTAGCCCCTGGCTAGCTTGAAAAAATACACAACTGTCTTTCCTTCACCGAACACCCAATTTTTTACTCCCTCTGTTGTTTATAAACTCCGGAGACAAAGTGATGTTTTAATTCCATCTCCAGTACATAAACCTGGGAGGGGAGCTGTAGGGCCAGCAGTGTGCTAACAGCCTGCACTTCTAATGGCATTGCAGGGAGAGCTCGCAGCAGTTTTATAGGGCACTATATAGCCCTGTTTATGCTACAGCACTGCCAAAGAGCACATGTTTTGATGGAAGCTGGGATGTGAAAGAGGATGAGGAGTTCAGTGTTAGACTTGCTGTTTAATTTTATTTTTGAATTATGTATTTGCTCAGGCAGTGGCCAAGCACATGCAGCGGCCTGGGCTGTCCTTTGGGACTGGTAGCGTGGAGGAAATACAGAACAGATCAGCAGTAGTGTTAGAATAGATGTGTATGACAGCCACCTCCAGGCTTTGGAGGACGAAAGTGAGGGAAGAACGAACATATATGGTAGATGGCTGGGTACCCTGAACGAAGTTTTACACATCTGAACTAAATAAATCCTGCCTTTGACATAATCCTCAGCCTCTGGCCAAGTTTCTTCAGCAGGTCTGTCAGTTAAGCTCAGTGAAACAAGCATAAGAGATGTCCAGCAACGCTGGGGTTAGATGTTGGGGTTGTCCTTTAGTGAATGCTTATCCATGTGCCTGGCTGAGGAATGGGGACAGAGCTGTGGAGTCTTTCATTCATAAGGACCAAGTTAGGAGAGTGTGTAGGTGTTTGCAGGACGGCAGTAGCCACAGACTCTCTGAGTCATTGCTTGTTTCTCTGGGTTTCTGCCGAGTGCCAAACACAAAAGGCACCTATTAACAAAGACATGAAATAACAACAAATATAAATAGGGAAAAAGGGCTTAACATTGTGAAAGTAATCTTTTCTGGCTGCTCCTCTTGTAATGGAATTACTCCATGTTTCTGTTTAGTGGCTTTGTGGTAACATGAACAAAATAAAAAATCAACATCAACAAAAATTTCAGAGAATGGCCTGATTAGTCCCCCAGTGTTTTGTCAAGCAAAAAAGCTTCCATGCAATATTTTAATAGCTATATGTGAGCCTCCCATTGAAATTTGTGCCAAAGCTGGTTAACTGGCTCTCCTGAAAAAGTTACCCTCTCAGTGCAATTCCCATGCAGTGTTCAGCAAGATTTTATTATGAGGTTGTCTATTGGGGTGTAGGGGGAGTATTGGATTTGATGAAATGATGTGTTTCTCTCTCACAACAAATAAAACAAATATTTCATGTCTTCTATTAGCTACACAATGTTAATTGTAGTGATATGTCTCCTGGAGTTTCCTTTTCTCCTCCAGCCTTGTAAAAGAAATAGCAGGAAAGAATGGAATTAAAATACATCACATTCTCCCAGGAACTGAGGAGCCTGTTAAATCACAGTAAAAACTAAATAAATAAAGAGACTACCACAGCAAAGCATCAATTTTCCATAAGTTGTGTGAACATCCATAACCACTGACAGCATATTAACACTGTGTTTTGCTTTGCTTGTTTTAATCATGTGAATTCTATGACTTGAGAACTTAACTCCTAATAACAGAGCCTAAACCCTATTAGCATGTTCAAATAAGCATTTGCAGGGAGGCTGTTAAAGATATGTCAACAATATGAGCTCAGCTTTTTTCGTAATGGAAAACACACATAGCTGAAGACCATGTTTTATGTGTCTTTAAAGAGAGCTGGTTCAAATGAAAATAAATAGAAAGCACTAGTAGAGATACTCACAGGGATGATCTGTCCACACACTCCGATGGGTTCATGTCTTGTAAACGTAAAATAATCTCCATCTGAAACAGATGAGCATGGTTACTCTCAAGTGCAGTTTGACTTGGCAGAACAAAAAAAAAATTAAAATAGAGGGAGGGAAAAAAATTTAAGGATCAGCCTTTGATGGCAGTAAAAGAAATAAAGAAGTCATGGAAGTGGTTTTTTGTGAGCCAGCATGGGAAACCTAGGTTCAGGAGCAACCTAATTGTTCTTTCTGTAGAACAAAGGAAGCAGGCTTCCCATCAGAAAGTAACCTGCTTTGTTCCTAGGGAAAGAGCTGTACTGCACATCGAATTGCAGTAGCATGGAAGCACTTACTGGGTTCAGCTGATTTAAGGGTGAGAGAAGTGAAGAAAGAGTCACAAAGGCAATTTCCTGAAAGGCATGAGTGGAACACAGCGATATAGAGGTGTATCCACAACCCAGTGTGGGTAATAGAGTAACATTCAACTGACTCATCTGCCATTGAGGACACAGGCAGTGTGAAGTGATAGAACGATGTACCACAATCTGTAGTTGTGGAGTGAAGAGGGAAAGTTTGTGACTCGTGTCACTGAGCGTCATTTACTTCCTGTGGTCTGGGAGCACATGCTGAGGTTACACATGCAGGTTTCTTCCCAGGTAACAAAGAGCCAGAAAGGGACCTGCTGTGTGGATCAGTTAAGGTACTGTCTAATCAGTAGCTTTGTTAGTGTGCTTGGCCTGCATCTGTGCAAAGTAGATTTACTGCACCTTTGTACCTCAATTGAGTCTCGTAGCTGTATAAACCAGCCCAGACTCAAACTATCTCTGAATTTAGGTCAGATGTTTTTCAGTGAGGCTACAGCTGAGGGAAGGGCTATGCTAAAGGCATGAGCTGAATGTGCCCCTTGGCCTGTAGTGCTTGGTCATCTAGAAAAACTTGAATCTCTTAACTTGGGAAAATAATTTCAGCTAAGTTTGTGAGAATGATGAGAAGGTTACCTAGGCTTAATGGCAGGAGATGATTTACCAGGATAAGAAAAGGTCAGACAGCGGAAGGGAGTAAGAGGAGGAGGAGAGATTACAGGGCTTTTGCTCCCATTGTTCTGTCTGACACAGGGTATGTGCTTTCCCTCCCAGGCTGGGCTGGGAAGTGGCAGCCCCGGCCTCTCCCCCATTCAGTCCAGAGCCGCAGCCACCCTTGTGCAGTACTGGGGAAGGGCCTGACTTCACAATGGAGAGTGTGTTTTGGGAACCTGCTGCAGTATCCTTCAAGATGTATCTGGTAACAATAAACAGGTTAATCCTTGAAGTTTCTTGGGTTTAAGAAAAGACTTCAACTTGAATTTGATTAGAAATAACTAATTTTCAGGTCTGCTTATTTCTATCCATCTACTTTACGGGATTTGCTCAATAGAAACCTGAGCTGGAGTAGCTAATATGTCAGCTGGGGGCCAGATACAGAATAGTTATGAGAAAAGTAACAATAGTCTGCAGCCAAGACAAGGGACAGAACAGAGAAAATAAAGGAGGGAGGGAAAGAGAAAAGAGATTCAGGAAAAGGCAGAAGAAAATAGTTTATCGATTGGTTTGCACTGCATTGACAAAACGTCATTGTAACATTTTGATCTCCAGATGTTTAACAACTCCCCAGTGGAGATGAGAATATTTGTGTCACAGACTGAGAAGATCAGTTTGGTTTTCCAGGTTATCTTTCACAGATGCTAGCAGTGGTTTACAGACCATAGGAAGATTCATCAGATCAGACAGAAGCAAAGTAGAAGTCAAAATACAGAGAAGTACATACAAGCAAAACTGTCTTAGTGCTCAAGAGGAACACAGAGGAGTCAGCTAAAAATACCAGCTTGTACTCAGTAGTACTGTGAGAGGTGGGTTCTCAGCCAGAAGGATGGTGGCAACATAACAGTAACACAGTTACATTAGCACTGTCTGACTTTAGATTGTCACTGCATAATCACTGCCACATGTCTGCGTGCTTCATCACACAGAGTTATAGATAACCTGAACCTCTTGCCAAGGCAGACAAATGGTGGTTAATTCTGCCCAGCGTAGGCAGAACGTTTCTGCTTTCCGCAGAGCAGTGCCTCCCATGCAGAGCTGCTCTCCCTGCTGTCTCCCACTAGACTCTAGACAGCTGCCCTTTTTGACACCTACTTCCAAAGTTCATCATCCACAGACTTTCTGTCAAGAAGGGATTTTTGAGGTTGCTTTCTAACAATATCTTTGGGAACATATGTGACTTGAAGTTATTCAGAAGCCTTGGATGTCTCTGGACAGGCCAAAGATGTGTCTAAGAGCCACCCTGTCCATAATGTAGAACAAACTGTTACCATGGCAAAATAGCTCAAGAATTAAATGAGCTTAATTCCGTTACTCTAAACAGTGAGCACAGAAAAGTGCCTTGTGCTTAGAAATTATACAGGATACTTTTTACATGTTTGAGAGTTTTAAGTCATGCTAATGACCCTTATTCTAAGATGCTGTGGCTGATGATTGTTACTCTTATCCTTTACTAGCCGGCCTCCAGAAGAACATTGCCTGAGAGGGATCTGACACTGATCCCACATCCAATCTAAAATTTTGTGTTAAAAGAGTTTTTTTAATATACTCAGCTGAAGTAAACTGACATTCTTCAGTCCTCACTGATATTAATAGAGCAAGATCAATTTGCAGCTGCTTAGCACCTGGCCTAAAGACTTTCGTTTTTTAATCAGAAAGCAAGTCCCATTTATCCAGGGATCTCACTTTGGGACAGCAATATCTTCCACAGATGTGTTTGCTCAGATTTCCATTAGAAGCCTCCATCACGGATATTTTATTTGCATAACAACCATAATACAGTCCCAAGCCTCATATAGCAGGACACAGCAAACAAGTGGGTGAAGAGAGCTGAGTTGGTTCTTTAAAGTATATATTGCTTTAAAGATACATTTCTGCTTGCATTCAGTTTATTAGTTTAACAGTTTCTGGTCTAGCCTCATTCTGTTTTAATTTAAATCATCAAGGCTTTACGCATGGGAGCAAGCAAAGGGCAGTCTGAAGGTTTTGTAGCTCTGGGACCAAAAGGAATGTGACTGTAAAACACACTTCTTCTTCTTCTACTTGTCTATCAATTGCCTATTTTTATTTTACAGGAAAAGAAAACTCCAACAAAAACAGCAACAACAAAAGATTGGGAGGTTTCAGGTTCATTAGCACACTGAACAGAAAGAGAAGATTTAATGGTGAGGTTTTTTTGGTTTTGTTGTCTTGTTTGTTTATCTTTGGTGAGCTGATGGTAAGTGAACATAAAGAGCACCGTTGTTTAACACTGGCTTTGCCCTAAAATAGCTTCATGAGAATGACAAATTTGTGCTGTGAAAGTAGAAGAATAAAGAGAAGTGTTAAATGTAGAACTAACTGATACCCTGAAGATCTGTGAATGGACTTATGATTCTATACTACTGAAAACTGTGTTAGCACAAAGTTTGCATTGAGGAAGGCATGCTGAAAATGTGCCTTCCTTTCACCCAGCATAGCCCACCTCACTGAAAAAAAATCAGGTTTTATCCTATAAGGTGCTTGAAACCAAGAATAAGCAGAGAATATTTATTCCCCTTAATTTGGCAATGCCTTTTTGTGGTTGACCTAATTTCTGTGTACCTGTGGGGCTAAAGAGTGAGAAGGAGGCATTCACTGACCAGGGAGAAAGAGATTAGGGAACAGGAAATTTGCTGAATACATGAATTTATGGTGTGGTCTGCACTTTCGTATGATTAAATGTGAAGTGCAAGCAGCAAAACTGGGATTTACGAATCTCAGCCTAAATGACTGTGGAAAACTTTGAGTCCTTGCAGGAATGTCTACACCTGAAATATTATTATTGTCATTTCTTTGGTGAAAATAAGATAGTGAAGATAAACACCAGTCAGTGCACACTGCAATTTTAATAAGGTGAAACACCAAGATGAGTAACACTGCAATAAGAGTTATGTGATATTTCCCTTCTGAAAATTTTGGAGGCACATTTTCAATTTATCTGCTTGCCTCACTTGGGTAAGTTGGTGCTTTGCTGTAGAGAGGTGAGTGAGTGCACTGCAGATATTTTGTCACACCAGGGAAATAGCTGGGCAACAGCAAAGGGCATTTACCCCTGCATGTGCCCTCCTGGCCTTACTGGGTAGAGTGAAATAAACATGCATGTGCAATGAACATGTGCACCATGAAGCCAAAAAGAATCCATATAATGAGTGTTCGTTTTCCTTAATATTTTTCCAGAGATTTATTTTATGCAGGTGAAAGATGAGTACGTTTATCTTAATGACTGCACCTACACAAAATAATTTTCTGCTATTTTGCCATGTTGTGTAATTATAGCACTTGGTACATCTAGTCCAGACTGCAAGTGAATATGTTTGCATCAGAAAATGCAGCCTGTATTTGTTAAACAGCTGGGAGGGAGGGGCAGGAGGAAGAGACTTGTTACATAAAAATAATGGTAAGGATTTTTTCGTATCTCTTTAGCAAAAGAATAAGAACGTAATAATTTCCTAGCATGCATGAAGGTTTATCTCATATATACGATATAAAACTCATCCCACTGAATAATTTGAAGAAGCCTCTATAACAAAGTATATCTTATATGTATGTAGTTCTCTATAGTAACATTAAGAATGCTCCAGTGTTAGTCCCAAGTAAAATTATTTGCATAAGCAGTAGGAAGACATATACAAACAAGATCTATACATAATGATACTGTTTCTTACAAAGGCACCCAACACTATTTTAATGAGTTCCAAGGTATTTTTCAGGCTTATACCTCATCCATTTTTATACGTGTATCAATATTTCAACGTAGGTATTGAGCTAGCTCCTTTTCAGATGGACACATGCAAAAGAAACCAAGCCCTCCTCACATGTGCATGTGGGGCAGAACCAGAGCAGGGCACCCAGTCCTGCCCTTGCTGACTTCCAAACATCTGCTTCAGCAACACACTACACACTGTAAGAGCAACCCAGGCTTCTCCTTTGCCTTCCGCAAAGCTGTAAGCTACTAAGCCTTAGTCTGGCCGTGAGAAGGTTTAGGTGCATTTTAGCTGTGCTTTAATTCCCCTTACCTACAGGAATGGTCATTCCATGGATTTTGTCTGCCCAACCAGCATAATACCTCAGGGTTTTTATGACTCCCTGGAGATCTACATAGAAAGCTTGCAAGAACGGTTTGCCACTGTTCAGTGATTCCATGGTCTGCAGGACAAGAAAAAGTTAAGAGATGTAAGTATAGTAACATTTTTGGACTATTGTGCTTAAGTATTCACCATCTTAACAGCTCTTGAACCATGACAAAGATTTTAATGAAGACCAATCAGTTGCACCTTGGTGTAGTTTTAACCCAGAAGGTTCAGAACAATTATGTGATCCCCTTTGTTACTTCTTTTTGCAAATGTGAACAAAAAGCATTTTCCTTGAAAAACCCAAACTATTTTCATCTGGAGAATCCTGGAATGGCTATGATTTTAAGAACATATGTGTGTGTTTATGTGTGTTTGTCTGTCTGTCTGTCTTGTGGGTTTATGTGTGTATCCACATGCATGTACATGTGCCTTTGTGTACTTTGAACCTAATAGCCACTGTGTTTGGTCCAGATCTATAAATGCTGAATTGCTTTAATCAGGAGCCAAGATAAAAATGCCTGTCAAACTGGGTTCTGTTATGTTAATGATAACAGCTGAGAAGGGGCTCCTTGTAACCCCATATTAATGATCTGAGTCCATAAAGAGAAGAATGGACATATCTCTCTTTATATAATTGATGTGAATATAAAAATTTCTCTATATGGTTGCCAAGACTCCTGCTGAGGTCTGAGATATCTATACTGTACAGCCAGTTTATTTATTGCCATCAAATAAACAAACTTTCCTCTAGGAAAGCTCATAAATTAACAAGCTAATGTCTTTATTTTTTAGTTAATATTCCTATTTTTAAAAGTATCTTATAAACTATCCTCTTAGGGGTTCCTAAGATAATTTAGCAAAAAAAATCCAAGAAAATATCCTAAGATGTTGAGTAGCTTAACTCATTCTCAATAGCTGTCTAATAGAAATCATTAAGAATGGGCAAAGGACGCCCGTGTGTAACACACCAACCATCAAATGAGTTTCTATAGAGAAGAATGGAGGCTTAATTCTGTGCTGACTTATATCCCCAAGAGCAATTAATGACACTGCCTGCAGCGCAACTCAGTAAAGAACTTGGCTCCAGAAATAAAAATTAAATGACAGGCAGAGTAAACTTGATTTGCTGTGCACTTCCTTCTCCCCATGGCGATTTTACAGTATCTGCTGGCAGTAAGATGATTTAAGTGTTGACAAAGCTGGAATTAAGATGTTCCCGGGCTTAGTTCAAAGCACTTGACATGCGGAAAACAACATTAACAATGCCACCGTTCCGATGGCTTCATCCGAGAGCTAAACGGTGCTGCACCCGAACTCGTGTCACCAGCTGAGGGTCCCTAAGCATCTCACCTGCCCTTCCCTTCCCTTCCCGTCTGCACAAATCATTCCAACCTGCCTTTTCTTGTTCTAGAAGAGTTACAGGCATGCGTGGCAGGCATGCACGTGTGTGCACACCCCTGCTTTTGTGTGACATCCAATTTCAAGCTGATCTGAGCCCACTGGAAGCCTCTTGTTGGCTTTTATGGGTTTTGCATCACGCCGTAAATGGACAGAGCCATTTCAGCCAGGAAGCTGCGTGTGGTTTTCACATACAATTCATATCAACCCATTCATGAACTAATTGGCTCTCAGAAGGTAAAACTGACAACTGATTTGACTATTGATTTTTATGTGCCACTTACAGCAAGAATTGCCCTGTCCCTTTCGACCAAGTCTGCTAACTTATCCAGAAGGTGGCCTCTTTCTGATGCATCCATTCTCCTCCAAACAGAACCAAGGGAAAAAGCCAGCCGAGCTGCCCTCACTGCTTTGTCTGTATCAACCTGTGAAGAAGGAAGAAGAAAATTGAACACACAGGTAAATAACACAACCAGGCTCATGGAATTTGCTGTTATACAACCTTAGTCACATGGTGGGTTTTGGAACTATGATTAATAAAAGAACTGTCCAACAGTGCTGTTCTGGACTGGTTGCTTTGATCTATTTATACATTTCTATTATCTGCTATATATTTAATTTATACATTAAACATATAGCCATTCATGGGATACATTACCTTGTCAGCTTCCTGAATCTCACAGATCTGTTCTCCTGTTGCTGGATTATATACTGGGAATATTCTTCCGCTTTCAGAATTCTGCCACTCATTATTGATGAAAATCTAGAAAAGGAAGAAAAGTCATCAGGTCTCCTGCATGAACAAAGAGTAATGCATATAACAATAAACTCCTGAGAAAAGCTGCAGATTCTAATACAAAAGAACTGAAACTTATTTTTGCGTGTGAAAATTACAGTTTTCAAGAGTTCAGGCTGAGGTCAGCCCCTGATGTCTTTCTGTATTCTATAGCAGTGTCATTATAGAAGCAACATCAAAGTCTAAACATTCACTGATGTTCAGATTTGGTGCAAAAACTGTAACAAATAAACTAAAAAAAGAAATACCTGTATCAGAGAAAAAGCCTTGAAACTGCTGGAGACAAGACAAGGATTTGGAGTAATCACTCAGTTCAGTAAGTAAACATTTAGTCACTGATACATCCCAGTCAAGGCTGAATAATCTCAAACATCACAGTTCTTCAATACACAGTCAGTTAATTATGGCTACAGTGATGGCTTGCAGCACTAAACTAACTTGCTTATCTGCTAGGAACAATGGAAATTGTTAAATTCTCTCAGTGTTGATATCATTTTAATTGTCAGAGGCAAAACAAATTTAAATGGTAATGGTGCTGACAACAGCTGTCTTGAGAAAGGTAATGACAAATGAGTTTATTTAAAGTAGATTTTTACTGGTAGCTGCATACATGTCAGTTATTTTCTGCTGAATGACTTCCAAGAACAGGATGCAATTCTTTATTAGCAAGTATTAAAGAAGTCACTACATGAAAATGAGTGAGCGAAAAGTTTTCCAGGTATTCAGACTCTTTCTGTCTTCTAAATCTTTCTAAGAATGAAAGTATTCAAAAAGTCCAGGCACCGTTTGGGTTCCTTGGAGTCCAGGTATCAATGTACTTTCATTGGATTCCATGAAATACAACTTGAAATGTGTAAGAGGATGTCCTGGCCTCGTTGAAATACACAAGACTTTTACCCCCGACTTCACTGAAGGCAGGAGTTCACACGTACAGAGAAGGAATGTTCACCACCTGTTGTTTTTTTTTGCATACAGGGCTGTGTTTATAAAGAGAGAGACCCTTTGAAAGCTTGAGGAGTCTCAGTTCCAATCAGAGATATACAGGTGAGAGAAACTGGCCCATCTTTATACACATGAAGGCAAAAGTACATCTGTAGAGTTTTCAGTTACCAGACATGAGCTTGCTCAACCTATCCTCCAAGCCAAATGGAAGTCCTGTAGCTGTGTTCCTCTCAGCAGGGCTTATTAGCTCAGGCTCGGTGCCACAGTAACTGCAGTGACACAGCTCCTGCTTCAGAGCTCACTCGTGTCCGGCTCACTGCGGCCGTGTGTGGGAGGAACCTGTGCCTGCCCGGTGACAGAACAACAGTACACAGAAGCCAACAATTCCATGTGCTTTTGTTATCATGGATGTGTTTCTGCTGTGTTTCCTCATCTTCCCTATGCCTCAAACTTCAGCCTGTCTGCTGTGTGCCCTTCCATCCATTCCAGAGTCTGTCCTTTCTTTACTCCCCCTTGCCCCTTCTGTTTTGGTTTTCAGAGGTTGCTGAACCCAGGACCTACCACACCACTACCATTGCTTTCCTTGCATGCCCTATTTATCCTGAACCTGCTTGTGTCCTCAGACCGTGAGCTCCTCAGACCGTGCTGGTGTCTTCCTGCTTGGTGATTACACTGTTGGGCAAACCCAGGTACTAGTCCCTGTTAGGACATTCTAGAGCTAACCCAAAATGAGATAGCGAAAGAATCACCAGTACGATCTCTAGTAATCAATGCCATAAGCCAAAATCCTCTGGTGTATCATTGTCACTTTTAGACTGTAAGTGAAGCAAAGAAACACTGAGATCTGTGACCTGTGTGGAAGAAGGAATTTACTTCATGCTTTCCACTGAGTTTTCTCAGAGTTAACTGCACCCAGTGAGTGTGTCGGGGGGTGCTGAGGAGGGAGGGGAAGGGAGAAAAGCTTCCAGCTTCAGGAGCAGATGGCCAGAGAAGATGTAAGCATGTTTGTTTAAGGTGACAGGATGTACATAAACACATGGGCTTCTCGTGTGAGCTGCACTGAGAGAATAAAGCAGTTTGGTTAAGTACAAGAACCTGAGAAATTGTGGCAGCCACAATTCAGTACACTTCCCTTAGAGAAGTGGTCTGTTCTTTTTAAAAGAGATTAAAAAATATTAACTCCATTCTGCTGGGATTAACACCTATCATCAGGTTTGCTAGTACACAGGACATATATTTGTTCTTGAAATACATTTCACCATAGGAATGAGAAATAATGCCTTGGAATTACAAAAGAGTGCTGCAATTCAAGCTGACTAGAAGGAAAAGCTGTATGATTTTACTGAATGCTCTGTTTATCCCACAGACTTAGAAAAAGAACAGTAATAGTAAATATTTCAGATAGGACATGGGAAGGATCTATTTGGCATAAAGTTAGAGCTGAAAGCAAGAGAAATTGCTACTGTTAATGGTTAATGTTAGTTTCTTCCTGTTCCACTTTCTATAAACAAGGTATTGCCTATACAAGCTCATTACTGTAAACTGAGCACATTTAAATTGGCAGTAAAATCAGAGTATTTACTCTAGTGCACAAATAAAGTACCTAGTCCCATGTTTTGGAACAGTTTCAAGTCTTGAAATCCAGCAGCTGGCGGCTTTACAAGCAAAGCCTTACACTTAAATAATTCACTTTTGAAAGTTTTAGGTGTTCTGTGTCAGGTAGTACCATTCAGCAGATATTCCTACCACCGAGACGCAGATTCTTTTGCAATAAATTTGCATTCACAGGGGCTTTTATAACTCTTCCAGCACTACTGACTCCAATGGCTGTTGATTAAACGTATATATCCTGTACATTTAATCTGACTTTCATTATGGCCACTTCGTAAAAATGCCATGAAATGGAGAAGCGATGACACATTGCAAGAACAAGGAATCCCTGCAAAGCCTCAAATTGGGTTTTTTTCTCCCTTATTTATAGTGACCATGGTAAAGGGTAACTCTAAATCAGGGAGAATATTTGACAGCAAATGTTCCTATCTATGGATTATATATAACCCATCCTAAACACCAGATAAAAAGGGGGTAACCCTAGAAAAAGAAGGGCTTGCTTCCATGTAAATCATGCTACAAATTGGACAACACCCAGTGAGTTCATTGTTCAACCTCAGTTGTGAAGGCTATTCACATTTACTATTCCCCTGGAATCAATGTTAATTAAGGCTGACTGGGGCTATAAATCAGCCTTTGGTTTTTACAACTTAATTCAGCATTAAGCATATATATGTAAATAAAAGGTAACTGATTAACCGCTTGAGTTTTCCAGGAGTTACTGAGGTAATTTGTTTTTGTTTGAGTCCTAGTGTTACCTTTTGTGATATGCAGTAGGGAGAAGAAAAAGTCTATAGTGTGTCATGCATTTGCTATGTGGTATTGTGGTAGTTAAATAATCTGGCCTGTTGGGTGCTATCAATAGCATTGTGCCAAAAGGCAAAGGGAAGAAGGGAGCACTTGAAAAATCCTGGAATACACAAACATTTTGTTTGCCTTTTACTCTCAGCAGAGCCAGTAATGGCAGTAATGTCAGAGCAAGAAGATAAAAGGGAGACGTTGCTGCTGTACTGAGGTGTCCCGTCAGTGCAGTGATTTAGCCAAGAACAAACCCAACTGGCAAAGCAGCCGAGGCCTCCTGTAAACGAAGAGCCTGGCTGCGGTTGGTGTGCAGTGGGCTAAGGAGGAAACCAAATCCGTTTGTTCCCCAGTGACGCCAAAGGGGCCAGCAGAGCGGGGCAGCAGGGGAGCTGGGGGTGCAGGTGCTGGGGTACATGAGGTTGGGGGTGTGGGAGGGGCTGTTCCAAACAGTGCAGTGTGACAGGCCTGGGTGGAAGCTCCCAGTTGCCCCTGTGAACATGATGCCCTTTGGAGTGTCATCATTCTCACGAGATCTCATCACATAGGTCTCTGGGCAATTTCTGTTCCTTTCCAAATGAAAGATGGAGAGGGCATGGAATTTCCTAAAAAGAACAGTCACATCCCTCCTGGTACTGACAATAACCTCTTGCTCACATACACAAATTCTCATAGATCTTTTGCTAGAACTTTGCAAGATAATGGTCCCACCATGTCTTCACTAGGTTCAAATCCTGCCTGTGGCTAATTACATATGGCCTCCGTTGACGGAGTTCCACAGGGCTGATCAAGAAAGCTATCTGACTCATCCTGCAGGTCAAGTGACTGTTCAGAGCCGTGGAGATACCACATCATACTGAAAAGTATACAAAGGAAAAGTAAACTCCAAAGTTACTATGTAAAAATTCCAAGTTACTTTGAAACTGCTGACATGTAGTTGGAAGAAAATCATACATTGCATTTTGCTCAAGACCTGCATTTCACAAGCATTACACACTGAGCATTTTGGATGCTCATCAGTTTTGAAATCAAGCCAAGAGTAAATGTTTTTAGCATAACACAAAGCAAATTTAGCTTTGCAAATAAACAACTACAATCTTGTGTTTCAGTAGCCATCCATCCCAGCTGGCTTAGAAATAATTAGCAACTTAATGTTCATTTCAAACCATGCAGCTAATTGGAGTGATAAGTATTCAAAGAGGAAGGGATATGTACAAACCCAGGCTGGACATTCTGATCTGCAGTGCAGCAAGAGCAAAATTTAGACCAGGGAGAAAACGTACTTTGTGTTTTCATCACTATTTACCAGCAAGGAAGTACTAAACAACTCTCTTTATGAGTGTGTGTATAAATATAATTAATTAAAATATAAGCACAGAACTAATACCTCCTTTGCAGCTCTTAGTTGAAGGAGCTTTGGTTTCATGGCCCTACAAATTCCCTCTGCTGCTGAGCCAAGGGCTAGCCCTGGATTTGGGAAATAGAACTGATTTTTACATTCACTGGGGATTCCTGCATGCTCACTGCCTCTCTTTTATTTTGTATTGTCTTTCCTTAAAACATACAGGGAAAAAAAGTAATTTGGACTCTCTTAATTCATAAGAGTAATCAACACAGGTGGCAACAATGTAACTTTTCATTTCCTTTCTTGAAAATGTTCTCAAATGATGTGTGAGCGAAATGATGATCTACATTCTTAATTCGATATTGCTTAGTGATGATGTCATGAGACATTTTCTTCAGGCTCCCCAGCTGTTTAACTAAGAACTTCAGGCAGTGGACACACAGTGGCCCAGCATTCAGCTCTTTGGAGGTGGAATTATTTTCCCATGGATTTAATAAACAAGGTTTTTGTGCTGTTGCAGCTCCAGAAATGTTTTTTGGTACAGGAAGAGGATTTTAACATCCAAATAATAATGGCTTCCCACAGGAGATTTGGTTCTGGATGAATGGAGGAAGGAATGGGAATTTCCTAACTCAATTGATTTAGTAGCTGGTTATAGTTTCATTCCATCAAAGATCTTTTTTTCATATGTGGCTTTTTCCTTAGAGAGCTTTTGACACTAAATCTGCAGGGATGGGGGAGGGGGCATCAGATGCCAAAGTACTTTATAAGAGAATCACAGCTGCTTGGCCCTCAGCATCTTCTCAGAGCTGGAGGCATTAGGAAATACATAATGGCACTTCTTTTTTGAGGGGGGATGGACAATAATTTTAGAGGCATGCAAAAAATCCAGCAGCAGCATTTCCCTTGGTAAATACTGCATAACATCCCAGATACCAGGCACCTGTGCCTCAGTCTGGTCAGGAAATTTCATATCCTTTCCCATCTCAGCAACTTCATTTCCTCTCCTTGGGAAACATTTCAAGAGTCCTAACGATTAGTATGATTGTAAGGGAATGAACTAGGTGGGATTGCCAATCAAAGGTGCAGCTTGTTTATTTTCACAAGCCTTGTTTTCCTTCACTTTTATGGCTGTCTTGATACAGCAAATCTCTCACATTCTAGAGTGTGTTGTGAGGCACTCCTGGGAGTGACTGGGAACCAACAGCTGCCTATGGAATCAGCAAAAACCTGGTTTATAAGAAGGCACTAGGAAAGCGAAAGCCAATGCCAGCAGTGCACTGGCTGAATGACCGGCCATGGATCAGCAGTGCCATTTAATTTTATTTTTAAGAGGATTGTTCGGGTGACTAGCAAGAGTCACCGCTTCATGCTGGCAGTTCCCAAAAGGTGAGTAATGGGCCTCAAGGCCAACCTCCCCAAGCACTGTCAATGCACTATCCTGCTTCTGAGCCATGAATGAGCCTCTCTGGGCAGTGCCAGTGGCTGCACTGCTTTCAGTGGATACCCCTGCACAAACCAAGGCAGCCTGGCTGGCCCAGCACCCCAGCACAGGTGGTTCTCACATCATTCATTACTCCAGAGCAGAATCATCCTCAGAAGTTACCCAGATTTGGGTTCCTTAGTGAGATGCCTTTCAGCTGTGGAGGAACAGTAATTGTATGAGAGTAACAGTGAAGCGTACAGGAACAATTTTGCACCAAATTTAATTCAGGCAAGCCAGCTCCCGTGGGCATAGCTGGTTTTCAGCTACAAGAGGTCCAAGAGGTCCAGAGTAGAACAAAAGGAAAAATACAGCTGGTTTCAGTGGGAGCTGAATCAGGCCCCAGTTGAGGAAAAAGAATCAGTGGCAACAGCCTCTGGAGGGATGTTTGTACTGGGAAACAAAGCTGTTTCACTGGAAACTTGACACATGCTATAGAGCCTGTGAGGTCTGAAAGGCCAAACAAAACCAGAATATGTTTCTTTTTCTTTTTCCTCTTTGGCTGCTGGGTTGTCCTTCTCTCGCTCCTTACTCACAACCCCCCACACTGTAAAAATAAAAAAAAAATTGAAAAGGAAAAAGATCTCTATTCTAAAGCTCTGTGTGCTGTGGGGTGCTTGTTCTTTTTTAAAATCTCATTTGGACCTCAGAGCCTGATGGATAATGTCATGGCTTTTGGATGTGGTGTACCATAAATGGGGCTTTCCTTCATAAATTCAAGCTTGAAATTGCACTCATGAAATCTAGAGTCCAAACTTGTGAGTGTACTGAGAGGGTTGGAGAATTTTAAACCTTTACAAACATAGTACAGCAGGAGGATCAAAAAAGTGGAATCAGAAATAAAATGCCCAGGAAGTGAGCGGGGCTGCTCTGGTTTTGCGGTCAGTGCAGCAGTGCAGCCAGCTCTGGTACAAGTATGCTTGTGCAAGCCCAGTCCTGTGCTAAGGGAGGTGTCTCTGATGAGAAGAGCAGGGTGTTTGCCTTCTCTGGGTGTAAAGCCCAGGTAGCAAGGCCTGAGCGAACTCTACCAAAATTAAAGCCAGTGCTTCATACCAGTGGACTTGGATCAGAAGCCAGGTATTTAAAAGAGGTGAATACATCAAGGTTCAGTGACATTTCAGCCTGTGCAAATGGAGTCATGTGGCCGACATGACCTGGAGGAGGATTCCCATGATCGAGCCCTAATGGTGGCAGGAGCTCGGTCTCTGTTCAGTCCCAGAGAGGTGGGAGGAGAGGGCAAAGCGGGACCTGGCTGCAGGGGCTGCTGCCCTGTTCCACTCACCTGGATGTTGTTCAGCTGCTTAAAGGCAGATAGGGCAAGTCCCCCACTGAGCCAGCTCACAGATAGAAGAGGTTTAGGGAATGGTATGCTAGGAAAGGGGTGAGATGGGAGGAGAAACCGGAGGAATCCAGGGTCTCTGAGCAGCAAATGGAATCAGAGAAAGGGCTTGAAGCCTCCCGTCAGTCTGCTGTGAAAGTGGAATGTAACATGATTTTTTCTCCCCTATGTCCCACATCCCTCACACCAAATGTTTGACCTGCCTGTCTTCCTGTCTTAATTAGTCTTCTGTCTTTCTGGGAGTTGGGTCTGTTCTTCTGCAAATGGCAGCACATCAGACAGGGGAAACCTGTCATGTTTGTTTTCTAAGCTGTAGGGGGCACCCATTTGAAAAAACTCCCGGCTTATCTAAACATTTTTGTTTGTATGATTTTGAATTAGGAAGTGTGAGTAATTAGTTAAGAAGATTAAATAAGTCTTAACAACATGCAGTAGCGTGCTTACTTTCCTCCTCCCCCCCAAGTATTTCCTGAACAAAACCCAGCCTGCCAAACTGTGATGATACCCTTTTCTATTTTAGTTTCTCACTGTGCCACATGCTGATACAGCATCCGTTATTTCAATTCAGTCTCATTAAAGGGATTATTTTGCGCCTGGTTGTTCAAGAAAATTAATCTAAAGAGAAGAAACTTCAGATTGTATTGTCTGTTGAACTATACCCACCACAAACATTTTACTCCTTTTGGCTGCCTTATTAAACCTGTGGGAAGAAACTTTCGTTGCAGCACATAAAGGCTTTCCTCAAAGTAATTTTTACTTTTT
Organism: Cnemophilus loriae; assembly: GCA_013397755.1. Classification (NCBI taxonomy): domain Eukaryota; kingdom Metazoa; phylum Chordata; class Aves; order Passeriformes; family Corvidae; genus Cnemophilus; species Cnemophilus loriae. The sequence continues at coordinate 2,744,346 of VZTF01009104.1, read as the reverse complement.
ACAGTTAATGAAGAATTTGTCTGCTGTTAGTAGAACAATACAGGAGCAATAACACAGCTCAGATAATATTTCTTGTATTCCTAAGAAACTAAGCTTTACTTATCCTTTCATCAGCAATTCTTTTTAATTGCTGGAGAAGAACATTTACTCTCTTTCTTTAACTGCATAAGAAAACATTGCTTGTGAAACCAGCATGACTAAAAAATTAACTATGCTTTCCATTTTCACTGATAACAAAGACAAGCCATCACTGGATGAGTTGGGTAAGGATGGCAGTGGTTTTTATGGAGTATGATCCTTGATGTCACTTATTGCACCTTAAAAAATGAAATAATGAAAGATTTTTAAAAATCCACTAAATTGAGCGTGGAGAGGAGGGAGTATTTGTTTACATAATCAATTATTGGGCTGTCACTGGGCTTTAATGAAGTTGTGGCTATTAAGAACTTGATCCTGGAAACCCTTCCACAAGCTCTCATTTGAAATGGTGGGAATGAGGAGGGGTTTGTACAAACAAGACTCGTATTACTCTGTGTAGTTCTCCTGTGTTTTGCATTGTTCGTGCATTGCAAGTCTTGTGTGCTCCTTATATGTAACAGAAAACAGTGTGAGCTATTTATCTGTACATGGGAAACATGCTCTGCCATTTGGAAGAATTTAATCTCCCTTGTAGGTAACTGCCATTTTAAATGTTCATCACCAGGAACAAGTTCTTACTTAGAAATTAGCTGTGCTGCATAAATAAATATTCCTCCTAGGATTTCAGACATTATAGACAACACAGAAAAATACAATGAGCAAATTTATTTTGACTTAAAAGCTCTGCCTGAGAAAATTACCTTATAACTACACATGAGAAATTGCTGGAATGTCAGCTTCATTTGCAGTGGCCCCTTATGGCCTGATCACCCTCCTTGGCACGATAAATCACTGGCAAGATCCTTACCTTAACACGTTTGATCTCAGCTCAGCAAGACTTGGTTTTGATGTGAAGAACTCCAGATCTGTTAGGTCAGAGACAAATAGCAGAGCCACTGACCTGCAAAGTGCTAAGTCTATATTAGACCCAAGTGAGCAGCCTTAAGCTCCTGAAAAGTTTGCCTTCGCTTCTACTTTGCATCCTGAAACTTTTCAAATATTACTGTTAGCATGTTTTGTTAACGATGCCAGAGACATTTCCTTTTGTGCCTTTCTGCATGTACAGAATCCACAAAAAGCATGTGGTGTGAGAAGCATTATCTTGGATAAACTGTTAGAATTATCTGCACTTTAGAGAGACATGAAATAAAATTCATTATTTATCAGTTTCTTTACTTAATTTACACAACTTCTCGTACTGGCCTTTTTCTTACTAGATCATGCCTAGTGATATCATAAATAATGATATTCACCAGTATACCCATTAAGCTGATGCAAAGTGCCTGTACTTACATGTCTGTGCATACAGAAATTCAAACTACTCCTAAAAAGAAAAAACTCAGCTTGTGACACTTACATTCAAAGTCTGAACTTTCACAAATAAGAGTTTTGTGGCTACTCAGTTTTGCAGCCTTGGTTTGAAAGTATTCCTTATTGTCCTGGTTAAACAGTCACTTATCTCTACGATAGTAAGCAGGAGTGTTAGTCTACCAGAAAATTGGATGTTCTTAATGGGCTTTGGGGGAGAATAGCTTTGCATCATCAGCATTAAGTTAAATCACATTAAGTACCCACTTACAACATAGGGATTACCACTTATGACATCTTTGGTGAAAGCCTTTAAAACAAATTGTTGTGTTTGTTAGAAGAAGCTGTGAGATAACAATTCCCAGAAGTCTGATTTATAAATTCTTTTTGCTCTTCAAGAAGATGCAAAGGAACCCAACACCTCTCATTCAATGCTGCAATGAAATCTCTCAGGCTGGAAATTCTTTTCAATAAAAAGTCTTGGAAAATACTGATTTATTTACTTTAGAATATTCTTCTGGAGAGAAGAAACCATTAGATTCCCTTTCCTCAGAGTTCAGTTCCAATTTCTCCTCCAGTTCTTTCTGTTAATTAAGTCATTGCCTTTACATGTAGAAAACTGGAATAGGCCATTCTGCTTTTTATTATTCATAAGGCTGATTGGGGAGAACTGGGTTTAAACTGTCAAAGTATCCTGCTGTGCTTGGATACCTGACAGATTTACACCTCAAAGTACACTGTGGTGCTAAGGCTAAAATTGGATGTGGACTGTTCTTGTGAGAGCTGATTCCAGTCTCAATCAAATAGAACACCTGAGGATACACCAAAATAATGCCAATGTTTGATAGAATTTAACACTTTTATATATGAACGGCAAGCTATTCTGTATGGAGATGAAGGCCTACATGAAAAATTCTATTTACCTGTAAATAGAAACAGACTAATGACTGAGTATGTAAATGAAAAGCATGACCCTAAACTTTTGCCAAATGTGCAGTATTAAAGAAGTGGACTAGGGCAAAACCAAAACCTGGTTATACCGAGCTTTCCTTAAATGAGCAAAGTGCGCTATAAGTCTTGTCAATAAAGAGCCTTCCTTAAAATCTCCAATACTCATATATGCAGTCCCGAGATCCCCTCTCCTCATTTCCTTTAAAATTCATGTTTCTTTTCTCCTTTTTAACCAAACTCCATTTTTCTCTGCTGGAACGCCTTGTAATGATGCCAGAATATGGGCAAGTCTCATTAGTTTCCCTGCTGTCTACAAGACAGGATTTATGCTTGTAGTGAACACAATGACACACGATCACTAAATGGCTAAAATCACTATCAAGACCTTAATCTGAGAAATTTTTCACCCAGACATTGCAAGAACTATTGGTATGAGGAGCACAGTATTAATTACAGCAAACACGTCACCCAGTGCCCCCCTTCTGCAAGGAGCACACCAGTGACAGCTGTTTGTGAAGGTTCATGGCATGCAGCCTTTGGCAGGTACCTGGTATAAGGTATGTTGTCAATCCAATCCAGTGAGTAATAGCTAAATTCCCGTGGGATCTGGCTGAAGTCAGATGTTGCTATTCCTGGTTCACTGCTTTTAGTCTCCCTAAAGACCATTTAGGCAAACAGCTGAAAGAGCTGACCACAAAGGTTCCCAGTCACAGGGAACCACTCTGGGAAAGCAGGTAAAGGCTTCTAACCAGGCAATAAGCTATCAAAGGATTTGTCCTGCTGCTCCCTTAAGGAAAGAAATGAACTGAGACAGAGAGCATGATCATGAACACATTTGTGTTGCATGCAGAATCCAAACATTAAAAGCAATTGTCTTGGCTGATGGGAAGAAGAGCTGTGCTGCACCAGTCAGTGGGCATGTTCTGCACTGGGCTCCTGCTTGCCATCTAAAGAGGAGGGCCTTCCTTCTCCCTCCATGCTGGAGTGCCTTACTAAAACAAAACCTCTGAGACGTGAATAGAAGCAATACCAGAACTGGAGTTCCAGTACTGTCACCGCTTTGCACTGATGGAATATTGCTCCTCCTAAAGAGAAGTACAGGGGGAACAACATCACCAGCTCCAGCTTCATCTGAACTCATTATGCAGATCTTGCAGCACGGAGGGCACTGCCTCCCTGACAACGCTCAGAGGAACAACAACAGAGACAACTCCTGATAAAGTGACACAGAAAGAGAGCAAAGAGCACAAAGAAAGGGGTCCTTTCATCTATACTGTGTGAGCGAGTATAGTGAGTACACAGAGAAGTGTGCAATAAATAACATACAGAAATGCAGACATGCATCCACAGGTACACACCGGCTCTGAAATTCATCTGTATTGCCATTTCCCAGAATACCATGTACAAAAATAGAGGCTTGATCTTCTTGTAGTCTGGCTGGTTTAGCAAGAGATCCTGCCTCTGACACTGACCTACTGTCTGAGTTAGTCATGGTTACACTCCCACAAATTTAAACTCCCCCATCTGTGAAGGAACCTTGTCACAGTTTTACAGTGAGGCTGAATCAATTAATGCCTTCTGAAAGATGTGATGGAGCAGAATATTAACACTTGCAGTTGAGTGATGCCAGCTAAAAACATCTTTAGTAACGTAACAAATGGATTTAAAAATCACTATCAAAGGGTTGGACCACCAAGACTCCTAGGTCATCATCAGCATAGCTATTGCACCTTTAGTGTTAGTCTTATACCACAATTTCAAATGGATAGTGAAAAAGCAGAGCTTGATTCTCACCTCTCAGGAAAACAGCATCCAATAAACATCACAAAAGAGAAGAGGCCGTTAAGTAGCTGTGGTAAAGAAAGTGTGATAAGGACAAAAAGAGGGAGACCAACAAAACGTCAAGCACTGATGGAAAAGGGGGTAAAGGCTTAGCCAGATGTCCTGAAAAACAACTGTGCTTGTTTCTCAAGGTCCATGCAGGCCATTCTGGTACAGGACTGCGGCAACAGTGTATCACAACTGGAGCAACTGGAAAAAATAAAATAAGTCCCTTGGTTTGGAAGGTAGGTGGTAATTTCTTGCTAGTTTTGAACAATTCAAGAATAAACTATTTCTGTTACAGCTGAAAAGAAACATAAGCAAATGTAAAATGCATATGTTATGGTAAGCTTTGAAAATATCCAGTGGAATCAGGACAGTGCTTTTATGTCTGGGTGCAAAGAATGTTTAAAATATTCTCCAAATATGTTTCAGACAACAAAATGAAGTGGTTCCTTAAAAAAAAAAAAGAAATCTATGTATCCACCTGTCAGTTACATAAATGCCTTCTCAAATCGATTTGACAATATAAAGAAGTATTAAACCCAGTTTAAAATTAAATTCTATTTTAAGGACATTGTACACTAGCAGAGTGGTAAATAAAAGTGAGGTGCAGTGTCATGGGAAGTGCTTTTGCGATTGAGCTGAAAAGACTTTACAGGGTTTTTCAACTAACTAGATCACAATTTTCATCTAGGTCATCTTATAGTTGGGAAATAAAAGCACAAGTTCCTATAAACCAGCCTAAGAAAGCTGAGTGTGAAAATGGGTGATCTGGTCTGTATCACGGAGAGGAAAAAAACAGTGTTTTTTGAGCATAAGGGGATGAGTATTATCAGAGGCATACCACACTTTTTACGTGTAAGCTGTGTAGGGAGGACAAGTCGGGCTGCAGAGGGGGGAGCAGCTCTGTGTGCAACGCTTTGCGTGGGCACTGCTTGGAGGAGAGGAATAACACAAAATGCGGACCCACGGATATAGAAGCAGAGTAGATCGTGAAGGATAATAGCAGGAGTGAGGTACTGACTTCTAAATAAGAGCAACTGAAGTGACACTGAAGTGGTACTGAAGAGGAAAAAGAGTATGAAGGCAGTAAGGCTGGTGCCAAAATAACCCTGTATTAGTTCAGTGAGAGCTGCACTGAAATAGTGTGTCGAGAACAGAGTTTTCTGTATCCTAATGTAAACAACATTTGACATAGTCCTGTCAAGGACTAAAAATTGTGTCTGAACCCCTGAGAAATGGTTACCATGTAAATAATTCCAGCTTCATTGCAGGAGAGAAACACATGAAGAAGCCATACTCTCTGGGATACTAAACTTCAAGAAGCAGATTTTTTTTTAAAGAGGAAGTAACTTAGAAACTCCCTGCTTGAAGCTCGGAAATTAAAATCCATAGAATCAGCATGGAGGCTTAAGAATGTGAAAGAGTCAAAGAAGATTTGCATTCCCAAGGCTAAAAACGGGAAGCACAAGCAAGAAAATAAATGGGGTGGCAAAGAAGGAAGATATGAGAGGAAAAGTAGGCTGGAAAACACAGACTGCAAACACAAAAAATAAAAATTGCTACTAAACATACTAAATATTCGGAAGAAAATTACAGGAAAGGTAGCTCAAATAAAACAGCCAAGAGATGCCTAAATTAAATAAATAAGCAGATATGGGCTGTGGGAGAGTCACTGGATTCTGAAAACAACCTGGCTATGGAAGGGAGACTGAAGATACTTCCAGAGGTGGCTGCTCATTTTGGGAAGATCCTTATTTGACTATCCCAAAGTAGATTATACAGTAGTTCAAAAATTAGAAAAGCAGAGCCGTTAGTTGGAACACTAGAAAATGACAGGTAAAATACTTGTTCTGGGGAATCATCTTTGCTAAAAATCTAACACCAGCAGTATACCAAAAATCATTTAAGGGCCGTGTCCAGGACACGCCACTGTCACTCCCAATTGTGCTGCAAGGAGTTGAAATAAAGTTCCTGAAATAAAAATAAATCCTGAATGCTAATACATCCTGAAATCTGCAGCATCAGTTCTTCCAGTTTTCAAAAGCTAAGGCATCAGGAATTGCATAAGCCACTAAGAATGTACCAGGATGATGGTGGCGGTGATGAGGAGGATGATGATGATGTATTAAGTGGCGGTTTTCCCACTGAAGCATGAGATAACAATGCCACAGCACAGCCCTGGGAGGATCTTCCAATTGGAGAGATCTATTTCAGATGAAATGTACACCTGAGGTTCTAACCAGCTCTAGTCACTTGGGGCCAAATTTAAGGCATGCTGACCTATTCACAAGAGGATAAGATCAGTCTTTATAAGACAGGCTAAAAATACCTATATTTACCCAAAATGGTAAATAGCTCTGCTTTGGAAAGGAATTGGTCTCAGTTTAGAGATAAGACCTTACCTGTGTAAATACATGCGTTTGGAATTTCTGTATGGAGAGGCAATTTCAGATAGTTTCTGAGGAAAACCCAAGGGATTTAGTGTAGTCATTGCCACAGGACCAGAGCATGGTCAGAGGACAGTATCCCCCTGGCATCCTCTTTCCAAGTTCAGCAAAGGGGCTGCAGCCTGTTTTACCATGCAACACTTCCGGTAGCTTTGTGACTTTCCAAATGGATTTTTTTTTGTAACTCACATTTTAAATTAGGGCATACTATAAATCCACATAGAATTTAGCAGACATATCCTTTCTGTAACCACACCACCTGCTGTAGGCCCCTCACAGCTGTCCCACAGCATCCCCTTAGATTTTGAGTTCAATTCAAAGTCTTCATTACCTACGAGTCCCTCACAGATTAAGGTCTATATACTCTAGTGCTCAGTGTGTTCCTCGTGTTTTAGCCTCCAGCTGAGGCCAATTGAGATTGAGCTGACCTTAAACATTTTCACTTGGGTCACAGAATGTGATGTGGATGGTTCTCTGCAGTATTTTCCCACTTCTGTCCAGCAAAGCTGGAATGCATTATGTTTCAAGTCATAGATAAAAATATAGTTCACTAGGCTCTCTGTGAAAGGCACTGACTCCAAGTAATCAAGGATTAGGTCCTTTTTTTCTTTTGTCATTTGGGAGACTATTGCAGCAATGCTATTGCAGCAACACTTTGATGTGGCTTCACATATCACACTTTTAGTAATGAGGTGCCCCTAAAGCTTAGTTCACCGTGTGACTTAGCATTGATGTGTTGCATTCATGTCACAAAGGTAGATCGCTGTTTACAGAAAAGACTGATGAATAGAAATATGGTTTTGGACAAATTCTGAAACAGGGAACTTGTGTTTTGGAGATAACCAGATAGGAATATGCAGTTTGAACAGGAATTCATTTGCTAAACACAACAGTAATGAATGATTGAGCCCTTGGATGGCAATCAATGTTTAGACTTCATCGTTCTCTGCATAATACTTAGTAGTAAATCTTCACACAGCTATTCATGCACTTACTGTGCTTTAAGCAGGGATGCCAGCCCTTGTCTGAGGATTCCTCACTAGAGAACTGCATAGAACTGCAGCTTTCTGAAGATTTTTTAAACCTCTACACATCTGTGCTTATATCACATTTACATAGTTTCCTTATGATCTTGTCTTTGTTTAATTGCATTTTTTGTCGGTCATTTCTTTCAGCTGAACTAGATTTGATATATTGGTTACTTGTTTCAGAGAATGAGTTCTACTCCTAAAAAAAACCCAAACAGATAAAAAGCTGTGGGGTTTTTTTAGAATTGGGGAGAATGAAAGAATTTTCAAAAAATAAATAGAGAAATGTTACAGTCCAGCCTTACAAAAGATAGCTGCAAAACTGTAAAAGAAGAAATATGACTTTATGCAAGACCTGACAAAGAATTTATGATATGGATCACTGAACTCATCTTTTGTCATTTATCTCTGTAAATGTGTGAGATTTCTTAGAAGATAGGTAGTCAAATGAGGAGCCGAGATGAATCAGTGGATATAATTTATTTAGACTTTAAAAAGGCTTTTGATGATAAAGTCCTTAGCAAGAGGCTATTAAGGAAAGTTAGTAACCATATGGTGAAAGATAAAGTCCTGCCATGGATTAAAAAGTGGTTAAGAGATAAGATAAAAAGACTGGAAATAAACGGATAATTCTCCCTGGAAAGAGGTTAATAGCAAGGTGCCCCTTCATTACTGTGACTGGCAATCGATATTTAGGCTCACCTGCCTTTGCAGATCATTAATAGTAAGGTACAGAGTTTGTAGATAAAAATGTTCAGGCTAATCAGAGTATTGTAGAAAATATTACTGGGGCTGAAGTTAAATGACATTTGGGCAACTCAAGGGAGATGAAATTTGCCAAAGGCAGGAAATACAAAGCCAAGCCTCTTGGAAGGAAGGGTTCAGACAACTTCTGGATGCTGATCTGTGCCCACTGATTTGCAATGTCCATGAACAGCTCACTGAAGGGAACTGTTTATGTGCATTGTAAAGAAAGGAGGACAACTGGATCCAGTGCTTCCATGGTGCTGCCAGGCAGTTTATGGCAGTGAGTAACTTCAAACTGGCAGAGCCCATTAAGATCTGCCAGGAACAGTTTTGCGTGGACAGAGATGTGGACAAGCTGCATCAAGAATTTTTGGACTGTGGGATTTATCAGAAAAGGCAGATTTACAAGATAGAAATGTAATATGGAAATGCACCAGAATTGGTCAACTTCTGTGGGAAATGTTTCAGACGGACAAAATGAAATAGAGAAGTAATGAGGGATTTTTTTTGCTTTTGTCAGAATGAAAGAGTGAGAGTGTGAGAGCGTGTGTTTCATTCCTTTCTCTCACCACCATGGTGATTATTCTTGCAGCAAAGACCTGAATCCTCCTTTTCCTTCATAAGTGTCCTGCCTACTGGACTATCAAGCTGATGTCTCTGAGACCTCATAAATACTTAGAAGTGAATTATCCAACAGTAAAGTGAAATTCTTTCCAAAGACAGCCAAAGTGGACAAAATTTGGACCTATTCCCCATCAGAAACTAGAGATCCATATTCAAGTTTCTGCTCTGTTTGTTTCAGAGCAGGGGTATGAATTTCTCTGCCTTTCAACTCAGGCAAGTGCTCTGATTATTACTGGCCTTCTGGTTTTGGTATGCAAATAAATACATGGAACTTTTGCATTTGAATACTTGAAAGGTTAAACATTTTTCGCAATGAGAAAAGCAACGTGGAAGTCTTTCAGTGCATCGTCTGACCCTACCAACTGGACAGAGCCAGCAATATATTATTGTACAGCTTGATGCATTAAACCAGGATGCATTTGCCCTAAAGATCCAGCCTTTCCCTGCAGATTCAGCACAGTAAGAGGTCACTGCTGCCATAGTTACCCCTCAGTAACACAGCAGTCTGCCGCAGTTCTCTAGTTGGGGCCAGTTCAGCCCAGCGCTTTCTGTGTTTTTAAGGCTCATGGCTGTAGTGGCTGTACTGGAATAAGCAAAGGCAGGGACTGGATACATGTAAAGCTACGCTTGTTTGTTGTTCCCTCATGCAAAACTTGAGTAAATTGGGTTTGTGCAGAAGACCATGAAGGTTTGGGAAGAAAGAATAATCCCACATTCTGGCTACTAATTGGAAAGGAGTGCATAAATATTTTCCAATCACTATCTGAGTTGATGGATTGTAATACTAAACACAAAGTATGAATACACTAGAAGAGAATTCCAACTGCAGATTTAAACAACAGTAAATCTGCGTACAGTATATACACTAAAACATCATCTGTGATGATACAGAGCAGCATCCCTAGTGTCAGCATCAGATGCTGAAGTGTTCCACAAAAGGGTAAAGTAGCTGTTCTATTTGTCTACTCTTCATGCAAACATCTCCAATCTTCTACGTCCCATCTTTTGTAAAAGGACTGTGCTCACCTGGGTGACCCAAAAGCCAAGCTGCTTTTTTCAGGCATCGCTCAGTGGATCTGACTTCAAAAGGCACTAAAGTAGCTCATTCAGTGAAAGACAGATGGGAAAGTGCATGTATTCCTCACTTACCTGAGTTTTGCCAAAGCTTGTCTTCTGTTCAAAAAATAACCAAGATTCTGCATATTAATCTAAATAAAATAGATTTCCTGCCTCCTATTGTAATGTCAGTCTAGAATTTTATCTGGAAAACACATGCTGGAAATTTTAATGAAAAGGGTAATGCCAAGGAAGCGCAATGGGAATGAATATACTGAAACCTAGCAATAAATTACTTCAAACCCAGATGCTTATCATATGACAATTTGAGATGTATTTGTTAGCTTTTGTCTACCCAGAAGCAGTTTGCCTACGTTTCATACAAACTCCTGTATACAGCTTTCTGTTGCAGTGCTGGGTAGTTTATCTGGCCTGTGTGTAGAAACTGGAGAGGTTTTAGCCTGTGGTGTAAGGGTAGAGGCAAACCCTCTTACACAGGACAAAGAAGATATGGTTGTCAGCTAAATCATAAGTTGTTAATAGAGAAATGTTTCATATACCTCCTCACTGCCACTGTGCTGCAACTTCATCCCTTTAGGGCACCTCTTTATAAAAAGCTCTCAAAACCACAATTCTTCAGCTTTTCCTTATTCTAAAGTTGCTCAGCTCTTGCTCAGACTTAAATCAGTTGGCAAGCAAGAAATAAAAAACATCCATCTGCATTAGTGAGCTCAACATGATACAAAGTGAGAATGTTTATTCATTCAGCTACCTGATGTAGCGACAGAGCTGTGACAGGACAGAGCCCTAGGGTCCTCATTCTATACCAGGCTGTGCTTAAAAGAGTCAACATGACTTACTAAAACCACAAAGAAAATACTTTGTAAAGCAGATGTGATTATGCCATAACAAAGGAAGGACAGCCACATCCTGCAGAAACACCTTTAGTTCCTCAAACGGAGACAGCAGCAGGGAAATGCTGCAAAGGGCTCAATCCACTGGGCTGATTCCATATCTGCTGTCAGATACTTGGGAGACAGTCTCAGGAGGGAAAATGGAGTTTCAGAAAAGCTTAGAGAGGCATCAGTGTAAGAGTGCGAACCCTCTGACCACTCTCAGAAGCTGTCAGGTTCTCCGGGCTGTGCTCCCTATACTAAACATGCTAATGACATGTCCTTAGCAGACATCATGCTACTGCTTCTCTCACACATCTGATATTTCTGGAACAGCCCGTTCTGGGAGAGTTTCTGGCACAAAGATGACTTTTGTAGAAGCGTGACTTATTCCCAGGGGGAGGGCTGGATCCCCTTCCTACCTCCGTGCCCCCTTACATATGGAGCATAGCACTGCCAGCACGCTCCTGACAAGCCTGAGGAGGGCTTGCTGTGCCACAGGGCTGCAGAGCAACCTAATTCCATGCAACACTCCAAGATGCCCTGTTCTGCAGATGCAATCTCTCCCCAAATGCTAATGTTAAAAAGTAAAGAGTAAAGGAGTCATCACAGTGAAAAGAGAGATAATCCTGAATGTAGCAGTTCTAGTACTTGCCAGCCACACAAAACTTAACCCTGTGTGCTTGAACACTCACCTGCATGTCTGGTTCACATCCTGCTCACCAGTTCTTATTACACACATCTACAACATTTTATTTTTCACAAACCGTGCCAAGGTATTAAAAAACTGGGAAAAATATTTCTAATGACTGTGTTTTTAAAGCAGCATAGGCTGACTTCCAGTACTGAAGTCCCAATAGGTACTGCCGCACATCTTACATAAAACCACGGCATCGGGTAATTTTCTTCACTAAATCATATTTTTTCTGACCTATCCAAGCCTACATTGCCTCTGGGTGCTCTGTCAGGTGTACGGATCGGAAGGACTTCACATACAGTTTTCTGCTTATTTCAATAAACTTACCAGAGTAATATTTCACAAGTTTCGATAATTCTGCTAAATAATCGAATAAATGAGAATTACACGGGTGATATTTGTTTTACCTATGTAGTTGGAAGGAGCTTTCATAGCAACCCCAAGGGTAATGCAGTTATTAAAAGATTAATGAATAATTTTCTTTTTCCCGGTACATATTACAAATCTTTAACAAAACTCACTTAGGGAATCCTGGAATTTTAACATGTTCTACCCTAAAGAGCCTGTCTATTTACCAACTTTAGAATTACAGAAATAGAATTTAATTGGCAAAATATGTTTAACATTTTTTCAGTAAGTTTAAATGTTCATAGACACCTCTATTTTTCATTAAAAATTAACTCTCAAATGGTTAAGTTTTTACATTCATAGACAGCTGTAATGAAGAGTTCAAGAATTCTGTGTCCTGGTTGTGTATTTAAAATTCCCAGCTAACAAGCAGGAGAGACTGCTAGGAATGCTCACAGATGTCTGATTTTACAAGGTCTGGGGTTGTTGTTTTCTTTTTTTTCCTCGCCAAAGTGCTTTAGTCTAATGTTATTTATTGTTTATGGAAGTTGTTTGTCATTTAGGACATGAAGTGACCACTCCCCCAAAAGAAAGAATCGAGTTACAATCCATTATTTCATTTTTGATTGTTTTTCTTTGTAATAGGTGGGAAAGTGGATCCTGGATAAAAGTCCTGCCCAAGACAAAACTGCAAGCTGAAGACTCCAATTATCTATAAATCACTTGAATTTCCTGCAGAGAAAGAGAAAAAGGAGGAAAGAGCGAGACAGACAGAAAAACAGAGACAGAGGATATGCCAAGTGAAACATTTGATACCTGTCCTAAACCAAAATTTTCTCAAAAGCAACCAGGAGTTACCCGATATCTCAAACCCAAGCTTAGAAGAAACATGTTGCCGTTGTTTTTGGCTTAATATTGAAATGCAATAACTTTCTTTTAATTGTTCCATTAGTATAAAATGTGTAACACACTGTAGATCTGAGATGATGGCATTATGTATTGATTTATTAAAGGTCACTGTACATTCTCACAGAAAGAAAGCTATGATTGCTGATGACTGCTGTATTTTTCAAAGATTTTTAGAACCAATTCTCCAGTTTTAGAACAGAGAAATGCAAGTACATTTATGATGCATACTGGCTGTGATACTACTCTCAAGGATTTCCCACCAAACACTCCTGAAGCACAGTTCACACTGAAACCAGCAATGAACAAAATTCATGCCAAATACTCTGCACAGTATGATTGCTCCCGAGGTGTAGCACTGCACAGCATCCAATAACTGCATTCCTTACTTATTTCAACTATTTAAAAAGAAATTATGAGCAAGAAACCATATGCATTTTTAAATTTGCATATTGCAGTTTGCATTAAAATGTAATAAAATTTAAAATATTTGACTTTCCTCTGAAACATTCTTCTAGAACAGGAATTGCTGTAACAAATTAGAAGACAAATTAGTTTTGGCACCCACTAAAAAAAGAGAAAAGATGAAAAGCTCTTAAAGTGATGATATGGAGGAAAAAATTACACTACATCGGCCAAAATGAGTCTCCTATCAGCATTAAAGCTCCTGAAGTTGTATTTCCAGTAGATAAAAATGTTATCACCTTTTTCCAGTGCTGATGTGCTTATTTTCCTATTAAGTTACTTGGTAATTAGAAGCAAAGTCTGACACATTGTAATCTGTTTATACAATAGATTTGAAACCTCTCCAACAGAAATTAAAACATTCTTTAAAGATACTGAAGATGCAAAGATTAAAAATATATAAACGAATTTAAAAATGCAAAATGCATTTACAAACAAATGACTGTTCTTAAAGCCCATTTTAATCAACAAAACCAATTTAGTCTTGTAAGACACCACAGCGACCCAGCAGATTTTTCTACATTGACCCAGTGGGTTTGTTGTTAACCCGCTCTTTATGAAAATTAGTCTTAAAGATTAGTAGGAAAAACATGCCCTCTCGCAATATTGTTCAAGGGTGTATTCAAGAATCACGGAAGTTAGTAGAGACCTGTTCCAGTGCTGTAACAACCTGGTAGTATTAAGAGTCCTCCAGGAATTGTAAAAGAGTCCCTTGGGCACACAGAGTAATTCAAATAAGAAAACATTTTTATTTTCTGATTGAGATACACAGGTATGTATAGTAATGTCCTCCGAAGTACATCAAAAGCAACCAAAACATATTCGAGAACTACTGATTTTGCACTGCAAATAAACCCCCACAGCTCTGTAGAAAACAGTACATTTAAAGAGAAGTGGCAAAGTGAGTCCCAGCAGATCTAATTTGCTTTCTGTTATCCTGTGGTTTTTCAGACGATTACAGGGCTAAAAATCTTTTTGTTTTATTACAGATTCAAGGCAATCTTTTAGCAGTTTTTTTGGTTTTTTGCTTTTTTTTTTTATTATTATTTTATATCTCTACACTCAGGTTGGGTAGGGCAAAATGAAACTGATTTTAAGCAAAATCCCTCCTTTGGAGAGAAAACCATGAATTTCTCTGCCAGAACAAACGAACACAACTTACCTTGGTGTATTTGATTTCAAGGTTGAGAGTGGGAGAAGGCAGCAGATGCAGAGATGCCATCAGAGCTGCAGGATCTGCCTTCACCTCCCCTGGCATCTCAATTTTACTGGAAGTCATAGTCTTGGGGGGGTTTTATAAAACCACCGAACCCCCCGCTCTGCCCTGATGCTGTGTTGTGTTTTGGGTTGGTCCCCCCCCTCCAAAGCCCAGCGCTGAAGATGTTGCTCTCCTCCTCTGTATATAGGCAGGTGTCAAGCCGGGTCTCTTCTTATTGGACATGGGGGCAGAGGCAGGGGGGGGCAGGTCCATCCTACCTAGGGCGAGAGCGGCACAGCCCCGCTCACTGCGGCGCAGCCTCCCTGGGCTCCCCCGGCCCCGCGCCCCGTCCCGTCCCGTCCCGGGGATTCCCAGCACCCCGGAGGAGCACGGAGCTCCCGGGCGCGGGTCGCTGCCTGCCGCCCGAGGAGCGGCACTGGGGAACGGCCGCGGGGAGCGGCGTCACCGGGACCGTCGTTCCCCCCCGGCTCCCCGGTGCCGGGCGGGGGCCGGCGGGGAGGCGCCGCGGCCGAGAGAGGCCAGTCCCGGCCCCGGCCCCTCCCGGGGCATCCCGCGGGGAGCCCGGGCAGCCCCAGCTCGACACAGGCTGGGGAGCCCCGGCCGCGGCGGGGGTAGCGGCGTAAGGGGAGAGACTGGGCTGCACTGGGGAAGCCCTGTCGGGCCGGGGTGACCGGGGCACGGTGCCCCGCCGGCGGCGCTGCCTGGCAGCGCGGCCCCGGGCGGGCGGCC
>VZTF01009104.1:2544803-2727905 GCA_013397755.1 Cnemophilus loriae | reverse complement strand
ACAGAGGAAATGGATTCATAATACTCTGCTATAATGTGACATGCAGAGCTGTCAAACTGTGACACTTGGGATGAGTGAGACATTTAAACGTCAGAAATTCAATTTTTAATGGCACACTGGCAACACAGACCTAACACTTCATCACAAGCATGACACCTTCTAAAAGCCATTTTAAAATAAATCAGAGTGGGGATGTGCTTCTTTGAAAAAAGAATGCATTTAAACAAGTTTCAGGAATGAGGAAACTGTATGACAGTTTCGTTATTAGATCAATAACGTTCAGGAGATTTTGGTGAGAAGGAATTCCAGTGTGTGTGGAGATGCAGCTCAAACCCACGTAATCTGGAGCTGCTTAAGTGACCTTCATCAACTACTCGCTGTACAAACCACATTCCTCTTACATCTAAAAGCCATTCAGTTTGCAAAAGCCCTCGGAGACCTTTAGACCAATGGCTTGTTGGCATTCCCAGATGGAGAATGGGAGTGCACTTACCATTCCACAGGCTCCTGGTCTGCAGCCCCCCTCGGAGGGCTCCCCCGAAGACATGGCACACGTGTCCTGTTGCTCTTCTGGACAGCGAGGGACCGACTGGATTTCCCCTTCCACCACCTGGGAAGACACCGATGCCTCAGCCCTTGGTGCCCAGGCCGAGGTGGGCTCTCACCAAGAACAAGAGCAGCTCTGCCAAGCAGAGTTAGGAAGTCTTAGCGATTTTGGGGACACTGCTGGACCCAGCCTGGGAAGCTGCTTCCAGGGTTCAGCACCACACTGGCTACTTTATGACAGCAAATCGAGTCATGGCTTCAAATCATGCCAAGTGAATGTTTAATATTTAATACATAATTCACTGTGGAAGGGATTGCCTTGGACATTAGGACAATAACTCAGTAAAAACAATGAAAACGGAAGGAAATGAATTAATTTGTGAAAGAAAAAGTGAGTCCAAAAAAAGAAAATAAAGAACAGAAACAATACTCAGGGTTCAGTCCAATGGTCCCTAAACTCCTCCAAGCAGCAGAAAAACCTCTTATTGCAGTGCTGTAGTTTCTGGTTTGTTGGGGGGTTTTTTTGTAAATTTGCAAAATTAAATCAACTGTCAATTAAGTCAGACTGGCTTATTTTCTCTCACATGAATGGGTTTCAATTAAACTTCTACTTAGACAGCAAATCAGGAAACAAATATGTTCTGTTTCAGATTGCAATGACAAAGTCTTCACACTTTGTGATGAAATGGTTGTCAATAAATTGAAGAACAACCGAGTGACTCTGTTTCTTGCTTCAGTGTTAGAATTTAGGCTAGTATATAGCCAACATCAAAATCATTCCTGGGGGGTTTTGTTTTTATATTTAGAGCAATCTGAATGTATAATTTGAAGATATACCTTTGTTACATTTAGAAGCCTCAATTTCTCCATCTATCCCCAGGAGCTGGTATTATTTATAGATAAGGATATAGACCTGGCTTATACAAACACTATCTGATGGGAACAGGACCTGTGGTAGCCAGACAGAGTGCAAAAGACAAAGTTGCAATGTTGAAGACAATACAGATGTAATTAAGGCATTCCTGGGTTTCTCAGAGTACTGGCGTTTTTCTGCTCTACACTGCTGTTGTACCTGTTGTCTGAAGGAAGTCATAAAACCAGAAGATGAAGTGAAACTTTGTATCTCAGAAGCTCTTTTGGGCAGATTAGCTGTGCCAAAGCACATATGGATACACCTCTGAAATGGGCAGTGGATGCAGCAACTCCAAGCCAAAGCTCTTCGTTCTCGCTGCTTCTAATCCGTGAATATTTCTTATGCTCCTGAGTGAGCTCCAGAAAGCACTGTCACACACAGGAAGGAACTGAGTCACATCACTCTATCAGACACTTCCAATGATTCCTTTCAAGATCAACTGCAAAATCTACCCCAAATTTATTTCAATATGACCCATAAGTTCTTTTATATATAACTTTTTCTCTCAGCTGTTCCACTACCATTTAGCAAGGATATTCCTGGTTCCTCATACAAATTCAGTATTGATTGAGAGATCTCACTCCTCTGTACCCTTTGCCTCCTGCTTCAGTAAATGTCTCTTCCTATTTCTTGTGTGCTTTATAAATTACTTTGGGAAGAAAAATAAAGATCGAATAAAAACTTCCCCTAAGTTATTTTTCAGCTCAGACTTCCACTTAGGAAATCTGAACTTCATTTTCTGATATATACATTAAAGCTTCAACCTCAGGTGTTCTATTTTAATTGCCTGCTATTTTCATTACTGACCATGAGGGCAGCAAGTGCTCTTCAGGAGATACTTGTATTTTAATTTATCTGCAAACATAAATCACACATTATAGCACTTTTTTCCTCTAGGTTAATTGAATCAATTCTCTAAATGTCTCTATGCCTGACCATTGAAAGAGGCTCACTGTTTGAAATCTCTTTAAGAATTATGGCCCTTGAGCTGTGTGCAGGACGGAAGGAGTCCTTGCTCCAGCAAGGACTGTATATATTCATATAAAGTAAAAAGGTAGTGTTATACACCTAAGCAATATGATCTGTGAAGCAACACCCATAATACTGTGAGGATCCTCTAAAATATTATTTCAGAATTTTTCAGATATCTCAGCGAATCTATTGTTTTAATATTATAAATCTTATTAATAATTGTTTGAGTCTGGATATATCTCAAGTTCTAAATAAACAGAATGAAATCTACTTTTACTTTCCTTATTTCTACACTACCTTTAAAATTAGGAAAAAAAAATGCTGATATCAAGAACAAGGATTTTATTACTGAATAATCACAAATGGCTCATAAAGAAACCTTGTTTTAACACTTTTTTTTACTAAAAATGAGTCAAATGGATCATTTTTTAGTAAAATGAGTCAAACAGATCAGCTTTCTTACCTGTGATACTGGCCATTTTACACCCGGTAGAACTGTTAAATGCTGGCAAATTAACAGTAAATTTACAAAATTTACAAAATTTGCAAAAGGAAGAGGCCTAAAGGGCAGAATAATTTGTTCAAGCAACAGGGATCTGGATACAGTTGGTAAATTTACCAGTTGTTGGTAAATTTTTGGTAAATTTATGGTAAATTTAGTCCAAAACTGAAATGCAAAT
This sequence comes from Cnemophilus loriae, assembly GCA_013397755.1. Taxonomy (NCBI): domain Eukaryota; kingdom Metazoa; phylum Chordata; class Aves; order Passeriformes; family Corvidae; genus Cnemophilus; species Cnemophilus loriae. The sequence goes on along the minus strand of VZTF01009104.1, from coordinate 2,724,794 downwards.
TTAAGGATTTAAGCAGGCTTCAAATAATTCAGTGAGAGTGATAAAGTAGAAAATGGTTGGAAAAGCTCAGTGTTTGACTCACTTTGTAACTGGGTCAGTTTCACAAATTAGCATTCTAGTTTAAGCCAGCAGCTGAAATGTCACCTGTCCCTCACTGGACGGAGTAACCTCGGCAGTGCTGCGAAGAGCATGTGCTGGTAACTGTGAACTTACAGGGAACGTGCTCTTGGGTGTAGGGATTTTATTCTGAATTTAAATACATAAAAAACTTTCTGTTTTGAATTTCTCTTCAATTTACCTGTTGGAATTTATTATTTGTAAAACACATCAAGCCTCAAATGGATTGACCTTCTGCTAATGTATATCACCTAATGAATGGATGCAATTAACTAATTCATATTGGAATATTGCACTTTCCAGCTCACATTCATCATCACTAAATGTGTGATCTAGTTTGCAAGTTTAAATTTTTTATTATTACCCTTTAAACTAAAGAAATAAGTCTTGTATTTAATTACCTGAACTTACATATTCAATTAATAGCTTCATTACCTTAATGAACATAGATACCGTGCAGAACTAACAAAAGATTGCTGCTGGGTCTGCTCCCAAGCACACCCTTTAAAGGGTCAGCTATGAACCTCAGAACACCTTTTTTTTTTTATTAAAAAGTCTTGATTGTGGAGTTTCAAAGGAATTGGGCCTGGCAATCTAATATTCTTATAGAGGGGCCTGAGATAAATTTATCATCTATGTTCTAAATATTTAACGCATAAAAGGAATCCCAGAAGCAAAACTAGTATCTGGAAAGACAGAGGATTTAAACAATCAAATGTGAATAATTCTGAATGAAAGGGAATTAAAAGAATGAAAACCAGGCAGACTGACAACTCACCTACTAAAGGATGAGGGGTGAGCGGAACGTGGAGGCGAAACAAACAAATGCTCTTGTTGTGGGAGAGAGGGGACTAAGCACTGGGAGCAGCAGCTCTTACAGAATATTCTTCTCCAACAGAGGGTCAGATTGTGGCTGGATGGCTTCCTTGGAGGGCCAAGTAGAGTGGGAGACAGGTGAAAGTAGGTGGGTTGGTGAGTCAGATACAGGAAACACTGTCACTTTCCCAGTGGAAATTAGGTTTTAGAACCATGAATCAACTGTCCTAGTTAGCTCCATCTATTTGCCAAACACACAACTTTGCTTTTGTGTGTCAGTAGAGTCAAATCTGTCGTTATCTTTGCCTGTCATATTACCTTCCTTTTATTAGTTAGGTAGGCTCAGATCTCCTCCTCTTCACAACCCCACAAGTGGCCTTAGTAACTCTCAGGGTTGCTATAGGGAACCTGTGCCCTGTAGAATGATGAAAGGTTTTGATAATGTATCCCATTCAGGTTAAGAAAACACAGGGTTTAGATCCCTGCAAAGTCCACTGGATATACATTGACGTTTTCTTCATGCTGCATTAATATATTTAGCAAGATGTCTTTTGTTTTTAATAGCAAAGCTATTTGAGAAAAGGGAATATGCAGAAAAAAAGAGCAGGGAAATGGCTAAAACAAAGCATTTGTCTGTACTAAATTGATCTATGCCTTAAAAGCAAAATTCTTCTTATACTGAAACAGTCTTTTTCTGGATGCATTCAGAAAGTAAGACTTGCCCATACCGCAGCCTACCAGATAAGCTCCTCCTAGGGCCATTCCCAGCACACTGAGAAGGCAGCACAGCCCAGTGCAGCTGATAGCAGAGGTGTACGTAACCCTCCGTCCAGCATTGCCCTGACACTTCCATGTGGTGCCAGCCCTGACAGCTCTGTCACGGGGCCCTCTGCAGTGGAATGTTATCTGTGCCCCTCTGTGCCAGCACGGCTGTCGAGAGATTAAACTGGCTCAGGAACTCTCAGGCAGGGCCTGTGTTACACGTCCAACAAGCTTTAAAATTGACTATCATCAGTTATACCGCTATATATAACATATATGTGTGTAGTAACATCAGGTATGCACTGAGGCCTAATGGTGTGCCCAGCCAGTCAAGAACAAAGCAAAATCACGGCTCCCGCTTTAGAGAAAGTCCAGTTTAGTTCTCCCTGAAATCAGTGTCAGCATCAGCAGACATAGATATGTCAGGCCTTAAAGATTATGAGCAGAAAGCTTGAAGGACACATATGTGGTGTGGGTTCGATCACATATGCATGACACAGACAGAAATGGTTTATCTGAACACTGAGATCACTGGGAAGAAAGAACAAATTCTCAAGGGGTCTCCTTGTGTGCCTTGCCCTCCTCCAAGGTGGGCTTAGCTAAACCTGAGCTGCATATTGCGAAGATTTCTCACTTTGAGCACTTTTTCACCAGGGACTACAGCAGAGATGGAGGGGTGATCAGAAAATACAAGAACTAAAGAAACAGAGGGTTTATGTACTAAAACACTTAGAATGCTGAATTACAGTGTGTTCAGATCTTCCTCACCTCAATTTTTTTCTTTGACTTCCCCAGCTGGAGAACCAATCTGTAAAACAGAGAATGCCCCTTACATACTATGCTGCAGTTTCTGTATGAAAATTGAGATATAAATTAGGCAAAGGCATTTGACTAGGGACCTGAATTAGAGGTACACATTCAGAGTTTGTCTAATTCAACTAAAATCAGCAGACTTTTAAATAATTTGGCCCATATTATTACAATACAAAAAATATATGGTGTATTTACAACCTTGGTCTCTCCAGCTGTGTTGGTTTAGGTTTTATTACATCAGTAATAACAATTTATGTGATACTCTGAATAATGTGCTATTAAAAATTCAGTACACTATATATTGTTACCCATGGGATTTAAACTGTGGGAGCTATGTGCATTATTCTCTACTTTGCTATTTCTATAGGAGTGAAGATTACTATAAAAATGGTTGGGTTATATACATCATATGAATTCCTGCTCTGCTTGAATCCAGGTGAAGAGAAGAAATAGTTCAGTCCAGACTGCCTTGGGGGTAAGGGTCCCAAGAGTCTTAGTCTTGCAGTCTAAGGTTACACTGATCCCACATTCAAGCATGAAAATAATATCAGTGTACTTTTTGATGTCTTTAAAGGATGCCAATAGATTTGCGAGGCATAACCTCCCTTAACAGAATCTATTTGATGCTTCTACAGAGCATCAGCTTTATCTGTGTGTCTATTGATTTTACTTTTTACAGCCGTTCATCTAATTTTCCTGGCACAGAAGTCACACTGACAGTTTTGTAGTTCCCATGATCACCTTTGAAGGACTCTATTGAAGCTCCAGCAGATCACTGGTATATTTCCTGTGTTCTGTTTTTGCTGACATTAGGATCAGGATCAGCAAAAAACCAACCCACTGGCATTAGCATTTGAGAAGCTGAGCATTTTAATCCCTTGGTGGAAATACTGCACAGCTACAGCAATTAGTTACTGGTTAATTTATCAATTTCTCTTGCAGTGTTTCCTGATGACAATTTATTTTAGAACAGTTGCTCACACTCAGCCCACCAAATCTAGCAAGGCAAATAATTCTTTTAGCTGTGGACTTAGCCACGTTGAATGCTTCTTCTGTGCTTCCGTCCTCCATAGCATTACTAACTCTCTCGCAGGACTCCTCTGGTAATGGAATTTGAAAACATTTAGACTGTTACTTTCACATTCTTGGCAAAACCTTAAAATGTTTTTGGTGAGCTTTCTCGTGGTTCTACATTTAATATGTATGCTCCTTACTTACTTATGTCACTTCCGTTTTTGGAAGATGTCTTCATTTTCTTCGCTCAGATGACACAGTTGTCAATATTTATGGGTGGCACTGCCAGTATCTTTATCATTCTGACTCTGGGAGCAGGGCCCAGGTAAGGGAGCAGGAGAAAACAGTAATCCCAGTGCATTTTCTTTCCCTTGTTCAACCAGATGTTCCATTGCATACAACTAAAAGGCAGTAAAACAGAGGAGTAATCAAATAGATAGTAATTAAAGTCAAAGCTTTCATGGTGTTTATCTTTACAGTTTACTTGTCTTTCTTAAAATGCTACATACATATCTGTTAGATTTGGTAAATGTCTTAGAATCTCTTTCTAAAGATAAGAAAAAGAGAAACTTAATTCAAATGGTCTGTGCTGCCCCCTTTTCTCTTTGAAAAGTGTGGCAGCGCCTTTAAACTGCCACCTGTCAAAAGCGGGAAGGATTTACCAAGGGAGCACTCATCCCCTGTGTACTCTGTTCTTCAATACTTTCTTAGAGCACCTGCTTGAATCTTGTTATGGAGCTGAGGGGGACCTTTGGTCTAACTTAGCATCACAGTTCTTATTAATGGAGTTAAATCATATGATTTTTATAAAGTATTGAAGAAAATCTGATAAAAGCAAATGTGGAGGAGATGTATGTGTGCCAGTTCTCCACCCTGCAAAGACACAAAATTAATACAAGAAAGTCAGTGTGATCTGAACAAATGAGTATGAATTTCTGTCTCTGACATGTTATTACCCCACTATTAGTTGAAAAATAGCATTAATGTCTTCATATCTGCTATGAGACCAAACTCAGAGGTATCTACATACTACTTTGTGAGCAAGACTTGCATCTGCATAAGAGAAAGAATCACTATGGACAAACAACTAAAAATTGCTTTCATAAACATGTTTATTTATTTATCATTTTCCTGAAAGAGAGGAAGTGGTTTATCTCATTCCTGCTGTAATGAATGTCCTCCCAAGCATCCTCCCTCAGTTCTAACGTATACATTATTCTGAAAGCCTTCTCTCACAGATATAACAAACATATACTCTAGCATGCCGTGATAATTAAGGTCCTGAATTATATGTTTGTTTCTCAGTGGTGTGGGGCAAAGGTTTTCAAGCTGCCATACGCAGGCTGTTTTCAGGGGCTCCCCAGAGGCGGGCCCAGCTGTCTGTGCCACAGGCAGGACCTGTGGAGCAGGACCAGGTGCTGCCGGCTCAAGCAGCACCAGCACAGGTGCTGCCCTCTCCTGCTCCATCAGCTCCGTGGTGCTCCACAGGCCGGCGCTTTTGTAACCACCTACGGGCACGGTGGTGTTTGGATGCAGAGGCAGAGAAAGGTGAGTAAAAGGGCACAGAAAAGGAGTTAAGGATTAAAATTGGGTGGTGAGGGAGAACTGGGTGGTTAAGGGATGAAGCTGGTGGTGGTAAGGTGACTACTGCTGCAGGGAACACACATCGGGTCCTGGCTGGAGGCAAGGAACAGCACTGATGGGATCACAGAAGTGGCACATTTCCCTAATCCAGTAAGGCTCTGCCCTGTTTAGGACAGATATAAACCTCAGCTGCACTGAGCAGCTACAATACCTGCCAAAATAGTCTACTAGAACTGGGCTGAGGTTCCGGTGTCAAGTCAAAAGGCAGAAAATACTTGTAAATCAACCAGACGGTGTCAAGTCTGTATCACATCTGATAAAACTGTTCAAGATGCTAAAGAAATAAAGGTGTAATATTTTTCTCTAGGAGGTGCAGTTCTTTGAGGTATTTGGCAACTTCAATTCTTAAGACCATGGAAAATAATATTAAATAATGCTCCATATTGTAGCACCCATGGACTTTTAAGCTAAACATACAGGAGATATATAGTCCCTCAGTGCTTCACTTCCCTGTACTGCCTTGTAGGGAGCTGCTGGACTGAAGCAGATTTCATTAAATGTTCCTAATTTATTCTGCCTCGTTGCTCTTTTGTAAACAGGGAAGTTCACTAGAGAGCAAGGCATTTAGTCCAGAAAGAGTATTGTGAGTGAATATGCAAATTCAACACACACCACCAAGGTAAGATTCCTCATTAGCCACTGAAATGTCTCCAGAATTAAGGGCTTTTGTGTGCAGGGTACAGCACAGCATTCTCCCAAGCATTCACTCTCTTTACAACCTCCCCTTGAAGAATTCTTTGACAGCCAATAGTAGCATGGTTTGAATCCCAATCTAGGTCAGAGAGAAATTTGCAACTATATTTTGGTTCCTTACTTTGTGGTTTATCTTTTTGCCTTTCTTTTTGATCAGGATGATAGAAACAACATTTTATTCATTCTTACCAGGATTAAAAAAAAAAAAAAGTAACATTGGAAAGGTAATGATTAATCCATTCTGTAAGAAAAAAGAAATCTGATTGCGAACTTACTGGTATTATCTAACTGTATAAATAGAAGTGTACTCAGAGAAGGCATAGGATGACAAACCCATGATGAATTGTTAGGGCATGTTGAGTTGGTTCTGTCAATGCCTGCAGTCAGATGATTTCACTGGCTGTACAAGATGAAATCTCATATTTCAATGTTTAAGTAAAAGTGTCAAAGTTCAGCTGAAGCAGGGACGAATACAGAACAAATTTTGTGTGTATTTGTAACTAGGGCACCAGAGCAATAGAGGAAGCCAAAATGAGCCGGAAAAGCAAAAGGAGTTTAAAGGAGAAATTTGCCTTGAAGAACAGCCTGGTTAAAGAAGCCCTCTCAGAGTTCCTGGGAACTTTTATACTGATAGTAAGTGTCAGCTGCTTTCCTTTCTTCCTACTAATCTAATGTTGGACAGTGCTTGTAAGGGGACATGTACATTTTCCTTGTACTGTGCCAGCAGCGAGGTTACAGCCTGACCATGCACAGCTTGAATGAGTTGCTCCTATGACGGTAAGTTTGTAATTCCTTTCTTCACCCCATGTAATTATCACTATGAAAACCAGATCGTTTTATGTATTACAATTGTCTGATTGGCATTAGATTTCATCTAGGAGCGGAATTTCAGTGAAGGAGCACACTCTGAACAATCCAGATATGCACAATGAATGTTGTTAATACTCTCCTGTTTTTTAAAAGCTCAGCAGTTTATTTTATGCACAAATTCTGTTTATAGTAACAAACATATTGTACTGCACGTTTAGAAGATTTTAGTTGAGTTGTTTTTCTGTGTAATATAGGAATTTAGCTTTGTGATTTGTAGAGAATTTATTGGGAGTTACATTGCCAAACCTTTGGAGATTTCATAAGTTAAAAATTTTTTGTTTTGTTTTTAACTGTACTACATAAATTATACATATATTGCTTGGTCCTATAGTACTGCTACAACTTAGATAAATACCTAAATTTCCCATTTTTATAACCCCAGATTTTTTTTTTTTTTACCTAATTTCTTGCTCAGTTTTTCTGTGCATTTTGCACTGGGACTGTGACTCACCAAGGGAGAGAGCAGGCTGAGTAGCAGAGCTAGAAGTCAAGCAGCTAGACTATTTATGCCAAACTCTTTCTTTTTTCTTTCTGCTTTTAGTCTGGACAATGCAGTCTTGCTTATTGCTAAATATTTCATCATAGTGAAAAGAACAAAAAAAAAAAAAAAAAGCAGCAGGCACAGTACTGACATAGCTGACATAGTAGGTTTTATAACTGTAACTATATTAGCTAAATTTCAAGTAAGTAATCTAAAAATTCCAGTAGCTCATAAAATACTGGAAATTATGGTCTTTACTACACTTCAGCCAACTGAAGTGCACTGGCACTAAAATAACATTATTCTCAAATTTAATACCATCCATAAGACATTATTACAGTAAGGAGCACATTTAGAAGCAAGGAGCACAGAGCACTTTACAAACATTAATGAATTAAGTGTCACAACACCCTGGTAAGGAGGGGAAATGTCATTATCCTTATTTTGTATATTAGCAAACCCGATTACAGCAGCCTGCACAGGAAGCCTGTGGCAGAACTCTGAATATAACCCACATCACCTGACTTCCAGTACTCTGTCCTCACCACAAGATCCTCCTCCTCTTTCCATTAATAAAATTAGGCAAGAGAAGAAAACATATTAAAGTGCAGATTAGACTGCAAATGCTATTATTTAATGTCCTGCTGCACAAGGCTAGAAGGAAATGCAAACCCAGATCCCATTTTGTAGTATATCCACCATATGAGTGTAGTAGAAAATGAAGCTACAAAATTGTTGATAATCTGAGTTTCTCATTTCTCTCACCCTTTCTAGTTTCAGCCTTGGTTTAAAGCAGAAAGAGCCTCACCTGGATTAAACTGCAGCTTTCTCAGTGCTTGGATACCTCAACTTGTGTTTAGACTGCACAAGTTAGCAGCAGTACCAAGTGTTTATTGTGAAGAAACTGCCTTTTATGCTGTTATCTTAAGCTGCGCCAGGGGAAGTTTAGGTTAGACATCAGGAAAAAATTCTTCACTGAAAGTGATTGGGCACTGGAATCGTCTGCCCAGGGAGGTGGTGGAGTCACCGTCTCTGGAGGTGTTTAAAAAGAGATTGGACGTGGCACTCCGTGCCATGGTTGAGTTAATGAGGTGTTGTTAGGTGATAGGTTGGACTTGATGATCTCAAAGGTCTTTTCCAATCTAGTTTATTCTGTGATTCTATGATTCTATTTATTGCTATTGCTTTTAAGCTTTGTCAGTTAGTAAGTACTTAAAGTACAGATAAATATTAAACCCTTAATTTAAATTTGTGTTAATGAAAGGGCCCCCCTGGTAAGTCAGAGAATAGAAATCCTTGAAAAACAGACACCATGTATGCAAAAGAAGTTATAGTAATAGGACTGTGTAAGAAAGCTATGTGTTAATGCTGCTACAAAGCGAGAGGAGAGTTCACGGCCTACAGCACAATTGATTCATGTCTTTGCTGAAAGCCATTTCGGGTTGCTGTGATGGGGTTTAGAGCCTGTGGAGAGCACCTGTGCCAGGGAGCAAGGCTGAGACAGCATTCTGTTACCCACAGGCTCTGTCTGGAAGCCAGTGCTAACTGACCACACCTAAATCTGGGACCCGCCGCTGGGAGTTAGCCGGGTGAAATTCTGTCCCTCCAAATCACCTATTTCTATTTTTTCTGGAGAATAACATCACAGGCCACATACTAATAGGAGCCTAAACTACCATCTTTGGTAACTCTCAGCCTTGCAACATTATTTTCCAAACAGGAAATCTAGAAAGTGGAATCACTCATCAGACAAAAACCCAGCCTTCACCTGAGGGTGTGGCCTGCAACGTCAGACAGATTTGACACAACAAGCCTTGAGAAAGGCACTGGACACACAGGTTGGATAATATCTCCTGGTCAGCCCTACTTAACATGCTGCAGTTTGCCTTGCAAGAGCACGTAGACAAAATTCTTTCCAGGTGAAAATAAAGTAGAAGGTGAGCTCCAGAATCACAGGAAATGAGCTGACCATTAATGGATGCTCAGTCCAGTGGATCAGACTGGAGATGCTCCAAGTAAGAGATCCACAGTCAGGTTCTCAGGTGTTAACATTACACAGCTTGATAATACAGACACAGCCCATGTGAGCCACACTCTCTGCTTAGCAAAGCACCCAATTTCGGTAAGAAACACTAAACTCTAGGAGTCTGGAAGCATCCTGAGGTGGGAGAACACCTGCCCAGTTGCACCATGGTGGCTGAGAGCCAGTGCACACATGCATGTCCCAGCTTCAGACAGCCTCAGCCTTCTGCAGCTGGGACTGCCCCCAAGGTCACCCTTGAGGAAGAGCTCTCTAGGGAGCTTTTTGTTCTCCATCGTGTTTCCTGGTTCAGTACATTTCCTCTTGGGACTTCTGTGAGTTAATCTGGGGGACAACACCTGTGTGCCAGCACAGAGGAGTCAGGAAGCCATGCTGCATCAGATAAATGGGTTATGTGGCTTTTTAGTGAGTCTGGCTGGAACTCACGTATCCAACTGCCTCTCTGCTTTTAATCATGCTTCTCTCAATATTTCCTCTTTGGAGCTTGACTGCATTGCTCTCAACCAAAATGGGATTTACTCTGACTTACGCCATTAAGTATATCTGAATTGAAACAGTTCCAAAAAGAGATGCCAAATAGGCCATGTGGCTTCCTTTAACAGCTACTGCTCACCTAATACAGTTTGTATTTCATTTTCACTCTCAAGAGCATCTTACTGAACAGAGTTTCCCAGAAAGGAGCTGTACAGGAGCCAGGATCTCCTGAGGCCACAGCAGCAAACACTTCCTTGCTGAGACAANTCCAATGTACATATTCCTATAAGCCTGGTCTCCAGCTGGAGGTGGAGAGCCTCTTGCAACTCCCATTGAGGCAAATGTTTGTGTGTGCTTAGAGGATGCAGGGCACAAGCATGAGCTGAATACATGGCAGCCCTGAAATAGTCCAGCTGATGAGGAAGGCTATTTATCATTAAAATATTTTAGTCTTGTTTTCATATTCTGACCACTTCGTTATGCAAGTTATCACTCCTGCTCTGTTGCAGAGTTGAGTCTCGTCAGAAAAATCTTTAAGATTGGCATTACATGGATTTGCTCAGTCCAGAAGATTAAAATTTATACAACTTTTCTATATCTATTTTTTGTGGCCCTACATTCCAGTGCATGTTAATTACAATACTGTAGGGTGGCATATATCCCTTATTCTAAAAATGCATTAAAATTCTCATTACATGAAAGCAAACATAGCTTTTGATCCTTTGCTCCTTAAATAATTGTTTAACATTTAACACAGAACCATTACTTAGAAATTTTAAACAAAGATAAATTCCACATTTTAAATCTTTTGAAAGGACAACTTTTTGTTTTGTTTAGGATGAAATTACAGCAAGTTTTGTTTAAGGTATAAAATTAAAAATCAGTACCTTCTAACAGCTGCCTTGTTTGCCATCGGCAGTGAATTTCCTGGAGTACAGAATCTTGTGTAATTAGCTCTTAGTGAACTTAAGTTTGTCAAAGCTAGATAAGAGAGAGTATTATAAAGAAATTTTAATTGGTATTTTGATATGTCACTGAGCTTTTAAAATATTACATAATGCTACAAATACCATGAGCCTTAGCAGTGTTTGCACTTTGAAAAGCAGCTCTTCTGTCAGAGATCCATACATTTGGGTCTCTAGCAGCAATAATATAGTACAACCAATAAATAATAGATGTCACTCACAAATCTAATGTTATATAGTTGCATATATTTTGATGGCATTAAATTTTGCTAATGATTCGGGTGAAGATATTCAAGCTCTTCCTCTTTTTGAAACGGTATTAAATCAGCATTACAAACAGAAGACAAAGTGGTAACAAAGACCCTTAGTTGTACTGAGGTTAAGGAGGTATTCTTGCATACTGGTTTTATTTCTATATTCTTATTATTAACAAAATCAGGTTTTTTTCGAGACAGCCCTTCTGTTTTAGAAGTCATTCTTTAATTCAGCTGAATATTTAGCAGCGTGAAAAATTTGAAAGGAAGGTCACCTAATTGTTTTTTTACCCCAGAATATTTATTGCAGCAAATAATTCTGAAAAATCATGGAAAACTTTTGTTTTCCATCCAAACTTAGGTTTCCCAGTATACAAACTTTTGAAATACAAAGTATTTCAAACTTTTAGGTGACTCAGATGTTGTGTTACATGAAAGCTTTGAAGAAAATTGTCTTCATTTCTGCACTGTCAGCCCCAGCACGTAACTCAGCTCTCATTGTTTAACCAAGAGGTTCCAGTAAGTTGAACTTACTTTTCCAAAACCTTTTTCTGTGGATACCCTTTTTCCTAGAAAGTTTACATCTATAGGACTGAAGTGTAGGCACCTCTGCCTGAGCCTTTTAGAAAACTTGCATCTTTCCAGCATTCAACTTTGAGTGCAAAACTTGAATTTATATTTTACAGACACAAATTTACAAGGTGTTTTTTCAAAAGTTTCACCAAACAAAAGAAAAGTAATAAAAGTAATAACTTTTTAAAACTGTCATAAACAGTTGGAGAACAGAATAAAAGATAATAAATGTAGTTTGTGCTATGCAGTGAGTTTATATCTTTGCAATCTCAACAATTCCATAAACCATTCTGGTTGAAAGTGAATTCTAGGGAGCTCTCCAATCCATGGTCTGGTTTAAAGGCAAATGTGACTCAGTTCCTCGAACCCATTCTTCACAGGTTTCTTTACTATTAAAAGCATTCAGCTTTCTCTTTTTTCAACAGCAAACAGCCAAGGCTTTAATTACACCTAACCGTGTACCTGTAACGGTGAGGGCACAGCAAAGATCCAGCGCCCCTGGTTCTGCACCCCCAGGAATGAGTAAAGGAAAAGGTACATGTACCCTTTACTCCAAGGAGAGGACAGAAACCCCCCTTCCTCGGCATCTGCAATGCCCACTCTTGCACACTTTCTCAACACTACAATTCCCTGAGAGCTGGTGCAGAAACTAAACATATTTTAGGAGTTTAGAAAGATTTAAAGCTTTTCAGTTGGGGTAGGAAGCAAAGCAGCGTATCTCAGCTCGAGAATAAATGAGTAAGGTGGGAGGGAAGCAGCACCTTGAATAGGTTCTTTTTCTCTTCAAGGCTGCTAGGTAAGATTTTGTTCTTTTGCCTGGTCTTTTCTTTCTAGCCCTGATACAACAGGCAATGTTTCACTCCTGAAGGTTTGTGCCTGAATATCACATTTCATTTCCTGTCCTGAATTTCTAAAAATTAGTAAGAAAATAAAAACAGTCTTCACTGAAGAAACTGACTCAAACCAGTTGCCCTCTGTATTTCAGGGAAGAAAAGCATTGAGCATTTCAGGATGCAGAGTGCAATATTAATCATAATAAAATATGAGAAAATGCAGACTTTTGCATTCTCTCTAGGTGATTTCAAACTTTTATTTGTCTCCTATTGCACATGCAAAAGCAATAATAAAATTTAAAAGCATCAGTTTATATAACACCATAGTCTGTCCCTCAATATTTTCACTATTTTTTCCCACAAAGCAATTTGAACCTGATATTTATATGTTTTAAAAGCTTTATATACACAATTCATCCAAAGTTTTATTAAATGTACATTCATGTCGCCAAGTAGTGACGCTTTCTGTCACTAGAAAATGGTTTCAAAATGGCAATAATTTTAAGCCTTATGTCTATACTATTTAATTAACTAAATGATAAGGGTTTGAGGTTTTTTTCACCCCTTATTTATTAGATAGTAAGTCTGAAAAAAAAAAAATCCATCTGAACCCAAGAGGATATTGGTTGTTTCCCAGGAGATCATCAGGAGAACGGATATAGTGAGTTTTTATTGCTCTAAACTTGATTAAATTGTAGTGTACAGAAATCCTCCCCACCCCACCAAAACATTTCATTAATGATAAAATAAGAGCCATGTGCTTTTAAAGTATTAAAAAATTACTTGAGTGGTAAGCTGTATTTTTATCTCACCTTTAAAAGCTAAAGTACTCTCTGATTTAACAAAATATAGCAAATATTAAACATTAAATTGGGTGAGGATTGGTCTTTCCTGAAAGGAGTTTCCTGTAACTCGAATTCTTGCAGAGCTAATGCCCTGAATTTTAGAAGATCTAACATGTCTCTGTTTTTGCTGCTTTCAGCATGTCCCTGTTGCAAGAATGCTTAGGAACCCTGTCTGAATTAAGATCCTATGTAATACACAGCAAAAATACATCTCTGTGTGGAAAGAGTTTCTAATATTATAAAGCATCTTATTATGAAATTCAATAGGTAAATTCTTAAGCAGAATTGCAGACTGGCTTTGTAAAGGAAGGGGGTGGAAATGAAAGCGAGTTCTAAAACACACTCCCTTAGGAAGACACCACCAATTTAGCACACTTCAAACCAAAAAGTTTATTTACTGCTTTTATAAGTAGCTAATCCTATTTGGAAATATTAATGTTGGGCAGGGGAACTGCACAAGGCTACAGTACACCATGAACAACGCTGTAAAATTTTCATGGGCACAGATCCCTACCTGCAGGGAAGGGCAAATGCAACTACTATTTTTCTAGCATTTCATGATTGAAAGTGAACAGTTTATGATTAAAATACTAATTTTTTTTTTTTTTTGGCACCTGCTGACTGCATTCCTTATAGCACATTGAGTTCCTGTTCTCATGCACAGCATCATCAGCTCTGAGCCACTGGGGCCACACTCTGCCTGCAGGGACACCTGTGGTACCCGCTGCAGGTGTGTGTCCTACCACAGCTGGAGCTGGGGATGTACCGCACGGCCCAGCTCAGCTCACTGCCTCCACACTGCTAAAAAGCCTGGCTGCCTCTTTAATGTGACAGTCAGAGGGTCTGGCTATAACTGCACACCACTTCTAGGACTGTGTGGTAAGAAGGCGTGGGAAATAAGAAAAGCCTTAGGGGCCTTTTCCACCTTTGTTAAATCCTGTTCATTTCTGTTCACTCCTGTTCACCAAACAGCAGGCTGGGAAGGGTTCAGCTGCGGGTCAGATGAGCAGAGGATGGGTTTATGATCGCCTCGAGCAGGAGGCAGGGACTGGCCGGCGAGACGCGTGGGGGACTGCATGATCAAGGAGGTGCTTGGGTTCAGAGGTGACACTGCTCTGGCAGGCAGCCACTGCATGCTCATTTTGGGTTCAGTTTTGAGCATAAAAGGGTTTGGATTGTTGCAATAAACGATCTTCTTCAGGACAAGCAAGGAAGTCCATGTGTCTTTGTTCCCCATTGCTACGACAAGGGGCCTATTTTATATAAGCATTCTGCTTTAAGATGTCTAAAGCTGTACTGGCCATGTAGAAAAATAGATTCTCTAAAATTGTGGTTTCAGATTGTGCAGAAATCCTATTTACACTGAAAAATGCTATTACAAGCATTTGGAAAAATCCTGAAAATAGTAAGATGGAGGCAAAATGATCTTTAGTCTCTCTGATGAGTGGGATACAGAAAGTCCTGCAAGCTTCCAGACAGTAATAGGACCTTATGCTCATTGAAGGCCAATTGTTTTCCTTTCCTAACATTAGCCTTGTTCTCCAAGACAAAGAGAAGGATCTAATGGGCTATGAAGCAAGTATTTTTTGGCAGAGAAGTTTCAGACAGCTATTTCACACCCAAACATGTTCTTTAGGATAGTAATCTAATGACTTTATGAACAAAAAAAGTCAGTGCTGAAACTACTCCAGTAATTTTAAGCAGATTAGGCTACAGACACGTGCTAAGAGGAAAACCTGCTAACATAAGACAGAGAAGATAAGATAAAGAGATCTGGCTATATCCTACTGTAAATTAAACTGCTGTTAACTCCATGTGCCTCAATCAATGAGTTTTGTTGGTGCAACTGATGGCTGAGCTTGGCCTAAAATCTTAGAATATTTAATTACAACTTCATGATCTAGTTGGTCTTAACTCAGTCAAGCAAAGACTTACAAGGTATTAAATTGCTGTTTGCATAATTACATGATTAGGTGATAACTTCAGCACTGACGTAGCTACAAGAGTAGGTATGAGGCAACTGTTTTCTCTTCTTCTTAAAAGGTCAGCAAATGGAGAAAGTATTACAACGACATGGCTCAGATTTTCAGGCTCAGTTCCCAGTTTTCCCATCGCTGGCTGGGCACACACTGGCTGTGTGTGCAGTAGTGTTCAGTCATTGTACATGAGCAGGTCCACCGAGTGCAGCTGTGTTCCAGCTGCCTTGCATGTCTTCTTCTGTGTAGAGTTTTCTGAGACTGGTTAGCACAGAAATGGAGCATCTGTAGTTGTGTATTTCCCTAAGACCTGCAGAGCAGGAGCTACCAATGTAAGAGGAGTACACAGCTGTTTCTGTATGATTCTCCTCCATTCTGGTAGTAAAGGAAGGGAGGCCACAGCCTCCCTCCGTTACTTCCTTTCCTTCTCTTGTGAATTTGTAGCTTATGTACACAGATGTTACTATCCCCTATCCTTTTCTATAACCATCTCCTCTACCCCTGTTCTTTTTTCATCATCCTTACAGAAAGAGGTAATGTTTTCAAAAGAATGGCCTTTTCTTTGAATCTGCAAAACTCTGCCTATGCCATTTCAGAACACAAGTGCACACTATACTTGTAGATTGAGCTGGTTGCCTGAATTCAACCTGCACCCCAGAGTGTGCAGGGGCCCAGAGCAGCCTACTGAGCTTGCTCCTCATCTGAACCATATCTTTCACAAAATCTTGCTTGGTGCAGTTTCTGGAATACTCCCTTTGAGAAATCTGGAAAGTGATGACTAGAGTATACTAATTCCACCTCCTCTAGATTCTTAATCTTAAACAATAAATTCCAGCATACCCATTCTTTCCATATTAAACATATAAACACATTTTAGTGTTTAAAGTTTAAAAAAAACGATGTAACTTCAGCTGTGAACAAGTCCAGTGTGTTTTATTTTGGTTTGCTATCTGTAGGTGCATTTGTGCTTATCATGAGCATTGCTAGGTGAGAGCACGGCTAACGCACGTTTGTGTCATCCATTGCACAGCAGCTAACTGAGCTTGCACCGTGTCCTGGAGCTTTTAATTATACAGTCCAATAAACTGCAGCTATCTAACACCACCCCACCCTTACGTAACCAGAGCTGCAACACTCTGGCACCAGACAGTGTTTTGTTTGCTTACATGATTATGACCTCAAGGCAAGAACTGCAACTGGGTATATGACACAGTCTCGGGGCACTTATAACAGAAACGCCGTCTGCATTACAAAGCTGGTTAAGAGTGTAATTTTATTGAGAGCTTTTCTGTCACATTTTGGTATTAGCTAAAACCCTTGGGGAAATAATGGAAACAAAAGTATGATTTTGCCTGTTTAAATTGCATCTGTTCTAGTAGGACTTGCTTGTTAAACCTCGATCACCAAATCTTTTTGGTACAGTCTACTTCTAAGGCAAGAGAGATTTTCCCATTACTTTGCAGTTTCTGAATTCAACTGCCTTGCAACTGCAAATAAGCAATTAAGGTTGCTCAAGATAAATCCAGTCACATCCCAGAAATGGTATGATTCACATCACTTACAGCTGAGAGAAGCAAAAGTTTTCAGACTATAGATATTATTTGAGAGCTTCCATAGAATGTTGGGTTCTTGTTTGGCAAAGCAAATAGACTATCTG
The DNA here is from genome assembly GCA_013397755.1 of Cnemophilus loriae. NCBI lineage: Eukaryota > Metazoa > Chordata > Aves > Passeriformes > Corvidae > Cnemophilus > Cnemophilus loriae. The sequence goes on along the minus strand of VZTF01009104.1, from coordinate 2,707,966 downwards.
ATCAATTTCTGTGTCTTTGAAAATCTGCTTTTTAAATATATGCCTATCTCAAATGTAAAGGTTTTTGTCCCTTTGAATATCTTTCCTATCATCTTTAATAGGACCTAAACATATGCTTGAAGGTAAGCAGAGGCTTTAGATCAGAATAAACATCATCTTAAGCAAATATTTAATTGTGTTGCTGAACTTTATTCTGAAGGGAACCAACAAAAAACCAAAACTAGTTTAAATCCATTTGGAATTCTTCAATGTGAATTATTTAGATATCTCCACTTCAGTTAATTGTTCAAGCTGCAGAGCCAGTGAAATCTTTTGCTAGAGCAATATGTGATATAAAGTCAGCATAAGAATAACACACACTGTAAATGCCAGAAAGTTGTCTCAATCTAGAGTTCCAGCATTAAACATTTAAAGCTTTTTGAACTATCTTTCATAACTTTTACGGTAAATTTTTCATTGCTTATAACATCAGTCTGGAACTGAAAACTTACCACACAGAATTAATTTCACTTTCAGATGCAGAGTTTTGTTGTAGAGGCTGTGAGACCTTGTTCCAGCTCCAAGTTTTGATCTGGATCCCATCACTGTGCCTGAGAACTGTTTTCTGTGTGGAGAGAGGTCCTCATTAGCAGACATTCTTCCTTGTGACAGAGACGAGGAAAATAAAAAGCAAGAGGCAACAATGGCACACCTGACAAATTCTAGCACTGTTTCAGTATTCAACGACATTTTCAGCTATACCAGGACAGCAGCAGAAGTCGCAACCAATAACATTTGACAGACACACTGGTGACTTTACACTTCTTTACACTTCTGTTTCAAAACGCAGGCTCTTGGCTGCGGCTGTGTGGGACAGGCTGTGCTCAGCCGGGGGGCGCACGGAGGGCCCATGACGGTGTCGGTGGGATTTGCCATGGCAGTCACCATAGCAGTGTACGTGTCCGGGGGGGTTTCTGGTAAGTGCCTTTTGTTCTTAGGGAGCATTTATTGCTACAGTGTTAAGGCTCCCTTGTTAAAGGGCTTCCACTTCATGGTATAAACAAGCATGAATCTAGCAACAGTAAACACCATTACAGCAGAGTCCACACCAGAGTTTTGCCAGTAAATCTTGTGTGTTCTTATTTCCTTCTATTCTTTATGTTTGACAAAATCTCCCACCAAATTCTGATCTTAACTACATTCTGAAAGCCTTGTCAGACCTCTGGCTTCTATGGAAAGTGTTCTGTGCTTGGTGTTGCTTTGATAATTCTGTCAATAGAGATGATCCTGGGCAGAACAGGCACCGTGTTTAAAGAATTAACCATGAAGAGCAATCCAGCAGTCACCAGATAAAACAATGGCCAGCTACATAGAAAGTAGAATGACGCACTAATGGGTATAATGAACAGGATTCAAGTTACAGAGTGCAATTTATTACTTCATGTCCTATGACAGGCAATAGCAAGTCTGCTCCTGTCTGTTTGATTATTCACAGAAGCAGCAGATCACAGAAGCAGAAACAGCAGAAAGATTCAGTACCAGAGATACATTCAATGACACACTGTCAGTGTACTGTCCTTTCCCCTTCATTTCTGCTGTAACACTTCCTCAGCATGTATTGGTCAAGAATCTCTCTTTAGTCCTGGGGCTAAGTTAGCTGGGCTAACTAACCAGTGTCCACAAGCACCACACTGGATGCTGCTTTGTCTCCTAGTTCCACCATTCCATTTGGCCAAACTAAGATTGGAAACATCAGCATAACTGCTTTTAGCATTTAAAGTCTTCCTTTAAAATAGAAAATGATGGGCTGTAACAACAATGTTGCATATGAAAATACACAAAACTTTTGTGTTGTATGCAGAGTTTATATTGGCCTTTAAAGCAAATGGCGCCCTTGTACTCCAGGTCTCACAGAGGCATTTCTTACCCTTCATAAAAAGGGTAAAGTTGGTCTGGACAAATTTCTTTAGGTATAATTAGGGCATTAGAAATAGTTGCTGTAGCAGAAATTACTGTGGCCATTTCTCTTCTCTTTACAAATTCTTTTACAGAGGCACCATGCAGAAGGTTTCCATTAGAAAGTTTCACATTAGAAAGTGCTCCAGGTTCTACAAAACAGGCAGACTTGTCACTGTCATTGACACAGACCAGAACTGTTCCTTAATATCACACAAAATTAATTCAGCAGCACATTCCTATTATCTGAACAACTTTAAACTACAGCTCTTGGTTTACATGTAGGCAGCTAAACTCTTCTAATGCAGTAGCATGAAAACAAACCTGTGAAGACCTGTCCTACATTTGCACCTTTAAGGGATATTAATCTCCATCATTATGCAGAAAATTAGAGTTCAATCCCAGCAGGGCAGAGCAGTTGCAGATGTTGCAGCATTGTGCTTCCTGTGTTTTTCCCATGACAAAGGATTCTGCATGCAGTGCATTTTCTCTGTGAAGGAATAGGAACAGATATTTCAACAGGCTGTTATTATCCAGCACGTGATTACTAGTGGACACTTCAGAATACAAGTTCCTATGTAGAATTTGTTAGCAATTTCTGTGGCTCTTGGGCCAAAGTCTCATGCTTAAGTACTGCTAAAATATTTTTCATCAGTTCTTTTTGAAATTCCAAGTTGATGGTAACAAAATATATAGTCTGCATGCTTGGTGAATTTGAGGTTTTTTTGTTTAGGAAAATTCCCCTTTTTAATTTTTCTCCATCCAGTTTTCCTCAATATCTAAGATAATTTCCCACTATTTTATCCAACTTAGCATTTCAAACCCACAACTGTGATCACTGCAACTACAAAAGAATGAGGAACACACTGTCCAGAGTGATTTTTATTTTTTTTTAAACCACTGGCACAGGAAACAAGAATCTTGTTACTCCTCCATGTCAGCACAAGAGCCTTCAATTAGACTTTTCCTTTCCAAATTTAATGCTAATAAGCCCTCTGTAATATTGTGACTTGTCCTGGCCTTCATAGTCACCCTGTATTATATACAGGTAGGGAACAAAATCAGGTGTTGAAAGAAAGGAAAGTTATTAATTCCAGCCAGAGTAAGGAACAAAAGACAAGACAACAATTAATCAAAATTCACATGAAGGGCTGTTAAATTAGGTGCCATCTATCTATTTGCTCTGTGCTGAAAAATTTGAAACACAGTGAGGAATTCAACATTTAATTTAAGACTGGTGCTACTAGGTCAGTGTTTTGGAAGTGATACAAAGAAGGTTTTATCCAGCTGGTTATCTGTGTTTGTCAGTTCATTATGTATCAAAGGTGCCTGGATTTCATAAGATAATGTATCACTGACCTGAAGTGCAAACAAACACAGAAACTGTACATAGAGGCCCTTTCTCCATCACTAACCTTTGACAGATAAAGGACGCGCTCTTTCAGTTATTTTACCAAAGACAAAGGCCATTTTTTCCTGATATTCATACAGACTGAAATGAGACCTTATTATCTGGAAGATAAGCAAAGGATCCTATGTCCTTGCAGAATTTGGGGGTTGCAGTATTTATTACAAAGAACTACCTTTTCATCTGTTCATTTATTTGGCAATTTGTAATTCTTAAGTAGCAACCACGTATCTGCAAGCAATGAAATTTTCCAAGAGCATACAACACCTTTTTTGTTGACAAAAGATGTTGAGGGAAGAGACTACCATGTGACATAATAAATGTATTTTAGAAACTAAAATTGTCACAAAGAGTTCCCATGTAACTGAAATATTTTTCGTGCATGAGTTCAGGTGTAGCTACTCCTGAATAAAAAGGAAGGAGGTTTCACAAGAAACTGAACTTTGTTTCAGCATATCTACTTTATCAGTTTCCTTATCATGGACCTATCTGGAAAGCACAAGAACTAGATAAAAACATGGTGAAGGACTATGCACTGCTGCCCCCAGATCCCATCTAGGCATAGTTCTCCAACAGCCAGCACGAAGCTGGACAGCCCTAACATTATTTTATTTTGTCTCCATGAAAACCGCATTCCTAAGGAACCGCAGGCTGAAGACAGGGACACAAACATGACTCAAATCCAGGGCCCTCCAGAACTGTCTCAAGATATATGCTCAAGCCAGTAACAGTCCTTAATCATAATATGTGCTTGGGAGACTGAAGGAATGTTCTTCTGCCCCAGTTCTCCCCTAAAAATAGAAAGCCAAAGGCCTCGAGGAGAGAGAATGCGTGCAGGATAAAGGACCCCCCCATCACAACCAATGGGGCAGATTTACTCCTTTTCTAGAAAAGTTGTCTATAAGTTACATACTACAGGACAGCAGTCTGATAAATAGCACAGTCCACAAGCATCAAGAGTGAAAGATGGATCTTGGTGGCTTTCACCCTCCCTCTTCTGATTTCATCCAGCTTGTTTCAGTTTAATTGCAGTCAGCATTTAACGGCAAAATAACATCTAGAAAAGCATGTACTACTCTTGTGTTCAAAAGTGCCCACATTTTTACAAATCCTTTACCTATTCTCATGTATCTGAGTCATCCACATGACTTAATTTGTGATTTATTTTTCAGGTGGTCACATAAACCCAGCTGTTTCATTAGCCATGTGCGTGACTGGAAGATTAAAATGGACCAAATTACCAATTTACATATTAGCACAATTCCTGGGAGCATTTGTTGGAGCTGCGGCTGTCTTTGGGATTTATTACAGTGAGTACACCTTAGACATGTTCACAGGACAAACTAGAGGTCAGACAGTCTCTAAGGCCCCAATTTTTCAATGAATGTCAAGCAGGCAGAGGACTCTTGTTCACACGGGGCTAATGGCAGGAATGAAGCTAGAGCCATAAAAGAAGAAAGGAAGGAGCATAAAGAGTTTGAATGGAAAAACAATGGCTTGAACATTCCAGGTACCCTACAAATTTACTGAAACACTTAATACTCCAGGAAATGTTCTGATATTTAGAAAAATTATTCATGGGAAATCAGATACTCTGAGATCATGTATTTCTCAATGAGGATTTTAAATTACTTAATAGCCAGGATATAGGGCTATCCATCTTCCAAGCAAATTAGAAACATTAAAGACCTGCTACAAGTGCCTGTAGGCAAGAATCACCAACATCGTTCATTGAGGGTACAGGATATGAGATCAAGTCCCTCCTGACCAAACCTCAGACCACCCTAGAGAGGTGGCTCTCCACGGCAATGAACTCCAGGTACAGTGATAAAGGGGTCACATATTCAACAGGGAAAAAGAAAAAAATTACCCCTATCCTTGAGGCATGGGGTTTTTTACACAGCGTGCCACAAAATGAACAAACAGTAACAGACTGACTGATTTAACCCACTCAGTCAGATCAGTTGCTTCAACTCCCTACTCCAAAACTCTGCTTCTACTGGCCCAGCCCATTTCCTCCAACATCTGTTTCCTGTGGGCATTACATCTGCAGACAGTGCTGGGTCTAGGTGCAACAGAGGAAGAACAAAAATGGAAATGCCCCTTGTATGTCAGCTCAGTGCTCAGTACCCACCATAGTCTCGAAGAGGAAAATCTTTAGGAGCTATGATAACTGCTTTGGGCTTGGTGTATTTTTGTTTGTTTGTTTGTTGGAGGGGGGAGGGGGTGGCAGTTGTTTACTTATTTTAAGGTTAGTATTAGCATTTGGAAACCGGAATTCTGCAACAGGATTTCTGTCTGAATTTAAGTCCTCCTCAAGCCTGGCAGCCAGAATTAGGGCTGTGGCCATGATGCAGCAGTGTGCCAACATGTACAGCGGGTTGAGAGGGGAGTCACTGTATCCTGCCAAAAGCGCAGCAGTAGGGTAGGGAGCCAAAGTAGGAAGCTTAGGTCTAGGTTAGGGACATCTGCCTGATACTCAAGAGTGCAGGGTTTTCTCATATCCCTATCTCTGCTCAAGTCCTCCTCTTGCTCTAATTAATTTCCAAATCTCTTCTGTAGTTTCTACTTCCTGCAACTTGCAGGACTGTCTCTTTGAAATCCACTAAAAACTCACTTGTAGAAAAGCAGACATAGGAATTCATCCTTTTTTTTCCCCCAATAGTTAAATGCCATAGAATTATCTGACACTCCAAATGAGAGCCTGATCAAAGTAAACAACTAAAATTCTCTGCACTCATGTTGTGGCTTTAAGCAAAGCTAGAAAAAAGAGAAACAAGGAGAAATAGATTTGTTTGCTAGCTTCAGAAGGAACTTACCACCTTCACCATGACTTCCATGGGAGATGGGGAGCTATTTCTTTATTCACAAGTATCATCTCGTCACTGGATCTGCTAATAAGATAATGGATTAGAGTTTGTTACTCATGTCTGTCTATGATGATGTGAGTACTTCATCTTAATATCTTCCTATTTCTAAAACTACACAATTGTCAAATGGAATAGCAGTAATTCCTGGTGGCTGGGAATCCACAACTGCACAATCAGGATGCTGTGCATTTCTTGGGTCATCGTGACAGATGTAGCACCCTTGCAGAATAACACATCTGTATCCAGAATCAGGAAATGCTCCTTGGCACTGAGTTTGGAGTGATGAGCAGGGGAAAACCAGCCCCGTTTTGAAAGCTGTGGTACATAAAATGAGTACTTCAAGGTCCAGGAGGAGAGATGCGACAGGAGGGTATGAAGAGTACATCACCTCAAATCCAATAATGGTTCTCCTAGGACAAAACATCAGAGAATCACAGAATGATTTGTGTTGGAAGGGACCTTAAAGATCAGTTTCAGCTGAGAACATGAAGTGCATAGACCTATCACACATACTCTAGTCCTAGAAAACCTAGAATAGTTTATGGAGAAGTGCAAGCAGTTACTGGCTGTTTTTTATAGATGCCTTTATGGAGTATAGTGATGGAAAACTTGAAGTCACAGGACCTAATGCAACAGCACAAATCTTTGCAACGTATCCAGCTCCTTATCTGTCCCTCGTAAATGGATTTGCAGATCAGGTAAGTGCACTTGCTGTCTTAATTCTACAAATTAAACATAAAAAAACCTGTAAAACCAAGCAGTAAAAACCCACATAGATCTAATGAGTGTGCCAAATCTCACCATGTTGGCCAGATATCCCCTTGTACAATACAATGAGAATGCAATGCTGTTTGCAGGGGGTTACATTTTAGTAATATTTTACAAGCAAAATAATTTCAAGTTGTTCTTTTCACATACATCATCTTAATTGTTGCACTCAACATGTCTTTAAAGCAATATATGTAAGAGGTTTTCCTCAGCATAAATCAATGTTTCTCTATAAATCTCAGCAGAGTCATGTCCATTTACATCAAAATCCAGCCCATTTTGTGGACCTATTATTCCTTAAATAATGCTTAAGCAGACAGTTTAACACACCCTGAACAACTGAGTTTTCTGCTTCCACAAGCCTCCTCTCTAACCTTCTTTTTGCAGATAGATTTGTAGTATTTATTTTTCAAATGACTGAATCTGAAAAAAACCTTAACTTCATTTCTAATCTGTATTCTTTAATTATGCAACAGCAAAAAATGAAGTTTCATTTTATATACTTTTATATACTTCTAATCAACTTACCCATCTTCTTCAGGAATGCATGAAATAAATACTGCATAAGTAAGGTATCAAAAACAAGAGATGGCCTGAACACAGGAATTCGTTACGTAAAAGATTGTTCAATCTAGCTTCAAAAAAATCTAAACATTATTTTCAAGTTTTGTAAGAAAGACAGTTCTGAACTTTGGATCAGTCAACAGATTTTTCCCTAAGATATTTTTTACCCATGTATGTTTTAAAACAAACTTAAAAGCAGATGAAAAACAAATAATTTTTAAACTCCTCAAACTTAAGCTTGTTCAAATCAGTACGGAAATGGAATATTTTGACATTGCTGAAGGTTTTGTCTGTTTTCCCATCAAGTTAATTATTAGCAAAATCAACATTGACAAAGCATTTGATTTAAGCAGAGCTCTACTTGCATTGAAGTAATTCCAAGAAAATTTCCTTCATCAGCTCAATTAGCATATGCAATACAGAGTTCATGGTACAGTTGTACGTGCAACTCTAATTTGGGTACTTCCTAATTTTAGCTGCTCAGTTTTGACTTTGCAGATTTGACTTTTTCTTCTGATGTTATGCAATACCTGGATAAAGAGATGCATATCTAGTCTAATTTATCAGCATAAACTACAGTCACATAAAACATTTCTATATCAGTGGAGCTGATTGCATTGCTATAGCAGCAGAACTACCAAAAACTGAGTGAACAGAAGTGTAAAACTGACCAAAAAAAAATGTGGAAAAAAGCATTAGACCTCATACAGGAGATGCCTTTTAAATCCTCTGTTCTTTCCACACCTGGTTGTTGCAGATATTTTTTTTTTTCAAATGTCCATAGCACATTTCTTGTCTTTGTCTTTCAGCACAGATATCAAAACTTCTCATTAGTGTGAAGTAGAGAGGCACTGAGTTCCAAATTTTGCTGTTTTGTATAGTGAGATAAAATTAAGTACCAGCTCTAAGCCACTCCAGTCCACAGAGCTGCCATAGACCCTCTTTTCATTATTGGAAAGAATCTATACATATTTATTCAATATTCTTTTCTTTGTCCTGGCCAGGTGTTGTCAACAGCTGTTCTTCTTCTGGCTATATTTGCTATTTTTGACACCAAAAATAACAGCGTACCCAAGGGCCTGGAGCCAATTGCAGTAGGACTTCTTATAATTGTTCTTACTTGCTCCTTGGGAATGAACAGTGGCTGTGCCATGAACCCAGCCAGGGATCTTGGCCCAAGGCTCTTCACAGCCATTGCAGGATGGGGGATGGAAGTATTCACGTAAGTATGCCTGGAGATGAAGTCAAATGCTCCTGGCTAAAATTGTTTCTAGGAAAGTAAGATCCTGATTCAACATGGTACCAAGTCATACTTTATATACATACAGGTAATTCTTTGCATAGCAGAAGCAGCTATTCATGCACTTTAAGCCAGATATCCTCTAGGAACTGGGCTTTAAAAAGGATTTCCTGCTCCTAGGGCAAATCAAACATGCATGATCTCTAATATCAATCATTGTTTCAAGCAGACCTTTCCCAAAATATTAGAGATTCTTAGAGGTCACTGAAAATATGAGTGCTTTCTTGTGTCCTGCAGCTTTCAGAAAAAAAAAATTAAATCAGGAGAGAATTAGGTGGAAATATTTATTGGGTGCCGTAAAAAACAGAGACTTATCAGATTGATTTAGCCTATGATTACTCCTGAGTTACTGCAGAAATATACAACAATCTAAAAGCCTGACTTCCTGGCTGGGAGCAAAGGACTGAATGAAAAAGCTCCCTTCATTTTCCCACATTTCAGAGCCCTCTCAAATCCCTGTGTGCGCACGCACACCCTCTTGGCTGGCCCAATGCACAGCTAATTAGTTGCACATCAAATCCACGTCTGACACGTATCCAGGGTAAGAGGCACTCTGGGGTATCTAAGTAAGAGTAATCTGTCATCAGGAAGCAGATCTTTTGGTTTATTTTTGTATTGTTTGTTTTCTCAGTTATTTACAAGCAGGAATCCCCAGTAGTACTGTAGGCCACTGGAGAGCTCTGGTTAATAAAGATTTTATTTTAGCTACGTCGAGAAGCACAAATAATCTCTATTTATTCAGTATGATTTCTATTTACACTAATCATGTACCTTATTTGAGGAAAGCAGTAGCAAAGCTTTTCTCATTAAAAAAAAAAGCCAGGCATAGCTGAAACAGGCACACAGCCACAGCATAGGCCACAGCCAAGGCTGGATGTAACCCAGCTCTGGTGAGCTGCTGGTGGGAGATCAGCTCACTGGTCTGGTTACCTCCAAACTTTTCCTCCCCAGTAGCTCTTACCACTGCAATATGGGACTGCACTGTTTTAAAAAGCAAGGACACACAGAGTGACATGCCACACTCAGGGTTCTCCTCTTTCATACCTGTGTGATTACAAGCAGTTGTTGACCGTGGTATTAGCCATGGTGTCATTCTATAATGGGTAATATATTATGAAGTTGGCGTCATTACTGGAAGAGTTTGGAAGCCTGATTGTACTGTGATCTAGTCACAGAATACCTGTGAACTCCCCTTCTCTCTAAAAGTATGGTCATACTCATTCACATTAAAAAAACTACAAGAAAACTCTACATCTATACCAATATGAACTCTTTCCTACTGTAGTTTAAGGATTTCTATAAGAGAGGTAATGCAGTCCCACTAGGCCTTGTTAAGAAATTTTAAAATGTGAACATAAAAAATAAGATACAAGATCTCTGATCCTTGCCAGAATAAACTTACAACAATATTAGGGATGCGAAAATTTGAGGAAGAAGTCTTCCTCCCTGCCTTCACTTAAAAGGCTACAGCTATAACCAAGTTCAAGGGAATGATACAACAGGAATATGTTCTTAAAGTGGCAGCAACAGTTAACAGATAAACCTTGGATATCTTCATTTAAATGGAATTCACAACCTTGAGACAGGTGCTTAAGCTCTCTAATAAAGGCATGTCCACGAACTGAGACCTGAGCATGGAAACTCCACAGAGACATGAGAGGAGTGCAGCACAAATGAAGCAGTAGGAAATACTGAGGAGACACTGAATGTTCTTTGGGAGGAGGATGGAAGCATCTCCCAAGGCAATCTCTGTCCACCTCAGTGAGTGTTCAAGCATTGCCTACAGAACAGCCAGGGACCAGGAAAACCTCACTTTGAGATAGATCAGATACATAATAGCAAGACTTTGTGCACTGTTCCCAAGCAAATGCTCTAAGTTCTGGAATAATTAGTTCACAGCAGAGAAACCCCCTCTACCTTTCTTTGTGCTTGCAGGTCCAGTAAATGCAGGTTGTATCATGTTCTCAGGCAGGGAACAACAAGTAGACTGGAGGGGAGCCCTCCTGCTGGACCATGGAATTGTCCAGAGGATAGGAATGCATTTGAGCAGGGGTTTTTTAAATGTTGCTGTTACTACATTTTGCACAAAGACACCTGAAGGAGCATTTTCCCCAAAACCAAGGCAGAATACACAAGCTATGGTGTGGTTTCCCCAGCCCATGCAAATAGTTTGTTTTGGTTAAGGGGTTTAGTTAAAGGGTCTCATTAGAAAACCAGGAGTCTCTCTTAAGCACATGCTTAATATTCTGATAAGCTTAAGAAAAGTTTGGGGAGCAAAGTATTGTCTGTAGTGAGAAAACAGCCCAGAGCGTTAAGTCCAATACCAGACTGGATTCTGACAAGCAAAACCGAGCATGAAACAGCAGTAAGACAGAGAGAGAGGCAGGGCTCTCCAGAGCAGTGTTTCGTGCCAGCATCTGCAGGTAGCCCCGGGATGCCTCAGCCCGGTTCGTCACGGGCTCTCTGGCCGCTCGGCGCGGAGCGAGCGGCAGCGGAGCGGGCTCGGCGCGGTAACGCTGACACCTCGTGGCCGCCGGCTCCGCTAAACTAAACTGCACTCCGGGAAAGGTCGGGAGACGCATCTCTTGTCTGCACAGGAATTCGGATGGCAAAGCAGCCTCAGAAGTACTTGGCATTCTTCCTGGAGTGCAGCCCTGCAGCCCGGATTACCTCACGAACAGCGTATCTCCCTTTCTCGCAGCAGCTGGCTAGCGAAAGGTGTATCTGCAAGTTTAAATGTGCCCAAGTTCCCAGTCCGCATAGCTTAGGCACCGTAGTTTCCGGGGCATTTCCGCAGCTCAGCACAGCTGTGCCGGCCAGGCCGGTGCGCTGCCCGCTCCCCGCACAAGCGGTGCCCGCCCGGCGCCCAGCGCACCCGGCGACGGCGGGGCCGGGCCGGGCGCTCCGCTCCGGAGCTGCCAGCAGAGCTGTGCGCTGGGCCACAGCCGGGGGCTGAGGGTACTAAGGGGCCCCTGGTGATCTGTGCTTGTCACAGGGAGTTCTTGCTTCTGTGCCAATGACTGAGCACTGAGTCTCTTGGAAACTCCTAACTCGGCTGTGTCCTGATCTCATTGCAGTTTTGGCAGCACCCCCTACAAAGGCTTTACACCCAGAATCTCAGCACAGAATGTCCAATGCACAGTTGACAGCAGCTGCTGCAAATACAGGCCATGATTTGGAGAAGGTCATGCGGGAGCTGACAAGGCACAGGCCAGTTCATGGAACAAGCTGAGAGAAACCTGCCAACACCTTCATTACACACCCGTGTATAAACACTTCACACAGAAGAATACATGCAAGTACTTGATATAGCTTTTGTTCTGCTGATTAATTCAATAAAACCTTAGTTCACGCTTGTTCTAGAAGTTCAAGTGCTCAACAACCATCCATGATTCAACATCAAATAGATTTAGAAACTCAGTAAAGTAATATCAGGAGTTATTTTATATCCTCAGGGCAAAATATAAATCATTCCAAAGGTAAAACATACACACCCAAGGCATTTCTGAACAAGCAGTAATAGCATCCTCAACAGGGCACCGATATTTTCCCAGTTCTATTCTTACATTGTGACAAACACAAGTTCACTTCTGCATAAATCTGTATAACCGAGTGCTGAATAATTATCCTTACAGTTTAAAAACTCCCCTGCAGCTTCCTGTAAAGTTTCTCTCACAGATTAATTTGTCCCTTCATATTTCTGGGAGAAAAAAAAAAACCTCTCCATTTTCAAAATGCATGAAATTGAGGTAGGTGGATTTTCACTGGAGACTCACATATTCAATTAATACAGCATGTTATCAAATCAAAACACCTTAATGCATCAGTACAGTTAAGAGACTCTGTGCTCTGAAATGGATACTCAGTTATTGTCTGAATGTGGACCTCCAGGAAAAGGAGAGCAATTCTACCAACCCAGTTTTCCAGCATAAAGAGGTTGTTATTTATTGTTTTATACAGTTCAGTGGTGGACTTCTTACTTTAAATATGCCTGTAAATCTACATACTTAAAATGAAATCCTAGTAATTGTGCAAGTGTAAGCATTTCACTGGAGTCAGCATCCTGGACTTTCTTAGTGAATACAAAAATTCTAAGATTAAGTTTTAGGTGTATAAAGCTTCTAAGCATTTATTTGCCTCTTGCTGAAGGACATTACATTTTAAACATAGAGATAAGATATTACATCATGAAATTTGAATCTTGACCACTCTAGTCAAGGATAATCAACTTTACAGTCACTGTGTTTTATTATATTGCTTAAGGTAAATATACTCAAAATCCAGTTTAATTTGTTACATTTGTCAAGAGGAAGACGGTATATACTATTGCAGGTGTGAACTTGCAAGTTTCCATGCAGATGAAATAAGCCACTTTCGTAACATCCTGAAAATCTGTTCACAAACATCTGAGGACAGTACAAGTCAAGATTGCTGGGCAACAAATATGTCCCTGTTCATTTTACTCTAAGTCAGTGAAACCTGCTTTTCACAAGGGAGAAATCATCCTCTGTCCCCAGATAGACATGCAGTAAAAAGGCCTTATTTTCTAAAATGCAAGTGCAGCACACAGACCAACATGTCTGGTGCTTGTTTTTTGGCATTTCAGTCAGAACCAGCCAAGGTAGGGCAGACAGGGGTGTCACCCATTTACAGAAATGTGAGACAAAATAGAAAGGTCTGCACTACAGCAAGTGGCACACCACTGGGTCTGTTCAGTGACAAATACACAGGAAGGTGTTCGCTAGAGTAACAAGTAACTAATTCTTGTTCTTTTTGTCTTACAGGGCTGGTAATAATTGGTGGTGGGTTCCTATAGTTGCACCTCTGCTGGGAGGTGTACTTGGAGCAATGATCTATGTCATTTTTATTGAAATTCATCACTCAGATCCTCAGTCAGGAGAAGAAAATGAAGCGCATGCTAAATACGAATTGACCAATATGGCGTAAGAAGTGAAGAATTTTCTCTGTCATTTTGTGGTGCAGTTTTTATGCAAATGGTTGTTTGGACCACTGTATGAAACCCATATGCCTCAATTAGAAATTCACCTTTCAAAGCAGAAATTCTGTATAGAAGTTCAAAACTGAAGTCTTTCCATGAAACATTGGGCTGATCACATTCAAAATTGGTATCTTGAGTATAGGAAGGCTAAATTGTTCTTTTAGATCAAGTTATCTCCTAGATGCAACTATAGTGAAATGATGCACTGACCTGTCTATTCAACTCATATGACCTTAACCATGCTGCCTAATTAACTGAAAAGAGTTGAGATATTGATACAAAACTACACGCATAGCTAGTTAATGGGTTCCGTGCTGCGTGAATGTGCAAGAGCATCACTCGCTTCTTAAGAATGGCTTGTCTAAACATTTAAAACAATACCTGAATTGGCTAAATGCCAATTGAAACAGTTTAAAATAACTTTACTAAATTTTCTGGAGCCACTCTTGAACAGCAAGAAATCAACTCCTAAATGATTAGGTTTAGTAACTCACAATGTGATCACAAAAGGTAAAAACAGTTTGTTGTAAGATCAGCACCAAAGAGACAAAGGGTAACTTGTGCACAGCGTCTTCATAGCATTAATGCTTAGTTATTTTTAGACTATTTACTTGACCTTTATGCTACCCAATATTAAAAGCCTTATGTAGAATACTAATCTGAATCTCTTCCGCTGTGCTTTCTGGATACAATTCATTCCTGTGGAGATGGCCCAGCAAGAGGCTTATGCTGTGCAGAGGTCAGCACAAAGCCTATGTCTGTATAAGCTTTAAAGAGTCCTGCTGCTGCTGATTTACATAGGTGGATTTCATCTGCATTGTGGGAGCAATTTTTAATGTGGTAGCAGTAATTAAAATTAGAAACTGGTCTCAGAGCTAGTCCTAGATCTGAATTCCCCAAGGAAGGCCAGATCCACATCAGGGTTCTGATGTGCGAGTTCTCTCTCACTACAGAGAAACGGTTGGACATATACCACTTCCTGAATATCCAGCCTTGAAAATGAAATTATTTCTGCTTAATCATCATGAATTGAATGTATTCAGTTAAACCAAAGTTTATTTCTATTATGTATACATCTATACCGGGTTGGTGGTGGTGATCATGAATAAACAGACATCTGATTCAGCAATGCTCCTGAGCTACTTTCATGGCTAAACTTCAGAGCACCAGTTCAATTCACTCATTTCAGGGTGCTCTTCCCTTTAGATTCTTATAACTCTGCTCTCTCGAATTCCACACTACATTCCTGATTTCACTCCTGAAGTTCCTGAGGAACCTTTTGTGTTGCCATTAATAGCCTGTGCACTTCCGTGTGGTATCTGCAGAAGAGGTTTACAAAATACCATGGTCAGAACCTGCCTCAGCATTTGGGAAAATCAGGCCTTTGTCACTGCTTGTCTTGATCGCACTCCCTGGGATCCCGTGCCAAATTCATGGCAGCAAAGGGACAGAAATAGCAGGTCAGGCAAAGCTTTGCTTGCTGCAGCTCGAAGTCAGATATTGCAGTATACTTGAGGGAGTATAATTCCAATTTTAATTATGTTTTTAAGAAAACTTACATAACTGTAATGAACTCAGGCTGCCCAGAGACATATCAGCCCTGTGCAAAATGTTCATTTCATTCAGTGTCCCTGCTGTTGGTTAAATTCTGCTGTATCCATGCACATTTGACTGCATCCTTGTATCACTGGCTGGAGAGTCTCAGAAGTAGAAGGGAGTGCTTACAGAAACAGTTCTCAGTCTGAGCAGAGACGAATGAAAAGTAAAATGTGAAAATTAGTCCTAATTTTAGACCTTTTGTTGGCAGCAGAGAAGCTAGATCACCTGTCCTGCGTATTGATAAAACTCACTACATAAACCAAGATGGGTGTAAATGCAGTTGCAGACCGATCCTTGGTTTGCCCCCACCTCTTGCAGTGAGGGCTGTCTCTCACCCCTTGGCGATCCCTGGGGCAGGAGCACTCCCAGCTGGCTGCCAACCTTCTATGTCTGGAGAGGGATTACAGAGGTAGAAACTGTCTGAGGGCTGCCCTCAGCTCTGAAAGGCACCTACTCTGCCACTGACACCAACATCTAATATGAGATATCTGCAGAAAATAAAAATAAACAGCTAATTAACCAGAAATAACCAATTTTATCCAAAATGGTAGGGGCAGGTTATCACTTGTGTTAGAATTTTGCATAGTCAGTAGGCTCCATATGCATCACAGTATTGCTTCCTTTAATCCACCATGAAAAACATGGGGAAAAGGAAAATACAGGTCAGGAATGAGAAAGGAACAGTTTGTTTATACAGCCTACTCAGGGACTAGCCCACACTTGCTGTGTGCCTGTGCATTGGCCAAGGTACATAAAGTTGTTCATTTTCTAAAAATCCTTTTGATCACATGTTCTGTCTGTAAAACAAAATCTTGTTTCTCCTACTCATGCCATTCCTATGCACAGAATTTCTGTATGAGTGACATTTACTTGTCTGAAGTTATTAACATGCAAATCTTAAGCAGTGACACACTAGTGTGATAGCATAACAATATCTCAAATATGCTCTCAAGTTGTTGTCAATTCTGTGTTTGCTTAAAGAATTTATTTTTAAACTTTAATAATTCAATATTTTGTAATTCTTTGGGGACGCATGGTAGTAATATCACAATTCATCCTGGATTTACAAAAGCCAGAATTTCATTCCGTAACAAGGTGTTATAGACCTGTCTCAGATATGGCAATTCAAATTTCAAGGAATGAATTCCTGCTTTTGGGACAAACCCTCAGCTGAGTCTTTACTACAAAACCATGACCAGTATCTCCATAATGTAATGGGAAAAATAACAATCACCTCCTTCCATAAACTCATACAGACATTATCTGTTTTATAAAAAACAAAAAAGTATTTTGACTTTGCATGAACTATGCAATTTTCTAATATCAACTGATATTCAGTGGTCACACTAATGTTAAACTAATATAATACAGTTGGCAACAAGTTTTTCTAGCTGAAAGATGTTTTGGTTAATGAGTTAATAGTAATCAGCCTTGATGATTTTAATGTTGAAAGAAATTAATTTCAGGGCATTGCTCAACTTTCATTTTGGGTTTGTTCTTTTTGGTAGCAACGTGTTTGTTCTTTAGAGCTAAAGTTAGTACTGGAGTAATCTGGAGAGCTGCAAATAGTACCAAGTTAAAGGTTGGCTGCTGCATGTTGTTTCATTGAAGTCAGTGAAATCATTCACAATGGGTGGCAATACAGGCAAAGATAAGTGATCAGAGAACAGAGCTCAGAGTATGGCAGACATTGTACTTCCTTAGAGTTTTGTCTGTGGATTTGGATGTTCAAATACTGTAGTTCAAAATAAATAAAGTCAATTCCTAATAAATGCATTCCAGTGCTATTTTTACATATATAAAAGAAATCTCCCCTCTGGCACCTAAGGACTTAAGAAATAAATAGCTGCCTGTTATGACCTCCAATGTTTTACAGCCTTGTGCTGGAAGAACAGATGGACTAACAAGCTGGATTCCCAGAGCACAGCTCCTGTGCCAGATTCCGTGGCTCAGCAGCAGTGCCAGAGCAGAGCAGTGTGCAGTGCCAGGCCAGGAGGCACCCACACAACCAGAGGGCCAGGCCTCCTGCCCTGGCCCTTCTCCCCTTCCCTGCCTGCAGCCTGCCCAGGGACACTTTCTGCCACAGCTTTCCCACTGCTCTAACAATAGCCAGAGCCCAGGTGGGATATTTTGCTGAAGTCCCCCTTCAGAGATTGCTTTTAGGCATACATATATCACATCAGATTTGGCCTGCAGGGTTTACAAAATGCCCCTGGCTAATTTATCCATCTTCTCCTCTACAGATTTGTAACAGGGACATGCTTTGCTTGTTTCATTTAAAAAGCACATGAAAACCTGTTCTATGGGAGCAAGGGAAAGGACAGGTGCTTCAAATTGACTCTGAGAACCACAAAAGGAAAAAAAACAAAAACAAGCCAAAAACCCAAACAAACAAACAACCCACCAACAAAACTATATGAAGTGGCAGCAGGCATTTTATCCTCAATCCATCCTGATGAGCCTTGCCTCCTATCAGTCTTTGAGACTTTGTGTTCTCCTTTCCTTCTCCTGCCAACACTATGTGCTGTGCACTGTGTCTATACAGCACAATACATCTCCAGAGATTTAAATACAGCATGCTTTTCTCAGTTACTTACAAATCTTAGAAAGTTCTCATGAGAGCCAATTCAAGTTTCACCTCACATGCTTGTTTTTTTGGCAGTTGCTTGCATTTTTTTCCCCACTGTTCCCACCAAACAACCTTGTGCTGGAAAATACAACAATTAACTGTAACTTCCAGTAACAGCTGCTCTTTTTCTGCTTAGTACAATTGTTATTGCATAAGAGAATGCTTCTTTAAAACATGCACAATTTTAAAAGCCTTCTTTTTCAAACCACTATTAAAAATAGCACAAGATTATCCAGGAAAAGAAATGCAGTGCCCATCAGTTAGTAGTTTGGATTTCTGTCTTCTATTTTGCACTTACAACTTGTTAAACGAATATTTTTAATTATTGTTCTGTGAGTGTTAATGCCTCTACTTGTTTGCACAGTTTAATAGCGTAGTCTCAGGGGAGAAAGTAGTAGGTAAATATTTTTAGCCATGGAGTTTCTTTGTATGTTTGAATCAAATATTAGAGAAATCCATATAGTACTAAGCTGGACATGACACATTTACATAATTTTTCTCTCTTCGCTGACCACAACTTCCTTCAAGAAGTGTCTCTAAGATAGGAAATATGAATAACCAGCAGCTTAAATCAGCAACAATTTCTGCTCACCTATCAGAAAACTCATGTATGTCTTGGATGCAAATTCAGACATTCTCAGTACCATTAAGAGGACCAGTTTGGGCACGTTAATACTATTATTTCCTCAGCATTAGGCACATAACAGTCTAATAGGTGAAGAATACTTTCCACACCCTCAGAAATAACAGTACTTTGTTTCACGGCACAACTCTTCTCAGGAAACCTTGCCTGCCTTCCCATTATAAACACGGCTGTGAAAGAAAAAGCAGCAAAGTAAACAATATGTTAAGACTTGAAAAGTCAGCATCTGAATAGGAGGAAATGAACAATCTCAGCCAGAACTGAACAGATGCAACACTTTCTGTAGCATGACCGAGGCATCAGATAACAAACATGAAGCCCAAGCAGCAGCACATGCTTGGCAACAAGCACTGCTACATTAAAGAGGCAGGTGTTTTGTTAATGCCTTTTAAATAGACTTACAAAAGAAATTTCTTTTAGAATAAAAGGACAAATTGTGGTGGTAGTGTTTTCCATAGGAAATGAAAAAAATTAGATGATATTAACATCTTCAAATTATTGAAACAAGGGGGGAAAATCTAAGGGTGGGGGGGGTCGAGGGGAAGAATGGAAATCTCAGTGGGGAAAAGGGAAAGCACAGTAGTAACTTCCTCAGTTTCCAGTCCTGTGAACCCTGCTGGAACTGCTCAAAAGAAACAGTATGGACCTTTCCATTAAAACTGCACAATATGAAGACAAGAACTGTTTCATCTTCATTTCCATCTCAGATGTTCAGGACATTGGCAACTGATGGCTACAGACTGCAGGAGACTTCTGCTACACAACCATTCTGCCACCTAAGGCAGGAAGCCTGTTCAGCTTCAGTGCAGAGAGAATTCCATCTCACACACGTGTACTCCCCTGGGAGCTCGTGTTTTTCAGGGTATAGAAGCAACACGTTTTTGAAGATGATTGCACTGTAGAACAGCTATCAGAAACACAAATAACAAGAGACTTGAATCCAGCTGCCAGATTTCCATGGAATCTCAGGGGATAAAGCAAGTGCAAAGGCTACTCCAGCAAGTCTTGGAGAAGGAAAGCAGAACAAAAAAACTTTGATTCAGAACCGCATTGTCTTCACAGCTATGAATGCTTCAAAGTCACAGGCCATTGGCAAATGTAACATATATGCAAATACCATTAGCACCTCAGAGGCTTCTAATCCAAGAAAATATGATGGCTGAACAAAATAGGGATATGAACACACACACATTTCAATCTGTTCTGACACAAAGACAAAATCCTTCCTTAAAATGGAAGCTGTTTTAAGCCCCATTTGCTATCACAGGTGCTTCATTGAAATTCAACACAGGAAGTCAACCACACAGCTTTAAAACAAATAAAATCTACCTGAAATATTTACCCCGCCTAAAAGTGGACCTATAGCCTTTTTTTTCTTCCAAGTTTTTACCTGCTTTTCTGACACAACTGGCAGCAAGCCTCTGGTTCTCTCTTGGGCTCCTGTCTTGCATAAGTCTTTCACATCCACTGAGCATCAGACCCTACACAAAATATTCCATTTACATGAAGACAAAATCCATTTTGAGGCAGATTTCAAAATGCATGGGGTTCCATGCAATTTCAAAACATATACTGCTGGTAAACTGGACTTCCAACAATTCATGTGGCAGTTACACTCTTTTCCCTTGCCTTTGATCAGATGTGTTGCTTATAGCAACCTGGCAGAACAATAATTATCTCACTAGAGCAGATCTACAGTACATGGGATTTGGATTTCCTCCTAGGGAAATCCTAGAACAAGAGACATAGTTCAGGTAGTGGTGGATTTTATTTGTGGTACAAGATTGACCCTGAGAAACACTGTATTACAGGATATGATGCATAAATCAGTAATAATCAGCTTGCCTTCCAGATTCAGAACAGAAAGTGTTTAGGCTTAACAGAGTTCATCTTTGTACATCTGGCTTCAGGTAGTTTCATTAGCAATTAGAAAGCTAGAGGCAAACATATTCCTAAAAGATATTAAGCAAACTTCAGAGTACAGCTATCCAGGGAGGACAAGGAGTGTCAGAAGCTCTCTTCACATGTAGAAACTTAACTTCATGCCCAAATAGCAGCTGTGTACAGCTTAGAAAAATGAAAAGTTGTAGAAGAACTATGACCTGAGCCTCTCTGATGGTGTTTTAATGTTACCATGACTGAGATAACCATACTCAAAAATAACTAGCTTGTTTTACTTTCAAACTTATTTTTCCTTAATAGATTTGTAACATCACAGTCTCTGGCTATGAACTTTGCTACTGTCATCATTTTCACTGATGCTCCTGAAGGTGTTCTTCTCTGTTCCAACTCTTCTATGTTTATTTTTAAATAAACACAAAGGAGGTTCTTTCCTGTGTGCTTTTATTTGGTCTGATAATAAACACATCCTCCTTCACGACCATCTGCCTCCTCTGCCCTGGTATACACAGTGACACTCCCCACAGGCATGTGGTGTGTTGGGCTGTGGGAGAGCAAAGTGTTACACACCAGGCATCTAAAATATTGCAGCTGAGTCAGCTCTGGAGGGCTTCATCCCACAAGCCTTCCTCCTCCAGTGACTTTGGGAAATTTTTCACTGTCAGAACAATGCTTTATTCTGTAGGGCAGCTTTATCAAAAGCAGTGTCTAGCACAAAGGCTCTAGTGCTACCTCAGCTTCACTGCTATGGAGGAAGAGGACCACCAGCCTCCCTAGGAGGGGTTCAGTGCTGACTAAAGGTGTCCAGCTGTTCTGAGAGCCAGATAAAAGCTTAGACAGAAAAAAAAAAAAGAAATCTATTGTAGCATTTAAGCATAAAGAGATACCTCAGGCATGTAACTTGCCTGCCGAGCATCTCTGGCCATTAGGTATTAGACACACAGAGAAGAGGTGAATATAAGTTGTCGAGGCTGTTGCCGTAAGTGTTTACCTGGCAAAGAGAAGCTCCCCGTGGGAGGCAGCACTTTAAAGAACACATTTTTTCGGAGTATCAACACTGCACCACCATCTAGATTATTTTGTCAGTTACGTATCAAAAGCCACAGCACATGTAAGTATGAATAATAGCCCTATACTCACTAGGAGATTTTTTTTAAACCAAGCCTGTTTTTAAGTTTCATTTGGACAGGATGTTGTTTATCACCATTACTTACTGTATTATTTTTTTCAAGACTGTGACACAGTGCTATAAATGCTAGAGAAACATTATTTTGACATAAAATACACATTGTAAGTGTGATGAGTATGGCAAGATCACATTAATTCTGCACATTTTGTTTATCAGTCTCAGTCTTGAAATACATGGACTATGTATTCATCAGTCTGCTTGCTTATTTGAATGTCTTAATTAGGACATTTTGAAAATCTTAACAGCTTTTTAAAAAGTAATTTGTAATAACAAGACCTATGGATCCCAGTGTTTTCACAGAGATGTGGCTTCTGTAGTCAGCAGCAGAGTAATTGTGAAATGGAGTGAGCAAATGCAATGCACATAGGAAATGCCACCCTTGGGTCACTCAGGTCCTCTGTGCCCAAGTGGTGAGGACAACAATTAGAATGTGAAGAGTGAATGATGACATTTTTTTGCTACGTGTTTATGTGATGCCAGGCACAATGATGAGGCCCCATAGTATGGGGATGATAACAACCACAGCTTTCCTGTGCTACCCCATCATAATCCTTGACCCTGAACTCAGCCCTCTGTTGTAGGGGAGATGTATTAACCTGCACCATTTGTGCAGTCCCTGATCTCTCTCCGAATGCTAATATAACAGAGTTTATACTTAATGCTGAGAGTGAAGGCTGGTTTTGGTGACTGGATGGATTTCCAGTAAACTGAGGTCACCACACTCCAGGCACACAGCTTCAGTTCCTTGTTACCTGGAGAAGCACGTAGCATAAGCTTACTAAAAGAAGAAAATTAATCTTTACATTTTACACTGAAAGCACAAAACTTTGTTATATCCAGAGATATAAGACCCTTGCACTAATTGCACCACTAATTACAATATTTGAAAACTGTGGTATATTTGGAAAGGCCGTCAGAGAAGGACTACGATGTTCATACCCCATTACCAGGCTCAAAGTGCCCTAATTACATTGTTTGTATAAGCCTGAAAAACTTTATGCTGCTTTTGGACAGTACAACTAGTATCTCTAGGGAGCATCATGAAAAGGTCATGTGTATCTCACAAGACCATCAAAAATCCCTAGACTTTTAGCAAACACATTAATTCATGTTGAATAGCTCACATTCCAGCTGTAGTTCTATTTTTAGGTTATTTGTTGTACTTATATAAAGAAGTGCCACCAGTTTTGAAGTATTTTTAAAGATACAAAGGTAGCTGTTCTTTTCTATGCAAGAGGCTATAGGGGAAGAGGCTGCTTCCATTACACCACCAGCTGCCAGCTAATGGAGCTGCAGGGAAGGAGCCAGAACATGGCAGTGACCCGTACTGGAATGTGAGCTAAATGCTCCAGAGTGAGCTGGGGAGCTCCTTGTTAAACTGATTGGTGGTTTGGTCCTCCTGGGAACCTTAATAAAATCTTTCCAGCAAAGCAAATGCTCATTATTGAAAGAGCACATCAGAATATCTCATGTCAGCAATGACCCGTTCTAATGGTTTACTCCTTACTCAATATCTGAGATCTTCCTAAGGGATAACTGCTTTTTCCTATTGCAGTGTTGAAGGGACAAAAAAATTAGGGAGGCAAGATTTGCCCATGAAAAACAGAACAGCTCCTTAAAATGACTTACATATCCAGAATACTGCAAAAGTACTCTACAAAATGGTGGAGACAGCCATCAGCCAGAGCTGTGACAAGGATTTCTGATGGGCACAGACAAATTGCAATGACATTTCGAATTTGGTAGCCAAGTCATGGAAACCTACACACCGCTCTTTTCCTCAAGATTTGTTCTGGAAAAAAGCAGTTTGCTATGAATTCTGAGTGCTGTTTTACTGTATATCCATATTCAGAGTAGACTAAATACAAAGCAGCAGGTATAAAGCAGGCTGCTGCCATGAATGAAGTACATGGAAGAATTACTGTTTAAATGATAGCTAGGCCAAAATTATGGGATCTACTAAACATGACTTAAAACTGGGTCTTCATCCAGAATTATATTTCTTTTATTCACTAGAAAGCTCCACAATAAACCAAGACATCTTCTTCTTTAATTCTTCAAAAAGAAAATACTATAACTGTAATGAGATCAAATTTTCCTCTTTTGAGCCTCTGATAATAGAATTAAAGCACATCATGTGATATTTTACACTTTTCCCCTATTAATTCCCTCACCACCAGCCTTGCAAACTCTGTATCTTCTCAGTATTGACAAAGCTGCTTTAAAAGACTAGAGGAAACATGAACACTACATCATGGAAGACAAAGTGTTTAAAATACGTCAATGTATTGACATTTTCTGGTTTCTAGGCAGTTTATACAGAGGTGTTACAATAAGCAAATTCAGGAGCCCAGGAATTGCAAAGCTAGTCCAAACAAAAGTCACTGAATTAAACAATAACACATGGCCAGAAAATATCTTCCAGAGACCAAAGAGAAGAAAAATTATGTAAACCAGGCAATAAAAAGAGATCACTTGAGACATGTGTTCTATATCCTTGTCATGTTAGGAGCACTATGAAAATGAAATATTATCAAAAGACTTGATTATACGATGAGAAAAGATAGCCTAATTGTGCAGACTAATACCAAAAGCTGTATGCAAATGTATAGTCTTAGCACATTGCCCAGTGTTGCTACAAAGTGGTATTTGATCTTGTGGGACCACGAGTTCCTTGTCACTCTAATTCCTTTTTTATCAGCTCCTGATTTTTAATCAGAGCAATGTTTCCACAGTCCCCTCTACCAACAGAGAATTATATATACACTTAAGCATATGCTTATGAGAAACAAGATTGCAAGCTCATCGCTTAATTACTTTTTAGAAAATTATGTTTAGACAAAAGATATAATGAGAAACTAATGAGTTCCCAGGACAGCTGAAAATAATGGTGCAATGCAACCTGCATATTCGTGATCCAGAAGCTCATTTTGGTTTGCTTTACATTCAGAGAAAGACTTAAAGCTCAAATCAAATCACATTTGTTCTCACAAATTTGCCTTAGTTTTAACAACAGTGATTAAAAGCAAATATTCATGGTTTGAAGTACATATAAGCGTATGAAAACATACTCCAAAATTCTCTAAATTCTGCAAGTTATCAAAAATACATTTATCTATGGTTTGAAGTTCACATAAGAAAATAAAAACAGTGTTCTAGAACTTGAGGCATATCAAATTGACTGAGTATATCCCCAAATTCAACACATGCATTAGAATGTTTAGGTTCCCTAAAGGCTGCCCAACCATTTGGAGCCAACCGTAGGGTCATGGTTTTGAACTGCAGTCACAATTTATTGAGTAGGCCCATAATTGCTATAGAAATTGATACAGTGCAATAACTTAGGACTTTATTACCACTGAAAGCAAGCCCACTGATTTTAGCAAGTTTTGAATCAGGTTCTCCATGGGCACACATAAAACATCTACATACTTTCTCTATCTCAATACTTCCTAGGATAGAATTGCATTTTCTTGGGGATTTGCACATTTCAAGCATAATTGATCATTCCTTTCATACTAGATTGTTTTGATCTAGACCTACTTGAATTACTTGCATACTTCAGTAGTTGCCTGCTTATAATCATGGCAACTAAAATTATGGAGTCAATATTTAATCTGTTTATCTCATGGTAATAGCCAACACTGTCAGCAGTAAAGAATCCATCAGAACAGTGTGCTTCAGTGAAACTCTTTGGAAATATGCAATACTTAAAGTAGTTGCCAGCATTTCCTTTGACAAGCCAGATTTAGAAAACTATAAACAGAGAGGGAAACATTTTTAACAGCTAACCTTCAGCAGATAGCCCTCACTTGAAAGTAATTTGTACCTTTTATAAACATTAGCCCATAAAGACATGATGACATGTTTTAGTCTCAGTGAAACATGTTGCAGAAAATCTTGACACAGTTTACTTAACCCCTCTTATATATGTAAGCCATAGTTGACCTCCTCCAAGACACTTTCAAATGCCATATTCGCTTTCCCGTTGGGGAAAATACCATCCAACCAGTACCTTCAGGATTATAAATTGCTTATAGCTTTCAGGTCTTTTTGAGTTCAAATCCAAGACATCTCATCAATTCAGTTTTGAAATATAAGTGATATAAATTTATATCTTATTTCCTAGTTTGAATTGATTTCTAAAGACTAGCCTATAGTTTACTCTTGAATTCTTCGGAAGTCAAGGCCACAAATCAAGTTATGTCTGTTCTATGTGAAATGAAAAGTTTTATCACAAGCTGTGACTAAAAATGAAGTAATGTGGACACCAATTACATTTCAAAAGGCCTACCTGTTATCCAAGAGCAAGGCCAAGAAGAAAATAGAGATGTCTCTTCAATGTCTGACTGCCCATATTGCAGAAGGCAAGTCACAAAAAGGAGTCAGGTGCCTGGTAAATTCCACAGGACCAAGAGGGAAAGAGAAGGATCCCTAAAACTACAATTGCCTCTGAAGAAAAAGTTCAAAAGCTGTCACATATTTTGAAAGAGCTATGAGACCATACAGACCCAGAGACACACAGGGCAAATACTCCCATCAGACTTCGCAGTTGTTTGGTGAAATCAGGAGACCTCCTCTGCTTTTTCAGCCTGACCAGCCGTACTTGCCAAAAGGGAAAGGAAACGAGATGCAGCTGTGGCCAAAAGGGAGGAAAGGAAACTTGGAGCAAAAATTCTTAAAATTGGAAGTGCTAAGGCTTTTGGCTGAATGCACATACCTGTGTCCTCAGGCAGCTGAGCAGGATTTGCAGTCTAAAAAAAGCTGCAGTCCTCTGGAGACAGTACCACACTCCCTACATGCCTGGCTGGAGATACTCACTTGGATCTCAGGAGTTACACAGACTTTTCAACAAGGCTTCAGCTGGGGCTAATGAGCCTCACCCGTTCCTGCAGTTAATTGGCCAAGGAACACCTGCTGGCACCCTGCCCACACCAGCGTTTGCCCCAGCTGAGGAGCTGCGCTCTCCTGAGGTAACTTTTCTGTTCCCGTCACAAAGTACAAATCCTGTTACTTGTTGCTACTATTTATAATTCTTGATTAAGCAACTGAGGGCTGAATAATTACCTGGCTCCAGCATGTGGAAGGTCTCGGCCCTGCAAGGATTTCAAAATCAATATGACAGACTAAAAGCCTTCTCTGCAAATACATCTCGTTGCCATGAAAGCTTCTTTTCATGCAAATTAACATCTGCAAATTGCCACGGGAGTCCTGCAGCCAAACTTCCTCCCTAGCTGTCATCACCATGGCCTACTAAAGGGAAACTTTATGATGCTTTAAAACCAACTTTTTGGTTGTCTCAGAGAATCTTGAGATCCTTAAGTGATTCTGCTAGTTGAGTGGCATGTTACACACAGGGGAGCTTAGTCCCCAAAAGCCCCTGGCAGTGGTCTGTTCTTCTGCCTGAATTTGCCTTGAGCAAAATATCACAGCACCTGTCACAGTTTGAGCACACAGAGCTGGTTGTCTTTGTACTTGAGGTGTGCACACACTAGAGCCTTAGCTGGCCTCACTATGCTAGCAGGTAACCTGTATTTGTTGAACTTAAAATCAATATAACTAGGCTGGCAAAAGCATTTCAGTGTAGAAAGAGCCTTTGCACCCAAAGGAGGAAAAAAAATAGCCAAGAAATAGTTCCTGAATTCTCTATATCCTTAGCCATGGTTGCCTGCTGTTGATGCTGCTGTGCTGTTTTCTGGGTAGACATGTTGGGCCACATTCAGCTGAAAGAAGTTCAGCAAAATTTCAGCCAAGCAGGAAAATGTTGCGTCAAAGCTACACAAATCTGCAGTGGGCAAGATGGTCTCATGTAACAGCAAGCTGTCCTATTATTAAATTTGGGAGCAGTCTACAAAGCTTTGTGTCAGAATTCAGCATCACTGAAACATCATAGAGAGGCCACAGACCTGCATGGTGGGTTAGAGAAAAACATTCCATGGGCCATAGATGAGTGAATTAACATAGCATCAGTGGCCTTAGATGAACTCTGAATGTCCCTAAAACCTTGCGAATGCAGGCCAAAGCCCCAAGTCAGCAGAGCACAGATTTAGCTTTATGTCAACCTGACTTCCAAAGTTTACATAGTATTTGCTGAATTAGAATAGTCTTCAGAAAAAAGATGAGATTCAGTATAAAAGATTGAGCCTTCATCCGGCATCTGAAGATTTCACAGGATGGAAATCTGGACAATGTCTTAGAAGAATAATAAAAATTAACAGTTCGGCATCAGACAGAGAATGTTCTGCTGGGACTATGTTCATGCCTGTTACTCTGTTTCCAATTAACTTGATTTTGGAGCAATGGATGCTCTCCAAAAATTTACATAAATAACAAATACAGTGAAAAGTACAGATTTCCTGGGGTGTTTTAATTTAACATTAACCAGAAGCATTTGCAATAAATGCTGAATTCATGGTCTGGTGCCTTAAAGCATTTAAACCATTTACAATGGAGAACTTCCTATCTAGAAGGAATATGCTCCAAGAGATTCATATGCCTGCTTGTAACTATTCAATATGGCCAATATTTTACAAGCTTATAGCCAGATCAAACCCTATGGTACATTCATCTGTCATTGGTAAGAATATATGGTTATCAGGTTCCCCAAGAAATATGTATTTATGAAATGTTCACATTAGCATAACCTGCAGGGCCTGCTCAGGTACAAAATCTATTGAAATGGATTTCTCCCTGAAGGAGGTATCCTCCTATTTAGTTACCCTCCAAGTACCCAGTGCCTTTTGATCCCAAACCTCCCAGTGTTCCACAGTGGCTGGGGAGCTCCGAGTGAAAGGGAACACAGGGGTAAACTGAGCCAGTGAAACTCATGCTTGGAAGAGCACAAGCAAGAGCAGGGCCTGGCAGAGACGGTGTAGGGAGCCCAATCAGCTGGGTCATGCTATCCTCAGGAACAAAGGGAAAAACATTTCAGCCAACAGGAGTTTGGAGAGCAAAGGTAGGGATGAACTTTCATAGAAATAGATACAAATATTCAGGTCTTGGCAGGCACTACTTTGGAGATTCATCTTCATCTTCAGATGTATCTATACATGACTACTCTTTTGGCACCCTCCTAAATCATTTCAAATCAGACTAGTCATGTACTTTGCATGCAAGCCAGGGTATTTTACACTGAAAAAGGGACAGTATATTTGAAGAGATGCATGTGATTCACTAAAAACCAGAAACTTCTCGTGGAAAACACTCTCACTGAGTCTGCTGAGAGCCTATATTTTTGCCTTCTTCCCTGTTCTTTATTTATTAAGGAGATTTGGATGACAGCAAGGTTATTTTTTCTTGAAGTTCAATTTCTTCTCCTTCATCTAAAACCACGAGCTGCTGACTGTGAAATCGCAATTCCTCGTGATGAAAGAGAAAACATTTGCAATAAGACAATAAAAAGGAAGACTGTTTAAGGCCAGAAGGAAGCATCAAGTTTTCAAAACAAAAAAGATATGGTGCTTAAGGGTATAAAAATACATATTTTCTGAAGATTTATAAGGCTAACTGGATCTTTAAACAATGCTGGTATTTTCTGGCACTTTTCCTGCAGCTTTCTGCAAAACGCTTAACACTGGAAGAACTCTCTTGATTTCTCCTAGTGCTTTCTGGTAATTACACCAGTCCATTTTATCCAGATTCCTGATGCTTTCTAGGAATTCACCTTCTGCTTTCTAACAATTCATTCACTGCTTCCTAGGAATTTCCCCCCTACTTTCTAGGGCTTCCCTTACATTTTAGAAATCCTGATACTTTCTAGGAATGTCCTGTCTGTTTTCTGGGCATTTTTCCTACACAATTTTCACCGAGTGTTTTAGGAATTCACATGCTGCTTTCTGGGGATGTTCTTAATGCTTTCTAATACTTCTCTCCCCACTTTATTTATTTATTTATTTATTTATTTATTTATTTCAGATTTCTAGAAATTCCCCAAGTCTTTTACGAGAATCTCCTGTCAGCAGTAAGAGAAGGGATGCTTGGTGAAGAAAGCTGTGAGCAACCACAGTGCAGACACGACTGGGCCCCACGGCAGCTTCCTGGGGCCAGCAGAGCAGAGCTGGGACAGGGGCTGTTCCATCGATACCCCAGACACTTCCAGACAAAGGCAAGGAGCAAGTCACGTCCAGAGTCAGTCCGGGAAATCCAAACGAGTATTCAGGAACAGCGGGAAACAGGGTTTGAAACAGGCACGCCTACATGGTGTAGCTCACACAGGCACATTTTGGGGGTTAGCCAACACTCTCGTTGAATAATTTCTGCACTCAATGCTTTGTAAAATAACCTTATTAGAAACTCTGTATTCTCTATATAATGATGAATCGCTTTAAATTTTTAACATGAGAAATTCTGAAACATTAATTTCAGAATTTTCCATCCATAATCCAGTGCAGAATTGGGATGCAGGTAAACTGTTTCTTTTACCCTCTGGAAATGCATGAGAATTTACTCAGCTACAAAATTATTTTATCAGAAACTCAATTTAAAGGTATGGCTTCTTGAGTTGTACTCTCTTCTGTCTGCTACATTACTTATTTACTGGTACTACAATATTTAAACCATCTACTACAACTTATTTTCATAATTCCTGTCCATGTGGTAGAAAATAACTGTTAGAGGTTCCACTAAAGGATTCTTATACTTGCTGAAGGTCAAAGGTGATTAAAGAAATATTTGATAGGAGTTTTATTACTACTGATGTGTTATTCAGTTCCTTTGCTATTTACAGACAGCTGGCCAGCCAGTGTTTCTCAAAATATGTTTGCATGCCCTTGGATTCACATGGAGTCCAAGTTAATTTCTACTGTGGGAGTGAAGAATGATTTTCAATTCCTGTCTTGACATTTGAGGTGTGTCCTCATTGCATAATGAAATACGAGGCATATGTTACACAAAAGCTCATTTTTCTTAAGAGCTTCTATTTCTTTAAATTTCATTATTTAGTATTTCATATTTAAAAGGTGGGGACCAGTACGTATTTAGCACATACACAGACAAGAGAACAAACCTTCCTACACATAATTTGCCAGCTGCTACACAAGCTGTTGAAATACTTGCGCATATAATTTTCACTGCTCTGCGTTGGATACTAAAGGGTGGACATTCCTCACTACAAAATCACTACTACAGACACAATTCTACGGCAGAGGACAGAATCATTCACCGCCCATCAATATGAAATACACTACAAATGCTTCTGCAACTCAGATGGTGAAGCAGACACCAGGACTCAATAAACTTCCTGTTCCCCTGAGCCTGGTTAGTTGAGATGTGTTATGCACTAAAACCATCTTCAAAGGATACTTGTCATCTTCTTTAGACCTCAGACTCTGTGAACTATCTAACCTACAACTGAGGTCCCACAAATGTTGTCAAGATGTGAAGCATAAATGTTCTAATGAAGTTTTGCACTGATTGTGAAGGACCTGTTATTTCTCTCAACCCCCATTATAGTATGAATTTGGAGTTTCTCTTCCAAGTATGTCACACATATAAGAACATAAAATAAAAATGTAATACATGTGAAGTAGTGATAATTTAAAAATACCGGTTCCAGTAACTTTGATGCTATATTCTTGGAGACAGTTGTTCGTACAGTGTATGGGAAGGTGTTTAAAACTGTTTATGTAGATCTGGCTTGGGAGTCGTTCTCACTGAGCTTTGCTACAGGAGCTCTAGGAGAGACAAAATGGCTTCGATTCAGCTTCTGCTTACGGCCATCTAGAAAACCATGGCATGGCTTAGCCTTATTATCATCAGGCTCTTGATGTACTTGCAAAGGCAGTTAAGAAAATTATCTTTAGTAAATACAATCTCAAATTTCTAATAGAACCTAATTTCCACCTCTTTGCAGACCATTTTTATTAGTCTACAGCAGACTGTAACCCACAGCACCAACCAGCCAAGGTGCCAAGTAAGTTATGCAAAATGTCTCCAAGGAATTGAGACAGTTTTGATAATGATAATTTTATTAGTATTCTCTTGAGATTATGGCCCTGCAACTAGGTCAGCAACCTACGAAAAATCAGTGAAAGTCTGCAAAAGCATATACGCCTGATGCTGTTTTCATTTGCAATGTGATAAATCAGGAGTAAGCCCAATGAAAGCATTTTGCACTAATGCAAAACCCCCATAAGCAAATGGAAAATAAAGGCAGCATTTCTACTGAATTGCGTATTTTTCTCTTCAGAATGCCCACTGAGAATACTTTAAGTTTCCAACATGTACATGTGAAATAGCTGCAATACCTAATTTGTAACCCTCTGATTTCATATACACAAGATGAATCTACACTGTTGCAATAGAATAAATGTCCACAAACACATGTGAGTATTTTTTGCTGTCTACAGAATTCAGAAAAATGAAAAGTAGATAAAACAGCATTTTTGGCATATGAATATGCTTGCCAAGATTTAGGACAAAACATTTCCTTGCCAAACTCTCCTCCTTTCCCAAGTCAGAAACAAACATCATAAAATAGTCTTACATAACTGCCAACCAGATTTGCTTTTTAAAATCTAATTCAGTCTTTGTTCTATAGACAAAACCATTCTGTTTACCATGTGTCTTCTCATCCTCACTGAATTTGATTACACAACAAGCTCCTAATTTAAAGACCATTGAAATCCACAGAAACATTCATATTCATCACAAATTATTTTTTTTCCATTTGAATTAGAAAGACAGAGCAAGAAAAATCTCATATAGTGTGGCCTTCCGTAGATTATCAGTGCAGCCAGAGGCAGATCTGTGAAGAACTGGGTGCTCCTTACTTGTCCCATGGAGACATGGAGCTGGCCACGTATTGCAAACAAGTACTGCCAGGATTTGAACAGTCGAAGGCACTTTTTGTTTGCTTTCCCTGTTTGTTCTGTAATGCACACAGTGGATGGGAGATGGAGGGGTTTCTGTAGGCATTGGGAAATAACACGAGCTACAGTGGTCTAAGAGGTTGCTTCAACGAAACTGCACACACCTATCAGCACATAAACTGAGCCTTCAGCTGCACCTTTCTAAATAAAAACTTTCTCCTCACACAGTTCCAATCAGCTGAATGGTGATGCAAAGAACTTTCCAGGAGGGGTTGGTTTAAAGGAATGACTATACTCTCTGGCTTCCCTTTCTTTTACAGAATTAATTATTTTAAATTCTGCCAGCTGAAATACATTTTAAGACAAATGTGTGACCATTTTACTTCAATGAATGGATTTCTAACAGCCAGTTAGATCTCACAGTCCATTATTAATTACTGAAAATAAAAGTATCTTATGCAGAACCTAGATTATCTGGAGCATCAGGTATTGATTTAAAAACCAAAAACACCATAATACTTATATTTTTCCAGATTTGCAGGGCAGCGTTATAACTCCAAAACTCATAGAGACACTTCTTAGAGTCAGTCTCCAAGAGACAACACTGCTCACCTGAATGGGAAATAATGCTCTGTATTTCATGGAATCACAGAATGGTTTGGGTTGGAAGGGGCTTCAAAGATCTAGTTCCAACCCTCCTGCCATGGGCAGGGGCACCTTCCACGAGACTGAGTTCCTCAGAGCTCCATCCAGCCTGCCCTTAAACACTTCCAGGGATGGACCATCCTCAGCTTCTCTGGAAAACCTGTTCCAGCGCCTCATATGCTGAAAAGATGAGGTAAAAAAGTGTTCAAAGAGCACTTTGTAACAAGAGGTTGAGAAAAGACTTTAGCTGGCACTGTGGCTTTGGCCTGCTCCACTTCCCAGAGCAGGTTTTGATCTGGGCTTCACAGAAAACAGCACGAGTGAAAAGTCACCTCCCCGAAATTCACTTCAGCATCTGCTGGTAGTAAAGCCCTGGAAAGTCAAAGAGGGTAGACTCTTTTAATTTTAAAGAATTCAAAATTAACTTCTTCACAATAGCAATTACACCGCCATGATCAGTAATGGGGTGGTTTATATTTGGATTTGCCTCACAAGAAATATTCAGCAATTAAGAAATTTTCATTTCTTTCTTTGTTTGAACGGGAAACAAGATGGCTTCTCACACATAACACTGCTCTTTAAAGTTATGATAATTTGCAGGACCTGCTGTGCCTGTCTCCCAGCAGCTGCTGAAAAGCAGGCTGTGATGCTGCACTGCTGCTTAGGAAGGGCAGGTGAGGGGCAGCTGCTCCATCTCGCTTCCTCCACAGTGCCCACAAGAAGCGTGGCTGTAGCAGCTGCAATCCAGGTTTTCTCTCAGCTGCTTTGGATCCCAACAGCAGCAGTGTCACAGCCCACCTAAGCCTTCTGGAAGCCAAGTGGCTCCCCCGTGCAGCAGCCCCCCCCAGAAAGGCTGTGTGTGTGCAGGCAGAGCCCTGCGTGCAGGCTGACCCCCGAGAGAGCTGCGCGTTACCTTCTCCAAGGTGCACTGAGGGTCTGGGAGCACCCTGGGAACCCCTGTACTGACCTCTTCCACTGGCTCTACTGTCATGCAAGTGAGCTGATGCCACCAAAACTTAAGGGCACAAGTCAAATGTTGACTCTCAGCATCAGTTAACATAATTTTAAATGTGTGGACTTTATCTGCTATATAAATATGGACTATATATATGGACTATATATATAGACTATATATATATGGACTATATCTAAAATATAATCTCTTTTAGTGGATCCATGAAGATGTGACAATCTAAATAATACATGGAGCAATTTCTGCTTCTGAAGAGTAACTGCAGCTGGGCCAGATAGTGTCCTGATCCTTTCCTTACAGACAGCTTTTCCCTCCATAGAACTCCTGGATGATATTCATCCCTTTGTGAAGCATATTCTAGTATGTCACTTGGTCAGAGGATGGATAAGTATTTTTCTCCTGTCTTACTCATCCTGAAGGAAAAAAGAAAAAATCCACCAAACAACAAAAGACAGGAACACATTCTCCTGATTATAGCAACTTTCCAACACGTGCATTCATGATACAGACAGTGGACATTATTCTTTCTATTGATCCATGATTAATTTATCATACAAAATATAGACTACCTAGGAATTTCACTCTTACAGAAGACAGCAAAAATGAACAGGCATTTTAAAAGGCTGGATTTAGAAGTTCTATATGGCAAAAAACCAATCTTCTTGTCCTAATGAATGAAATGTAATTAAGAAAGAAAACCAGAAACAACAACAACAACAAAAAGATAGTGAAGGAACCATCTTCCTCAGAGAAAGCTTTATAAACAGAATAGTTTTTGGAAAAGAAGGTTTGGAAACATAAAAAAGGAATCTGTCTACTGTATTGAAGGGAACAGTGTTTTGCCTACATTTTTTGGTAAATAAAATGGATTTCACCAATTAAATAACTGGTTCCAGAATCAATCTCGTTTTGTCATGGAAACAGCTTGTAAAACCCTGAACATACGGAGAGTGCAGGCTGACATCTGAAAGTTTCAATAAAATACTCAGTACTGTTACATCTGAGAACTGCATATTTGCCTAATGACAGAATGCAGGAAATTGCTGCTCCCTCTTGTTTAGGAAGGATTGTGAAGACTGGATTGTGAGATGTCCTTATTTGCCCTATCAGGCAATTTGCCAGCATGCTTTGAGTCTTTAACACAGTAGTCATTGGATTTCTGCTTTATAGCAGCATTTAAAAGACTTATGGTAAACTAGAAAGTGATTTCTCAGTGTTTTCCAGCATTAGATTGTTCTCTAGCCACCACTATAACGTATTCTGAAGGTAGTCTTTACAAACTGAAGCCCTTACTGTGCGTTCACAGCACTGGTTAAAAGTGAATGATTCACCTCACACCCCAACACATCGAACCACGGGCCACAGCCAAGCATTGGAATCCTGACCCAGACTCCTTGAAGAACTGGGGTTGGGGCATTCACTTAGGCCTGGCATGCAGCCTTTGTTTCCATTTATAATCTGACAGTGGATGAGTATCTGTGGGAGAGAAAGAGAAGGAGCTGGGGAAGGATGGGGACGTGGAAAATCAACATTTCTCTTGGACTCACACTGGCAAACAGAAGTCCACACAATTTGGATTCTCATTTCTGCGAAGTGGGATATTTTCTGATTCCTACATTCTTACCTCTAAAACACCATGGATTCACAGTTGCATAAAACACTTCAAACAGAGCCAAATCTGAATTTAAATACTGATTAATTCTGTACAAACACAAGCTCATCAGTCCTATCAGGAAATCAGCTCTCTGTCCACATAAAGGCACAACTCTACTTTCTGTCCATAAAACTTACTGTCACACCTTCCTGACTAACACTGAAACTTACTATGGGAATAATACTTTTTTTAAAATAAGAGATGTACCATGGAAACCACCATAAATTGTTATTTAATCCTTAGTATGCAAAGTTGTTCAATAATATTTTGCTTTCTAAGAAAAAAATGCACGTTTACTTATGGAAACGATCTCCAAGACAAACATAGTTTTGTTATATATGAACAGAAAATTTAGTAAGTGATAGTCATATTTTTAGTTGTTTAACAGCCCTGGTATATCCATCTTCTGTCTAAAACTGCTCTTGGCGACACACAAACATGAGTGCTCCTGGCAAATGTGACTTAGTAATGGTAAGCTGCCATTGCTGAAGTGACTCTGAGCTGATGAATGTATATAGAATGAAATAAAATCTAATAAAGATCCTATATATTCAAACTAAAGATAACGGATGTTTCAGATATTGCTGAAATTTGTACTAATTCAGCACTTCATGTCACCAAGTTCTACTCTCCTTGTATTCCCTGAGGCTGGAATTGCATTAAAAAAACTATTAATTTTCAAGAAAATACAAACCACAAAATAAAAAGAGAAGAGAAACTTTGATACATGCAGAAAATGCCAAGAGCAGCAACATTTTTGCTAACGTTTTAAAAAAAAGAAAAACAAAACAGAAACCATAAAAATTAATTTTTAATAAACCTAGAAGAAAACGTTTTTCGGCAGAATACAAAGACGGGAAGCATTCCCATTGCCGGCAGCATCCCACCGCTCTGTGCGCCGATGAGAGAAGCAGCACAACCGTTGCAGGTGTCCGTCGGAACAGCTGAGCGCTCGAAGCGCCCCGGCGTGCCCAGATGTGCCGGCCCATGCCCGCCCAGCTCACTCGTCGAAGCGCCCGTGGGCACAGCCCCTGCGTGCCCGGGGACAGCTCCGTGCAGCCACACTGCCCGCGCTCCCGCACGCTGCGGGGCTCTGGGGAGCCAGGGGAAGGACGGCCCGCTGTGCTGAGGCAGCGAAAAGGCTGCACGGCATCCGCGCGGCAGCTCTGAACCACGCTGCCTGACAAACGCCGCTGGGGCACGTGGGACAGCTGTGAAATCACAACTGTCCCCTCCGAAGTCTTTTCAAACGCACCGCTTCCGAGGGACAGAGGCTAAGTTGAACCGTTTTAACAGTACTTGTCTTCACTTTCAGGGATGCGCTGTTCAGGGATGCGCTGTTCTGAGAGACAGGTGCCAGCTAACAGCAGAGATTTTTAAAGCCCTGTTCTGGTTTTCTCCCTTCCCAGAAATACGGCATTTGCCTTGCCCGGCCCGGCCCGGCCCCGCCCTGCGCACAGGTCCGGCCATGTCGCTCCGCAGGCACAAGGTGGCACCTCACTAAGATTTTTTTTTTTTTTTGGCTGGTCCGTGAGTTTTATCGCTTTTATCAAACAACGTCTTCATTTCGTTCTCATTTCAAACTATTTTAAACAAAAACTGGTGATGCTGGCGAATATTTTACCTAATGATTATTCCATATTCAAAAATCCAAACTCTTAAAAAACTGCGATTAAAACACCCCCTTTATTCAGAGAGTGTAAATCAGTCAAAATTTGTCTATCGCATTTGTAATTTGGGATCAGACTTTTAGCTCCCCAAACTCGTATTTTTGCTTGTTTTGTAAGTCTGCTGCAATTTACGGACTTACAGAACTGGGAAACTTTTCTCCCAGTGTGCAGGGGCAGCATGGAAGGAAAACATGAAGCCTGAGGTCTCTGTTCCCGTTCTTTGGCTCAGTTCCTACGATGAGTCAGAAATGAGGCACCGGCGAATGAAAAGCAGAGAAACGAACACACTGAGAGAAAAAGGCAGTGTCACTTGCAAAGCAGACAGTGGCACTTTGGCCTGCTGTAGTAACAGAGATGCTGTGATGCACAGAATTTATGGTTTAAAAGCTCTGTGTATTTTATCCTCAGGGTGATAACTCTCAGCTTTCTGATGCTTTTGACTTTGAACTTGGAGTAAAAGTTCACCCTTGCAGAGGGCGACCCAGTTTGAAAAGCGTTCTGTTCTACAGCCAGACAGAAAGCTTTACACAGTTTTGGTACCAATATTAAAGAAAGCTGAAATCAAATTAAAAATAATAGTCAAAGGATAGCTGAGTCCATCTTACAAGAGGAGGCTCTAACACTTTCTTTGTTTACCCTGATAGTACAAACAGTATGCTTGTTTTCTTTGAACACATCAGGGTGAGGGGTAAAAACCTGAGCAGAGAAGCTGAAAAAAAATGCCCCCATCTTAGAGTAGGGGACAGTCAGGAAACCAGAAGAAGGTTTCAACGTGGCAAGCCAGAGAAGTTCTTCCCAGGAGAGTGCAAGATGCAGGAATCTTTATTCATTGTTAAGCAGACCTTGATAGGTATAGCCAGGAGAGGGATAACAGGAGAGAAATGCCTGCAACGATCCGGGGGCAGCATCTGTTCCATACTTTCACCTGATGACTGCTTAGCCACCACTATGAAGAAGGACTGGCTTGGAGATTTACTGCTAAGCCCTGGGGCTGGCAGACAACAGAAACATAAAATATAGGGAGAAGTTCTGAGGGCTGTAGAATATTCAAAAGACATGCAGAATGAAGAGATCCTATGCTGCTTTAATGGTTTATTCCAAAATATTGTGCACTTCAAAGTACTGACTACACTAACTCTTCTAAGATTAGTTCCATCCTAGCAGCTGCAAACTCCTTTCTAAAAAGTTTGTTGTCCTGTTGTCCTGTTTGCCTCAGCTCAGCTGATCATTCTAGTTTCTAGTAATTAAGATTGCATTTCATGATTCTCAGCCTTATTCAATTAATGTTTACAGTCTTCCATGCTACAAAAATAATACTTGCCATTATTTTAATTAAATTATTCATAAATGGCATTGGTTCCACTTCAGATGTACGTATAATGAGAACAGGACCAAGGAGACACATCATTCATCATAAATTTTGATGTATTTTTTATGTTAATTGAAGATACATGGAACTGTTCACATTAGATGCAAATCTTTTAAAATTATCTTCCTGCTTTTTTGAAAAAAACCCCAACAACTTTTTCTTCAAGCTAAAACAAGGAAATAATTTTTTATTCATCTTTATACCTCATTTCAGGCAATTTTTTCCAGCCCTGACATGGTTCTGAGAGTCTCCTTGCTCAGATACCTTGGTGTGCTGCAAAACACACTGAGAATAACGAGGTGCTTTTTTCTGCAGTGCTGCCACACATATGCTGTCAGCACCGTGGCACAAAACATGATTAAGTCTGATATTCTTTCTTGTTACACTGCTGTCCAAAGCACATCCCAACATATGTAAACTTTATTTTTTTAATATTATTCCTTGCAGCCAGAAGACTGACTGTTTTAATAGCACAGTTGTAAAGCAATGGGCCAAATCCCAGTCATTCCACTGAGGCCAGTAAGGCTTATCCAATTTACAGTGATGTAACTGAGCCATTTCTGACTCACACCAGGGAAATCAAGGCAAATTTGACCCATGTCCAAACGGTGAAATGTACTGGGACATTTTCTGTTCTGCAAGTTCATCATCTCATTGGTGGAGAACAGGTCAGTGCAAGCCTATGCTGGGGAGCACAAAGCTCCACCTCACAACAGCCTGCTTTGGGAGATAGGAAAAGGGACTGTGGCAAGTCTGCAGCTTAAAGTGAGCTTGTGACCTGCCTGGTTGATTTGTTGTAGGACTGGGACAAAGCATCAAGAAAAGCTTCCTGCCTGCACAGTCAGGATGTGATGCAATGATTTACTGTTATGTTTAAAGTGGGGGATGGACTGCCTCAGAAATACACTGAAGTATGATCCAAATTTGAAAGAACATGCAAAGTTTCACCTTGAAAAGCTGGATTTAAAATTGCTTCCTTTCCTTTCTGAGCACACACAAAAACGCCTCTGTTATGAATAAAAGTAGTAATCTTTCTTTGCTCCTTCTTCCTTCTTAAAGTCTACTTTCTGCTCTGATCTCTAGTTTAGGTCCAAATAGTTGCAGTGAAACTTCCAGGCACAACCCAAAGGAATAGTCCAACTGGATAATGGAGAACAGATTGCTGAGTGTTAAACAGAGCTTTGTTGTGGATTTAGTCAAAAGCTTTGCTGTCAGGGGTCTTAGAGCAAAAACAGTGTCTAGATACAACAAAGAGAGGCTTTAGCACAATGTGGCACAGGGGTGCCATCTAAAATTAATACATGGTAGTTGAGTTATTTCATTAGAATTGATCATTTTCCCTGGCAGTGGTTAGTGGGAAGGAGGAGGAAAACAAAAAAAGTCCATCTCTAAGGAGTAAAGGTACATACACATTTACACGCATCACCTAAGAAACTGTACTGTAAAGCAAAACCAACCCACAAATATCTACAAATTCTAGGCAACACCAAAATGCATGGCAGGCTCTTCATCTTTTTGCCACCAGATTATTTGCAGAGCCAATGAATGAAATGTACCTTCTACAACAATTCACTGAACAGTTTAGCTGCAAAATCCCATGCGTCTGTCCACACAGATTCCCTGAGCAGAGAAGTTACCCTGCTACCTGCACTCTTCATGTGTTTCTGTGCCCAGATAATCATTAACCATTGCTAATCCACTTTCCTATTTATTGATAATCACGGTGATCAAGGATGCTAGAAGAACCTGTGGCAACCTGCATATAATTTAGCATGAAGGAAACAATAAGGAACACCTAAGAGTGCCAGTGGGAAAAGGGCCTGGGGCTGACAATGGGGAGCACTGGTTATAATGTGAAATTTGCAGAAGATTAGGGAGAACAAATAGAAGAAGAGCTGTAAAATCTCTGTTTTCACAGCCATGTATTTCAGATATTTTCTTTTCTGATACAATTGGAATGTACAGATCATGGCTATTTGCAAATCATATCCTTTTCTGGTTGGAATTCTCTTTGGAAAGAGTTGCCAATATCCAACCTTCTTTCCACAAACCAGTCATTATCAGATCATCTTCAAATAATTGTACCTTCATTTTTTATGGCTGTTAAAATGTTTCCTCAGTGATTAATTAGGCCCTTCATACTAACAATTAGGATATGTTGGGTACTATTTTATTGTGTAATAGATGCGCTGTTGAGAAATCATGACTCACAACTGAAACTGATTTTTTCCACATTCTGTTACTAATTTCTAAGGGCATTGCTCTCATATATTCCACCAGCACCCTTTGCCTTTTCTGAAATGTGGAAGTCAGAGCATGGGGTGGGTTGCCAAGAAGTCCCCATGCCTTTTCCCTCTTGTAAAGCTGTAGGAACTCTGCCTGGTAGCAGAAGCATTAGCTGCTTTGTTCTCAGAATTCCTAGAGCCTGTTCAAAATCAGACTGTGGTTTCTCATGAAAAAGTTACTTTTGTTCTTTCTGCTTTCTTTGTTGTCTATCTTAGACAAAAGTACATAGCTGTTATTTGTGTGTGCCGAAACAGAAGAGTGCCTGAACTAAAGGAAAGGGGCAGTCACTAACAAGCAGAAAAGGATTCAAAGAGACAGCCGGGGTCACGTGGCCAACAGGCCTCATCATATTCATTTCACAACACTTGTTTCTTTTATCTGTTGCTTTTAATGAGATTTTTCTTCAAATCACACACAAATGAACTTCCATCAGTTCACCTCTTCTAGAAGGGGTTGTGTGAAATGGTTGCTAGGACCTGCTGTTGTGTAGATCTCTTCTCTCCTGTTCTGTTTTGATAGCAGGACAACAGCCTTCAATTGGATCCGTAATGTGAGCATTTTTTTGCAGCCCTTGCTCTATTACAGCCTGCTGGTTAAATTATTTCTGCAGACAGGCTTACGGCAATTTGATGACATATGAGTGCAAGGAAAGGTCAAAATTTGGCTCCCAAAGTCTACAGTAATAATAATAATTAATTCTTACCTAGTGGTTGTAGCTGTATAAGCACTTCAAAAGCTAATTTCAATATTACTACTCCTACGTGACAGACAGCAAGTCAGAAGGAGCACGAGCATGGCCGAGCCAGGAAGAGAATGCAGAGCTCTGGCTGAGTGCCCTCTCCATGCTGCATTTTAGTATTAGTTAAGGCAGCAGCTAAAGTAAAACTCTGCCCAGCAAATCACTGGTGTAGAAGTATTTAGGCCACAATTCAGCATGAGACAGCACATTGCCACTGACTATTAGAGTTACATTTGTCTATGCTGCAGGCAGTGCGAGCCCTCAATCCCTGGAAAACATGGATCTTACTTCAGCAGCACTTGGAGGCAACCCAGCCAAAAGCACAAGGCAGAAAGAAGAGGGGAGTGTGAGAGCCAGGCAATCCTGTCTTTTTAAGAGAGGAAAACAGCCTGCAATCCTACACAGAGCTACCAGCGGGCTCCAGCAGGCTCCAGTCAGGCCTTGCTCAGACACTGCTGGGGACAGGGGGAGCACAGGATTGCCCTGGGATGGCACTCTCACCATGAGCAGTCTCCTTCTGCCACATTTCCTTTATGCTTCTAGACAATTCAGAGCTGTGAGAGGACTCGTGTGCATTAGAGACAAAACTCTTCTAGAGACAGTGAAACACATTCAGCACATTCTATAGTTAAGGGGAGTTTCAGCTTCATTAACTGGTGACTCAGGTGCAGGAGTCATGTTTGTGAGAAAGTGGTGCAGTTCCAGTATTCCCAAAGCCTTGCCCTCTCTGTTCCAGAGATCTGATACTGCTAATCATGACATTTGCTTGGAGATACTGATTTTTATTATGTAACCGCCTATCTCCTGTGCACAGGTCTGAAACCACCCACTCATTTCACATAAGCCACACAACAGCAACCAGGAGACATAAACTCAAATAGGGTAAGAGACTGGCATTTAGATCATAGTGCTCTTAGAGCACAGGGGCTGACAATCAGGTTAAGAACTATTGTTCTGATGAAATAACAACAGATTCACATCTGCTCCATGAGATTTTAGCCCAGAACAGTAGGACTGGTTAAAACATCCTGAATCAGGCCCAAATTATGATGTGACTGGCTTCACCTCAAGTGTAATTCTTTTGTGCTTCCAGCACAGTTTCTGTGCTGGAACTAAGACCACACGAGGGCAGTGTAGGGGGGGAGTAAAATCCAGGGATGCAAATTAAACTCTAAACCTGATTTTCCTGCCTCTTCATGAAATCTGGAGAGGTAGTCCTGGGTCTACAAAGTGCAGTGGCCTGCAATTACCCCACAAACTACAGATGAAATTTTAACACTTCTGTTCAGCCTCTTCTTATCACTGTATTTTCTCCCTCCTTTATTTCCTTCACCACTGCTGTGAATATTCTCTTTGCTAGAGTTGTGGGTCTGAAGTGTCTCAGAGGTTGAGACTTCAGTACACTCTGCTCTGCAAACGTACAAAGACTGGGCTCCTAACAGAAGGGAAATTGTAAGAGACATGGAAAGTCAGGCCTGCAGTTTCGTGAGGTGAGCATTTTGTACTGGAGCAGAGTCTCCAAAACACCCCTGGATTCCCTCATCTAAACCAAAACGCAAATTCTCCCAGGAAAGCAAATAAGACCAATGTCCTTGACTTTTGACAAATATAATTTTTGTATTATTTCACTAAGCTGGGAAATATATTCTTCAGAAACTCTTAGCTAAGCCTCTTTTCCTCTCAAACCCTCTGCAGCGTTCAGTTCTCTAACTCACTGACACAGCTGCTCAAGTGATTTTTTTCAAGATGAAAGCAACCAGAATTCTTCAAATCCTCTAACTCAATTTTACTGTGAACATTCTCTTAACACATGCAATATGTACTTATGTAAACTTCAGGTTATTAAGTTTGTCTGCGTTATGCTTGACTGATCCTTTAGCTCCTCTATAATCTTAAATAGATAAGTCTCCTAGGACATAGTTGTATTATTCTGCAA
This sequence comes from Cnemophilus loriae, assembly GCA_013397755.1. Lineage (NCBI taxonomy): Eukaryota > Metazoa > Chordata > Aves > Passeriformes > Corvidae > Cnemophilus > Cnemophilus loriae. Next base: position 2,664,083 of record VZTF01009104.1, on the reverse strand, counting down.
TTTCTTTACCTTCAGTTTTGGTTTCATAAGCAATTGTTTCTTTGAAAATTGATATTGCTATTACTTTAAAATTGATATTGCAATCCTGTGTAGCTAGATACAGTGATAAACAAGAGCTCGCTCCCATATCCTTAAGGAAACATGCAATTTTTTAAATAATCCCACTCAGTATCCTGTTCAAGGATGGATTTTTATCCATTATGTGCTCTTTCTACTGCTGTGCCATTATTACTAAAGCGTAGTAACATCTTCCTTCTGTTTCCACGTGCACAGCATTACATCCCTTGTATCACCCACACCAGCCTCAGCTGTGACACTGTACCCTTGAAAGCAAGAAAACTAATGAAGTAAAACCATTCAGTCTGAAACCCAGGATTATTTCCTCCCACAAAATTCTGCTTTTCAGGGTATGCCTTCATGAAATCCTGCAAAATAAACTTACCATATTCCCAGTCACAACTAATGGTAAGATAACAAGCCCAGTAACTGCTTCTGGGTGCCACACAAACTTCTTCCTTGAACAGTGGTTTTGTATTTTACTGTGTATCTGATCAATTGAATCCAATATTAGGGCTTCATTTTGATTCCAATTTCCTTCAAAATTCATATCAAATTACATGGACCTGTGTTCTGGTACAAGATCCAGCATGTAGAGAACTATTTCGCTCATTTTTATTTACACAGCATCTTATGTATCCTTGGTCATAGCAGGAAATCTGATCTCTATCCTACACAATTCCTTATTCTTTCTTTCAGCCATAAAGCCAGTTTCAGAGTAACTGCTCATTTCAGGCAAAATACTGGTCTCTCTCAGGGAATGACAGATCAGCCTTTGATTTAAAAATGCCCATGATCTGGGCCTAAATCTTCTTTGTCTTTCTCTTCTGTCTCTGACAGTTTGCTATAATTTGAGGGAAGCCGTTCTGCTGAGTTTGGGTAAATAAATGTTATGGTTGTCTCACAGAGAGAATAGCATTTAGGTCATAATAGAGGCTTGTTATTTACAGTTAAAAAAAGCCAATTCTGAGTCCTGGATGCCTAACTACATATGTGACTGATATAGTGCATTTTGTATATTTTGGCACAAGAATGGGGTACACAATGCTCTTATTTAGCAATGTTTTGAAGAACATGCCAATTTTGAAAAAACAGCCATTCAAATATGTGACAGAGCTGTGCCTTCTGTGGAAGAGGGTATAAAATTGAGAATTCTTGGCTTGCGATATAACCTATCCACTGTTTCTAAGGAGGAAATCTTCATTAACATCTATTTTCAATTTTTGTTTTAGAAAATAGTTTATGCCAAACTGGGACATATCATCAAGTAAGGCCAAGTTGGGTAAGCACACGTTTTTTGTATACAATGAGAAGTACATTGTGGTCTGAATTCTGTTCCGACTGAAGTCTTTTACTAAGCTGCTTTCGTACAGAGAGGTTAGAATGAAGGCTTAGAATTAACATAAGCTCTCTTGTTGCTTATGACTGAGAATATTAGTGAAAATACTAATTGGTTTGTGTGAGGAGTTTAGAAATCTACTGTTATTCTTAATATCCAGTGCTAGTCCTTCAAGTCAAAAAGAACTGACTCATCCTATGGCTCAAATATTGCAGTGTTGGTTTCCATTATCCACCCCATCAGAACAGTGACATGCGGACATGTACATTTTACTTGGGTTTTACTAGGATTTCCAGTATAATTAACACTGGTGCACCAGACTATTATTGCAAGGCAGGAGAAAGCTGTGGATTGTTTCAGTTTAGATTTTAAAAAGTGCTGATTTTCCTAAGTGCTTTAGATGTCTATATTCTACTGAAATCTAAGTGAGAATCTGTAATTCTGCTGAAACTATTAATTATGTACTTGCTGTGTTTCTCTTTTTCTTTTATTAATAAATTTCTGTGTTTTCTTCTAAAGTTCTGTAAATTATAGCACGAAGTTACAAAATCCAATATATACGAAGTTACAAAATCCAAAATGAGACAGTTAAAAGATGTTCAGGCACAACTGTAAAGCTGTTTTTTAATTTGAAATATTTAACATCTTGTTATAACAGCAATGAATAGATACTTGGCAAGGTTGACTAAAACAGATGTTGAAAGAAGAAAACTAGCAACCATTTAACTGTGCAAAAGGGCTCAAACATGATTTGGAGTCTATGGGAAATATGATATGAGTGGTTATTGTTGTGTCTGCCAATTAAATAAAGCTCATCAAATTATTCATAGCAAATAAAATCTGTTGCAAAACAAACCCATTTGACTCATAGCAGACTTATGAGTCTCATGTTCAAAGATGCTTCAGTTTCTCTAAATGCACTTTTTCTTCATTTGGGAGAGATTAGACCATCCACAGCGGTCAGCGGTTGCTTTGATTGGTAATGGGCATGCTAGAAATTGGTTTTTGTTCCTTTCCTTGATGACAAATGTTGACATTTTGGAGAGAATAGATACTTTCCTATTTGTAGAGAACACTATACTTTCAGTACAGTTCATAAGAGAGAAAATAAAAAAGAAAGAGCACTAATACATCCTAACAGCACTAAGAATAAATCCTAGTAAAGTATTGAAGCACGACCACAATAATTTCAGTTAACTAATGAACTGAACACTTCTGGTATAAATGTTTCACTGTTAGGAAAGAATAAGTGTAGAGATTTAGAGTTCTGGTACCAGTCACACAACAACTAAGTGGTACTGAATAGTCGTACTCAAGTTTACCATGAACACTTGAATATAGCACACAGCATAGAGCACATCAAATATAGCACCTTTATTCCAAGGCTCTGACTTCTGAGACAATAAAAGTGTCTTTTAGTAATAGCTTTCATGCTAGAACTAGATTTGTGACTTTTCCTGACTTTGAATCTGTAAACTAGTGAAAGAACCTGCTTGAACATGGGAGAATGGGAGCACAGTTCTGCTTTGTACTTGTTGAACTCATCTACAGAAAGAAAATTGCCCAGCCCTACAGTGTAGTCTGCTTCCAGGCTACATGAAAGGATCAGACAGTGCTTCTACTTCACAGCACAGAGACAAAGGTTAATGAAAGCCAAGACCTTGGGGTTCAAATCTGTTCCTTGCTGCCACCATAAGCATTCTATGGATTAGAGAGCTTTCTTGCCATGTGGCTCTCCCACAACTGGAACAGTTTCCCATAAACAACATTCTCAGTTAGCTGTTTGTGTTTAGACTATTCTGGTTTTTTTAGGAACAGCTGTGCAGCTGAGCATCTACCACTAAATTGGTAGTTAAAACCACTTTAGGCAACTAATTTAGGTGCTGTACAACAATGATAGCACTAGAAAACAAGGATGATGCTGTACATAAACAGCACAGTAGAAAGATAAAGACTGTAAGACCTCCTGCTCATATATTACAGTGTTTCAGGGTTTCCCTCACCTTTCAGGCAGAATGTAGACCTTTTTAAAAGAAGCTATAACATAATTAGAACAAAATATAGAGCCTTAAGAAACCATGCATAGAATGTCTGGAATATTTTATTGGAATTCTCAACGATTTAATTGCTTTTATTTCTGGAAAAAAAAAACCAACATGTGTCTTGCTAGCTAACTTCATTATCCAGAAACACATATCCAGAAAGCACTGAGACTCTGTTTTTAGTAAATCTCCACTCTCCCTTTGCTTCCCATTTTGTTCTGTAATTTTGCAATGCTTCTCAATGAAACTGCCTTTTTCATGGTAATCAGTGGCCACAAGCTTTCCAACCCATAAGCAAACACCCTCTGTCCCCAGATAGTCTCTGTCTTTCATCCAGCTACATCACTGAATGCCAATAGTTCCCCCTGTTCAGTGAACACACTTCAACACCTGCATGTTCTGGGCCTAAAATTATTTCTATGATAGCATTTATACATACAGCACCTTTTGTCTCACAGCCTTTTAAACAAACTAAAGATATACATGCTTTGTCCACAGGTCATTCAACCATGGAAATGCAGCCAGCCTCGGTTGGAAATGCAGCAACAGTTAATAGTGCATAGCAATATAAGAGCAGTTTAGGTCAGCAAACTATGAATGCATTTGTTCATAATGAAGCTGCTGCTGTAATTTAGGAAAGAGGCAGAATAATTATTCAGTTTGGAGTTTGGCCAGGAGACCAAAATTAACAGCATTCAGACTTCAGTAAAAATGCTCAAGAGTTTAAAATGGCCACAAATAATGTGGACCTAGGTTTAAAATTTCATTTGAAAGATGGATGAGCAGGTCATTTTGCTGTCAATGGGTCTCTAATTGGTTTGCCTCAGAGCACTTTTTTGATCAATACTTTCTACTTCTTTGTGTAACAAAGATTCTGCATTCATCATGTCTCGATATTTTTACATTCAATACTTTGCAATCCCTTAGTTATAAACCCCATGATTTAGTAAGGCCGAAGTGAAGAAACTGGAGCAATTTCAGGATAGTTTGTACACTGAAAAGCCTTGATTTTTTAAAAACTAATAATTTTGTCTTATAGCTATGAGGAAAATCAAGAATTTTCCATCTAATGGTTTTAGACCAAATTAGGTTTCTTCTAGGAGTTGATTTTTCTGCTTCTTCTGCTGCCTTACCAAAACAAAGATTGGCAAGAAAAGTGTTCTTTGTAATTTTAACTTGATGACTCACTGGGAATTTGGATGCCCTAGAATTACGAGTAGTTGTCCCAGGTGAATAATTGTTCCTATCCCTGTCCCATGTTACACAGAGAATCCTATGACAGTTCAACCCCTTCACCATGGCACAGGGCAAGGGCTTGGCTTATCCCTCTCGGTTCATGTGCCGAAGGCCAGACTTCTCTGATCACGAATCAGAGCTATGAGTGCTCCGGACACGGGCAAAACTGACACATGGCTATTTGCATAAGTAAAAGCTGAGTGCAGAGACACAGATATATGGACAGCATTTCTTGTCCAGGGAGCACCTTTTACTCACAGCAATCCAGAATATGCTGCATCCACAGGAGTGCCATGCTCTTTGCAAAGCTGCGTGAGCACAGCCTTAGCCAGGCCTATAATCTACTTTTGATCTTGGCAGTAACCTCCCACTGTCGTAATTGATAGGTCTGCTTTCAGTCCTGGATTTCACACAACCTAACATTTACACTCTGACCCATAATTATATTTAGAACAGAAACACACCTCTTCCTGCACAGAAAATAAAAAGCTGCACAGTACATCTTTCAGGAAGTCTGTAAAGATTCCACTCATCCATCCCTAAAGACAAAAGTCCTTTTCAAAGTTTTCCATCATGCTGTGCAATAGCAGTTGAAGTTGTCAGTCTCCTATATGTGTCTTACAAAGTAGACCAGAGAAATAACTAGGATACAATTTCATTACTCAGGTAAAAAATGTCCTTCCTTACAGCAATCCAGTTACTGAGGAAGTACTGCATGTTATGAAATATATATATTTTTCATCAAACATAACAAAGCTGGAACAATGCGAGACTTAACATATCTGTGACTTTTTACCTCAGGGGACCAGCACAAAGCAGAAGGTTTTATCAAGTTATTTTATTATAAAAGTGAGTGATATGCATGCTTAAAACATGAACCGAGGGAATGAGAGGCTGCAAAATATTAAAGTAACCCTAGACCACATTAGCATAGCCTTGATCTGCAAGAACAGTACCGGCAATAAACTTTAGCTCAGTACTGATCTTTTTAAACTTCACCGCAGTTTCTTGTAATATCCTTTGTTATGTCAAATTTTAACTTCAAATGCAGTGAGCAAATTGCCCCATGTGTTTAAGTCTGGTCCTGATTTATACAAAAGGCACATGCTCTTTCTTCAAAGGTTGACTGAACAAAGTCCAAGAACTGTAGTCAAAGGATGTTTTTTGGTTTCAAGTTAGCAGTTAAAGTTAAAAGACGTGATGTTTATGTTGCCTTTACTTAAGAATGTTATACCACAGTAATCTAGAAAGCACACCATAACAACTCCCTAGTAGGTCTGCAATAAAAATATTAATTGGGAATACTTTTAAAGGCCATCTGATTTGTCATCACCAAAGGAGGAGGATCAGTGTTCCTTCAGGTGACCAGAGTCCCTGCCCAGGGAAAAGAACATTCTCACTTCTGAAATGTTCCATTTCCCATAGATCTGAGCTTCTGTCAGTCAAAACAGCACAAGTCTTGAAAGAAATGGAAAAATGAAACCTATTTCCCAGAAGGCACCATACTAACCACTGCAGCGCATGCGCTTTTAATAGATTTATGGCTTATATGTATTGTAGTAGTTCCTTTTCTGGCAGCCCACATTTTTAAGAAATTTTATTTACTTTCCTCTGGGACGGAAAGTTTTTCTCCTCATAAACCAGCCTGTTGCAGAAGACGATCATAATGGCATTTTGCTGCTGCTTGGAAAGAAGTTGAGCAGAGCTCCACAGTCGTGAGGTGCAGGCAGGACCAGCTGTGCTGTGAGCTGCCTTCTCAGGAGGAATGAGCATTGGAGCACTGCTGCACCTCTGGCATTCCAGCACAATTCTCCAGCTGCATATTGGCTTCGGTCCTTGGGACACAGGGTCAACTCTTCAACAGTCAGGTTTTCAGGGGGTTTCCTTCTCTGCACCCACTAGTCTCAAAGCACCCAATTTCCCTGGACAAAATCCCAAACCAACTTCCTTAGCAGAACAGCATCACTCCTATTCAAAGGCCTCAGTGAAAATAAGCAGCCTTGCAAGGAAGCACTTCCTTCCAGAAATTATGGTATACACTGATATATTACACATTAGGATACTGCCAACATTACACAATGCCAGCTATTGTCACATCTGTAGTAGCTGGGCCTTGTAGTTCATTACCAGTAGCTATTACCATGAAGCCAAGTGTTCAAAGTAGCATTGCTTACATGGCTTTGATTTAGCACTGAATGAAGAGAAAATATTATCTAAATCCTTATTTCAAAGTTATTAACTAGTTATTATCTATTATTTGTTGTCATATTCTGTTGTATTCATTTTGGTAAGCATTTAATTTGCATCAAGTAATTTTTTCTTCTAAGTAAATGGGATCATTTTCTGCCAAAAGCAATTCCCTTTTGCTTGCTTTTTTTGTTTTGTTTTATAAAATGAAATCATCACCATGTAATCCAGACTAATCACTTCCCTGACAATCTGTCAGCAAAATACAGGGATACATGGCTCAAAATATAATACAAGCAAAATATGGTATGTCCAAACCTGCCTTCCTTGGGCTGTCATAATTCCTGCTGAAGACTGGCTATATGTGATATGCTCCATATCAGTCCTAATGGCTCTCTAAGGACTACAGCTGAAGTGATTTATCAGTGATACAACCCAGATATCTCTTGCTATGAAATCTGAAAAATTATACGCTTACCTTGTAATTCCAAGTAACTGAATTTCATTATGTATTTTGTTCTTCTCAAAGGGAACAGATATTACAATGCATGAAACAAAACCTTGAGAAAGGGAAAAAGAATATCAAGAACCTATAGCTAAAGCAAAAATAACCCGGAAAATACACCAGTTCTTTGACTTAGACCAACCTGCCTAAATCTAAATAGAAAAAAATGGAGGGAAGGACTGGCATCCAGAGGGACCCTGACAGGCCTGAGAGCTGGGCCTGTGTAAACCTCATGAAGTTCAACAAGGCCAAGTGCAAGGTCCTGCACCTGGGCTGGGGCAATCCCAAGGACAAATACAGGCTGGGCAGAGAATGGAGTGAGAGCAGCCCTGGAGAGAAGGACTTGGGGGTGTTGGTGGATGAGAGGCTGGACATGAGCTGGCAATGTGTGTTTGCAGCTCAGAAAGAAAATCATATCCTGGGCGGCACCAAAAGAAGTGGGATCAGCAGGTCAAGGGAGGGGATTCTCCCTCTCCACTCTGCTCTCATGAGAGACCCGGAATGCTGCATCCAGCTCTGAGGCCTCCAGCACAACAAGGACCTGCTAGAGCAAGTCCAGAGGATGGTCCCAAATATGATCAGAGGGCTCGGGCACCTCTGCGATGAGGACAGGCTGGGAGAGCTGGGCTGTTCAGCCTGGAGAAGAAAAGGCTTCAGGGGGACCTTACAGCACCTTCCAGTGCCTAAAGGGGCTCCAAAAGAGCTGGAGAGGGACTTTGCAGGGACAAGGGCCTGGAGTGGTAGGACAAGGGGGAATGGCTTCAAACTGAAAGAGGGAGGATTTAAATTGGACATTAGGAAGAAATTCTGTGCTGTGAGGATGGTGAGGCACTGGCACAGGTCGCCCAGAGAAGCTGTGGCTGCCCCATCCCTGGAAGTGTGCAAGGCCAGGTTGGATGGGGCTCTGGGCAACCTGGTCTGGTGGAAGGTGTCCCTGCCCACAGCAGGGGGTGGAACGAGATGGTCTTTAAGGGCTCTTCCAACCCAGACCATATTGTGATTCTATGATCTGTGTTTATGCACGACCTTAAAGCTCCTCTTAATGATTCTTGTAAAAACTACCTGGGGAACCTCTCCTTCATTTGAAATTGATTATTTTCAGAGGAGATGAATTAGAAGACAATTAAAACCAGGAATATACAGTTTCTTTGAAAACCAGCCCTTACGTTATGCTAGTTGAAATATTTCAGAACTGTTCTTAAAGTTGCATTATTTCTTTAAATGTTCACAGTTTTTGCTATGGTGAAATTTTCTAAGATTAATTCATAACAAAAATTATCATCTCCTCACTGGGATCCCTAGAGACAGTTGTAAAAGCTTTTAAGCAGACTTTTTTTTGCTAAAAAGCATTATGGAAAACTTCTGCACCCATTTCAGAATTTACACTATATATGACCTATAAAAATATAATCTCATTCTCATTTCTTGATTTCTTATTTCTGCAGCAAAAAGGAATGGAAAATGTGATATTAAATGTACTACTCAGTCTTAAAAGTTTGAGTAAATGACTTATTTGAATTTTTGCATTATCTCTTGACAAATACCATACAGAATGGACAGGCAAAAACAGAGGTAGCATTTTGAAAAATTTGTTTGCTGCCATTTGCAGACTAATTTCAGAGCAAATGGAAAAATCAGTTTTATCTCTTTTGCATTAATAAAAACTTATGTATTTAAATGCATTTAAAGTGCAATAACTTTTGTAGAATTTCACATGGTAATTTCATTAATCTGGAACAAACAGACTGGAAGACACATTTTTTGCAATACAACATGTGGTTGCCAGAAAGACAATAACTTTACCTAAGAAAATTAAGAGGATTAAAATGGTCCTGTAGTTAAATAAAGGAAAAAATCCTACGTTTTGAGTTACAAATTGCTTTCTAAATATGTTTCTGACCTAAGATCCATGGTCCTGAGCAAAGGTGCATATTTGTTGTATTTTCTGTATCAAAGGGAATTTACTGTATTTATAAAAATTGTGTATTTCTATAATGTGCCACTAACACAAAACCCTCCACAATATATTCTGCTTTCCTACTCCACTTTTTAATAAAACTTCTCAGAGTCCATGACAAGAAAAATATATATGCAATTCAGTAATATTTTATAAATTTTGTACAAAGATGGATTAACAAGACAGAGTGCAAACTTTGACCAAACAAATATATAGCATAAAGCATTTATCCAATGCTTTGCCAAAGTTTTGAATACACTTTGTTTAGCGCAACATTTTTCAATCTTTTTACTTCCTTCTCTTGTTTTCTAGAGGAGATGAAAGCCCATGAGTAACAAATTCAGACCTACCATGAATGGGTGTGCTTTTCTCAGTCACCTTTAGGAAATTGCCCTAAGCCAGCGGTGTAAGTATGAAAACATTGTTAATGCATTGCAACAACACAAATGTTCCTAGTTACATCTCGATTTCAGAGTTATCTTCTACAATATACCTTAGATCTGGAAAACACACTCTTGACATTTTTAAGGAGAAGAGAGACTAAATTCCTCAATTTTAGGGTACTGAACATAGTTGAGGTGCTTGACTGAGGCTGATCCCAGAACCTGCATTTTTAAATGTGTGTTCCTGCACTGCCAGATTAACTAGCTGTCAGGCTTGAACTGCAGAGCAGATTGGACCATCTGTGAGGGAATATGAAAAGAAAGATTTCTATCCAATAGTTTGAATTCTATCTCTGCAGGAAATTTCAGTACAAGATGCCAAATGGAATTTGGAAATTAAAAAGAAATTAATAATTTTTGAGCTATAATTAGAACACAGAAAAGCAAAGAATCCAGAGTAGGACATGGAGCTATTAAATCTCCATGGAAAAGCCAGCTGCCTGCCCCTACGCTCTTCCTAAGGGTAGCGTGAGGGCACTGCAGGCCAGTGGTGGCTGCTCTGGATTTCACGCCACAGTGTAGAGTGAAGGAACACACACAGATAAAGAGGTACAGGTCCATGTGCCACAGGCAGTGTGAACTTAGCAAGGTTTGCATCCCACGGATGAGGCCCTTGCAATGGCACTGCTCTTCTCCATAGTAAATGCATTTTAGACTCCTTAGCTATTCCCCGATCACCACAAACCTAGGAGTTAACTTGAAAATTCACAAGACTGACACCTGTGCTCTGCCCTGCAGATTATTCAACAAACAACATGCCACATGTTAAGGTTTTGGAACATTCAACCTGGAGAAAACATGCATGAAAGAAACTTGAGAAGCTGGTTTACACTGTAAATTTTGAATGTTTTTGCAATATGGTCAGAGTCGCTTTAATACTTGCTTCCTTCTCCTCTTTTGTCTCCCAAGCAAGTTACTCAAAGATGAGCTTTACCATCATTTCATCTGAGTGGATCTGTGGCAGCTCTCTGGGTTATCGACTTTGTTACTCCCACAGTGCTCATCCGGTCCCTCAGCACTGCCTGCCTCCGGGCCTCTGCTCAGCTTCCTCTGCAAAGTAAAGGCACTTCTCAAGCACTTTGGTGAACCACAGCTACTTAAAAGCCACAAGCACAAACTGGTCATTTGGCAAAGAATATTATTCTTACACAACTGACGTAATCAGCCTTTCTCAATTAGCACTTATGGATGCAGCATATGCTCCAGAGCTTGTTTGCAGTGCACTTGGCTGCAATAAGCATGACTCCCAGATGGAGAACTAGCTTTGTCTTATCCATGTTGCCACCCATGAAATGTTTCCACACACAAACGAAGGAACACAGCTAGGAAAAAAAAAAAGTGAAGCTAGAGAAAACACCCTGATGGGGTTTCTTTTTAATTATATGCCTGCTTTTTTGGCCTATTCCACAATGCTAAAAATGAATACCACAGATGGACAGTGGGTGTTAAAGGCCCACTGAACACTGAAATTTTACTAATCTGTGATAACAGGAAACATCTGTGCTAAATGCAGTGCTTAGTAGCTCTTCCTATTTCAGTTGTGGAACATCAGTATTTACAGGACACTACCAAGAAATTGTTTGAACTCATGGTCACAGTCACTTCAAACCTAATACTGACTGATTTGTTGCTGTGAATCATTTCAACAACTATGGATTTTGGAATACCAATGTACTTAATCAATTATCCTATGGTTTCTCCAGACATCAAAGATTTGCAGTTCCAGAACTAACAGAGAAACAAATATTTCAATTCTTTCTAGTAGGCTACATTCATTTCTATTTATGTGAACGAAGTCAACAATTCTTTTACCAATCGGTAACATTTTCAGGCAGTTTTTCAGACCAGATTTTCAGAAAGTTTGGAGAAGATTTTAAATGCATGTTTATCCTAACTGATGCCTAAAGTATTTAAGCCTTCTTTAACCCTCAACTAAGCCAATTTTGTCTCTTATAATCTCCTCTAATCTTGTAGTAATGTAGGAACTACCACAACACATCAGATCCAAAGGTCTACCCACGCCAGTATCTAAGTTAGGACTAGCAAGAGCTGTGTCAGGCCCTGGAACAAACAAAACATTTAGGCTCGATAATTAACCACCACAAACAGTCTGCTCCCCCCACATCTACTCTGTATGTGTTAATCCTATTCTTCTTCCTTTGGCTTTCTTGTCTGTTTGTTCTTCCCGTTTCATGAAGACTCAATTTTAATGACAGCAGCTCCACAGAGATCCAGGTTTTGCTCCTGTGAGCATGTTAAGTTCTAAGAGACATCATCAATCAGCCTTTGAATGTTTAGTGTCTTTCAAGTTTCTTTACTTTGGCATGGTTTTCTGCCTTTTGTTTAAGTGCTTTCATGTGTATCCTCTTCAAATATGTTACCTACAAGAGGCCCTGGTTGTCTTGTTCTTGCTGCCTTCTTTATCCATAAGAGCCATCAATCAATATCTGAAACAAGTCTGCTTTCTATTTGTTGTTACAAATTCTCCATCCCAAGTACAGTAGCTCGAAAGCAAGGGAGAGAGCACTTTTGGTTTTCCTGTGTATTCATCTGTTTCAGATATGCTTCTATTTGATGTGAGGGAGGTGAACAAGAAAGGCAGCTTCAAAAGGCATTGTTCTTGTGTTGGTTTTGCTTAAAACCATAAAGCTCAGTCCTCGGAGGGGAAGGAGGTAGGGCTGGATCTCAGTCTTCCAATGAGATTTGTTGCACGTGTTTGGCTGTTTCTTACACAGACCAATGAAGGGAAATGCCTTCAGCAGGCACACTGAGGTTTCCAAAGGCACATCTGCTCTTCACAGTTACGTCTATTGGCACCCCAGAGCTGATTCAGGGAAGGTTTCCTATGTGTTACAGGTCTGTGTAAAAGCTGCTTTAACAACAATAAATTCAATGCAAACTTTTACAGGTCATCCCTGAAACAGGACACTGACAACAGCGAATATCCAAAATTAGACAGAATGCAGGTGGATAAAAGGTCTGCAGCAGCATTACCCTTTCCAGCAGTACATAATCATGCAGAAATTTAGTCCTATCTGCTGAAGAACAGAATTGTAACGGGAGGCAGGGAGTAGGCCAGCTCCTCACCTGTTTTAAGGCAGGGGTAATATACAAATACCCAAAATTCTACACATAATGGAAGAGCATGGGCAGTTCAGATGTACTGGGATTTGTCCCCCCCTTTTATTCGGTTCATCAATTCCGTGCTTTTCTGATTTGTCAAGCTTTCAGAGACATACCCCACGTGAACACAGTGTACACATGAGAAAGACAGACAGACCCAGAAGCCAAGAAACAGCATTCTTCTAATGCAATTAAACAAGTAATGCATTGTTATGAAAAGCACTCCGCGAATATCGAAGTAAACAAACAAAAAAATGCCTTTTTTCAAAGTTTGAAGTAGCAGCAGATGAACCACTTATTGTACAAATATATTTATGCTTGGCAGTTGTATTTGGGTTCTCTTCTTTGTTTACAGCTGTTTATAATAAGAATTACTCAGTGCAGCACAATTCAAAAATTATTAAAAGGCACAACTATACAAAATCTGCTAAACTTGGGGGAAAACTTGCAATTGGAGGAATGCCATTCCCAGACCCAAATGTGCTTCCAAGGAAAGTCAGATAATATTCTGGGTGATGAGTCATGGAAGAAGACTACCTTACCAGGGACTACAGAGTATGAAATGCATCTTGCAGGAGAAATTAATATTTCACAACACTATGCTCATGCAAATTAGTGGTTTTCTTTCATATCAGAAAACAAAGTTTGCCAATCAATTATTTAGTTTTGAATTTAATACTGAAAAGTCTGATGGCTCAAGAGCTATTGCTGTAAAGGAAGTTTCAGACTCATGTGCAGCTGCTGTATGTTTGACATAGACCATGAATCTACACACAAAAGTCCATCTAAATATGTCTCTTCAGAGTTATTTGATATTAAAAAATCCTAGAAAAGATAAAACAGGCAGAATAAATTCTGGATTTAAAAACTGCATTAAAAATTCAAGCACATAAAAATTTTCTTGCTCTATAACCTCAGATGTATTAGCATAACCATCACATGAATCTTTTTTCAGATGCTGGTGGGTTATTATGGGAACACAGGGCGGATCCTCAGCTGGTGAAAATCATTAGAGCTGCACAGAAGCCAATTTATGCTAGCTGAAGTTCTGGCCCATAAAATCTCTTCTAAACCTGAAAGAACATCTTGTACTACAATATTACTGGTCTTCAGGTGATTGAAAAGCATCTTGATGAACAGTGTGGTTTCAGGAAAAAAGGCAGGACTGTATGCCTGACAAATTTCTGCTCTGTGTTCCTTTCTTTAACTTGATTAGAAAGATATATTCAAGCAAAAACTTGCATGGTACAATGCATCATTAGTCACATGCTGCTTCCCAATAGCGAAACCATCAATTTTATTTTAGACGCGAATATGTGCAAGAGGTCTAACGGAACTGGAACATTAGCCAGGAAGCAGATGGGGGTTGTGATTGAGAGTCTACCTCCTGGGTGTATGTTGTACAAGCAGCAGCTCAGCAGAAGAGAGAAGGTTATCAAGCCCCCTTACAGTATATGCAAACTAGATATAAACACATCGACATAAGCTACAAATCTGGGGTTGGCCGCTGTGTGTTTAAGAAAAGATTCTATTCCATGTAAAGTTGGCAAAGCAGTAGCTTCCATGCAATACAAAACATGTGTTCTGCCTGTTTCACAGAGAGCAGTTTGGAATATCTATTTCTAAATTTGGAATCCAGATCACTACAGCAGGTATGAGTGATTTCAATGCGGAAAATGAAGTAATTGCAAATGCTGGGTGTTATGGAAAAGAGAGATCATATCTACAGAAATACTTTTCTTTTTAAATAGATCCTTTAAATTCTAAGATTAACATATTTAACCATAACCATATTTAAACCTTAAATTTAGGCAGCTTATTTTCAGACATTTTTTTAAGAATCAAAATTTTTGCAAATACCAAATTATCCACTTTCCTTACGCAGAGCATGAGTAACAAACATATCCAATTCTAAAGAACAAACTTTACACTCAGTCTTGAAAGCAACATCAGGACACAGTGTAGCTTGCATATTCCAGGTGTCATTTTCCTACACCAGCCTCCCAGCCTTCTTTACAGTCCCTGAGAAGTGTGTTCCCTGATTTTCTAGTACCTGTGTTGCACATTTTGTCACTGCCAGTGGTGCAGGACTGCAGCAGAGCAGCCTTACAGTTCATACGGCTCTGGCAGAACACCGGGAGTGTCTCAGGGGTATCGAGTTTCACTCAGACACCATTCTCATGATCAAGCAGTGGAATAATGTGAAGATTCAGAGCACCCTTGTTTTTCCAGAGGATTCTCTTTTTTCTGCAATGATTTTCATCCAGAATATTGCAGCTCCCACTCACTATACCTCATGCAAATTCAAATGTGGCTGAAAAAAAGCCATTTTAGTAATTGATGCAACATGCTGCCAGTAACTCTTAGTAGCTATTGCACGGTCGCTCCTGGTAAATACCTGGCTCTACTTTTTCTATTCTCATAATGTGCCAAAGACTCTTTCTTGTCATGCTTTCTGCATCAGGGTAACTAATTCCTAAAATAATTTAGGTTATATATTCATAGAATATTATATATGCAATAACAATACAAACAGCAATTAACCCATCTAAGAGCAGATCAAGCAAAGTAGTTATGAAGTGACCAGATAAATATGTTGAAAATGGCAAAGGTTATAATTTCAATATTTGGATTCATAGGAAAATTGTTTACCAGGCGTTTCCTACCTCTAATGACCATTACATTTGCAGAAGACCCATTCTTTTCTTTATGAGCAGATAATAAAGGTAATTGGAATTACTCATGTAAATCGAATGGAGAAGAAAAGAAAACCCAAACCCACACTCTGAAAACACATTGTGTGACAATGCCGTAGAGGCCACTGGGAGCAGCTCCTTCCTCTGGAACACAATCACATCTGCTCTCTGCAGACTAATGTGCCATAGCAGGCAATTTTGTGCTACATAAACTCATCCTCAACATGCACTGAGAAACCTCTCATTCAAATGCTGCAAAATTATTCCCACAGCACTACTTAGTGCTCTCACCATTATTGCTGACATTCTGTGAACACTGGAAAGACAAATAAATATTAGCAATAACTGACGCAGAATTGCCAAATGAAGTAAAACCTGCCAAAGGAAGGAAGGTACCTCCACTTTTTTTCCTCAGTTTTCCTCTTACCACTTTAAGCAATGCTTCATAAGATGCTTATAATATCATCCTGGTTTCCTGTAGTGAGAAGTCAATCCAAACACTGATCCCTATAGACTTTATTTTCAGGCAATCTCTTCACAAAGATCCAACAACCAGTTCTGTCCCTGACAGATCACCTTGTTCCAGAACAACTCCTGTCTGCAGAAAGTGGAGCTTGCAATCTTTCTCCTATAAATGCTCTCAGCTTTCTTGATTACTGTGCCTACTGTCACCATTCAACCTGTCAGTCAGATCTGTTATCTTCATATAATCTTCAGACAACATTATTCTAAGTTCACTGCAAAGCTGTGATAAATCGCTCCAGTAACTTCAGTAAAATACAGCATTTCCTGTCCAGCATCAAAGCCTAAATTCCTGTCCAAGTTTTATCTTCTGTCTCCTTTTCTTGCTCACTGAAAGTACTGCTGCGACCAGTATTTGTCATTTATCAAGAGTAATTTTGATCCTATCACCTCATTTTTTGTATGTCCTCTTTTTCAGTAAACTTGCACACACACTAATCAATCAGTCTTGACAGCGCTTCAGATGTTAGTGTGCGCCAAGAGCACTGCCAGCTGTGGTGACTGGTATGACCTTAGAGATTGCTTGAGGGTTTTCCAGCTGTCTGCTGTATCCTAGACTCATAGCTACTTGCAATGAGCAAGGAAAGAAAGTGATCTGCACTTTTCTCCTGCCTTCATGCAGCATCCAGCAGTATGGACCCCTCTCCACATGGCATGCTGTCATATGCCTGAACAATGCATCAAGCAAGACAGCAGAATTTCCCTGCTGAGAATACTCTTTTTTTTGCCTAACACGTCAGTTCTGCTAAAGCATGTTGGTCATACGAGACTTGGTCTTTAAAAAAGAGAAAACTCTTTTATCTGGGACATTTCAGAATAGTTCTTGATTATAAAAAGAGCAGAAGAATGGAAAATTCCTCAGGCTGGGATGGTATGGCTATCATTTCATGTATTCTAGACTTAGTAATTAACATAAAAGGCTTCATAAAGAATCTGGGATTCACCAAATACTCAAAACATACTTTTTCAAGTTTACGAGCTCTGTTTCAGTCATTTAATTTGACACAGATCTAGAGTTCTTAAAATATTGTCTCATTTGCTATAGGTAACTGCAAATCCATAATAAACTAAGTTTAGCAAAGAATTTACACTATCACTCGCTCTTGTGCATGAGGGCTTCTTAATGATTCAGAATATGGAAGAAAGTTTCCTGTGCCTATTTCTAAGGAAAATTTCACAATGGTGCAAAGCATGTAAGTGAGGTATGATTCACATATCTGACTAATTATACACTAGCTCAGGTGTGCAGGTAGCCATGGAGGTTTGCAGCACTAACCCACATCAACCGGCAATCCAGTGATTCGTGGAAATGCAGGTGGATTCGCAGCCCATGCTAAGGCCTGTGCTGCCACGGCTACATCCTAGCTGGCACTTCGTTCCTTTAAAATGAGCCAGAGCATTCTCAACACCATTGACTGATGTGGCAAAACCCTGATGCTGCAGACTGATGCTGCCACGGTGCAGAGGCCAGCATGGTGTCCTGCTCATGTGTGAGATCCAGCTGGGTGTAATCCCTGCTGCCTATCCAAGAGTAATTTTTTTTCCTCTCATGCTTTGCAATATGTACCTACTCATTGTTGCACAACGTACACATGGTGCTGTAATTAAAATTCTGCTCTGATTTCCAGTATAAACCATCTCATTTTAGTAGAAACCTTTCCTCTGAAATGACTCCTACATTTACTACCTACAGTTCCTTATGATTCTTCTACTGGAAGTGGAGAGAGATGTTGGTTAATTGTGCTGTAGTAGTAAATGTCTTATGTGTTAAAAACTGTTCACTTAATTTGAAAGGAAAGACTTTGTGATTATCCAAAATCTGGTACTGACTGAACCACTGAAATAAGAGAAGCGTTTAATATATATAAAATTTTGATGATTGCCTTGCTGGGATTTGTCTGTATTAATGAAATATTTAGATTAACCTTCAGCTCTTGCCCTTATTTTGCAATGTGTTCAGACGGAGCTGTTGACCAGCTGAATTCAAGGTGGTTACCCTGGCCCTTAGCAGTATTTCAGAGAACAAATGCCCTCAAGTCTGTGTTCAGAGCTGAGCACTGTTGAGCAAGGTAGGAGGATCCAGCTCCAAATTATTTCTGCCACAAGTGGCATAAAATAAAAATGAAGAGGTTGGAAACAGGCAAATTCCAATTTCACTTCCATAAAAGGAAAAGCCGGAACAGGGGACAGAAGAAATCAAGGTTAATGATTAATGGGCAAAGAATTTCTTGCAAAGCATTGCTAATTCTTTCCTTTTCCCATCTCTTGGCAGAATTTAGCAGAACTCTCATTCAAAGAAAGAAAAAATGAAAATCTTGCAACTTCTTTCATTTTTATTGCTTTCTTATATCATCGTCTCAGCAAATACATATGAAGGAAAGAAAAAAGGTAATATACTATCAAATATAAATAGTGATCATGAACTTCTTAAAAATGTTTATGCTATAAAAATTTAGTAGTATTGACTGTCTGGTCATCAGCATGTTGGGTTTGGGTGCTATGTTCCTTAAAATATGGCATTTATACCTGTCTGTATTTATTGGAAAATGTAGTTGTTCATAATTCCCACAAATATTTCGCAGGAGAAACCCATATATGTTGAGACTACAGAATTAAGGTAATCTGACCTTTAATAAAACTTCTGATGAAGCTAATTTTAAAATGTATTAATTTGAAAATATTCGCTGAATTGATAATGTTATAATCTTCTTGGGCTGGAAGTATTCTGCGCAATAGATTCAGTCTCCTACTACGAATCAAAATTTCCAGCGACCTGACAGTGTTTAAGCTTTCATTTTCTGAGTTACCTAATGCAGAATGCCTTTCATCTCCAGTGGATGACTATCTTTGAGTGAAAGAGATACATCTGCAGGATGTTTTGTTGAGCAGTTCTCTGAAGGGTTTTTGTGCTGGCATGGTTTTACAACCATTTCCTATGCATTTGTGACACTGCATGTTATGTCAATATCTGTGTGACTGTTGAGTAAGACAGGGCATCGAACAACTGCATTTCTTAAAACCTCTGAGATGCGATTGACAAATACAATGCCATGTTTGACTTCATTATTGATATATACAAAGCAAGCATTAGTTTTTCTTCTTATATAACTGAATTTCTAACACTAAGTCCGGAGGGAATAAATGTAGTTTTCTCCTCGGCTGGAAATAAAGCAAGATATGCACATTCACACAAGTGTGGCCCCTTACAACAACAGTGTTTTGTATTTATGTTAATTTATATTAACAGTTTTAGAAACCTTTTGCTATAAAAATGCTTTATATGCATTAGGCATAGTGATTTCAACCTACAGGAGGCAGGACCACCTTTCTTTGATTCTGCACATTAAATTTCCCCTTGGGTTTAACTTCGAACAATATAAAATCCTTGAACTAAAACACAATGAGAAATTTCAATTAATGCCATAACTTGGCCTGGTTTACCAGAAAAGGCCTGCACATCCTTCATAGTCACTGAACCTTAAAAAGCTATTTAGAAACCTTGATCAATTCTGCATTTTCGAGAGAACCTAAAATTAGAGCACTACCTTTAGTTTGAGGCTTGTCCCATCATCTTTGCTTGGATCTATTCAGATTCCACTGTGTGGTCAAAGTTTAGTTCCCCATAGATACACAAGGCAGAGAGAGGAGGTCACTATCCCCCTGTTCTTTCACAGTCAAAGGTCCTGCCTCATGCAGGTCACGTTCTCCTACCCCCACGACCTGTGGCACCATTAATAGCAAGGTCAGTCACTTCACTCTCCGCATCCCCCTTTCCCCTCATGACCTGGGGCTCCAGTATCATGGACTTCACTTGTTTGCTCATTGCTTCTGCAGTTTAAAACCTTACTTGTGGGCCACAAACAACAGGTCACATGTCATATTGGCACCAGCAGATATGTCCAGCTCATAGTGTGTTGAGCCAAGAGACTGATTTCAGAAGCAGAGAAGGTTTATTTCTAAAAATGAAAAAAAATCTACAGTATTTTCTTCCAGAGGCTCCTCACAGCCTAACTAGATCTGCT
Organism: Cnemophilus loriae; assembly: GCA_013397755.1. Taxonomy (NCBI): domain Eukaryota; kingdom Metazoa; phylum Chordata; class Aves; order Passeriformes; family Corvidae; genus Cnemophilus; species Cnemophilus loriae. Next base: position 2,643,954 of record VZTF01009104.1, on the reverse strand, counting down.
ACAGGGGGTAGTTACAAGGCTAAAGACCCCAGTATTCCATTATGTTGAACTCAGACCCTCATCTCTTGTCACTTTTAAATTGGTGCAATTCCCATTCCAACTGTCCCTTTGCATTAACGTGTATTTCTACATCTTTCACTCCCTTGGTATCCTTCTCCAATCCAACCTCAGCCATACCAGCCTTGGCCAGAAGATAATGTAATTCCCAGTTCTCAAGACCTTGCCTTATTTCTGTAATCATTTGACTTGTCAGCAAAGCTCTGCTTGTTCTGTGTGTTTTGGCTGCACCTGTTAACCTCGGGGAGTCTTTTTCCTCATTTCACCTCTCAGTGAGGCAGATTTGTTTGCCACAATGGCAGATGCAAAAGACAGTAAGGCATTACCTCACACTAAGGAAGGGAGCAAAGCTTGCAGCTCTGCATAAGAGGCCTTTGAATGCTGTCAAGTGGAGACAGCTTTCCGCGAGCACTGTATCCGTTTTACCTGGATATCCTTCCACCTTGGAGCTCGCTTGTTCTTGCTTTGGCAGGAACTGCAGCATAGAACAGCACAACTATCAGGAGTGCAAAGCCTCCTCAGGCATGAGCGTCTGGTACATAATTCTAGCACAAGCAATTACCTACGAGAGAGCTATTCTCTAAAAGAACAATCACTGTGTAAAAGTCCTACTCATTCATTTGTACCCAGAAAACAAACAACTGCTTCAATATTTGTTCTGTATCATTGTATCCACCTACACAGTAAAAGAAATCACATTACAAAATCAGAACTTATAGGAATTAGACTGCAGCAGGTAAATCAAGTTAGATAAGTGTATGTAAATATTTGTAATCAAGTTATGCACAAAAATATATATTGTAGGTTCTTCTTTTATACTTAATTATGTAGAATAAGATGGAGTGCATTACCAAGCAAAGACAACACCAAATTTTAAAACACACACAGGGTTATTCTTAAAAAACCACAGAGGGTTTCTGAAATGCCATGGTTTTCTTGTACATTTATATAGCAGAAAAGAAGTTTGGCATTTTTGGCAAAGGTTCATTATCTAAAAGCAGAATCCCAGAACAAGAAATAAGCACCTAAAAGTAACATCCCTGAAGCTGAGCCAAGATGATTCCTTCTACAAGCATGTGAAAAATACTTCAACATAAGCTCTTATTTATTTTGAGTCTTCTCCTGTAAACATAAAACTAGGTGGGAATACTTTCCATTATTCCACTTCCTTGTGCAGAGCAGAGTTATACAGCAGTTGACAAGAAAATGCATGCTGTTGAGCTAGCACTTCTCACTTGACAGTCTCACAGCTGGCAGTTGAGCTGCACTTTTCTTGCCCGAAAGAGAAGGTAACATCTTAGTTGTCATCCAATTCTGCTATGTTTTAAATACTACAGTGATATCATCACCTTAGTATTATACATAGGTCATAGGAATGGATTATACAGAAGTCTGAATAGCTGTTATGTTTTCTTTATTCCCCGAGTGTATTACAGATGAAAGATATGTTTGGTGTATCAAATATATATCTATATATGTCTATATATCTCAAAGTCTATATAAAATTCCTCAACAAAATGCAGTGTGTGGAATATACCCTATCAGATCCAAAAAACTACCAAAATAACAATTTCTACCTGAAGCTGAAAAACTATATGAAACACAAAAAGCATAGAAGATTCAAAAGCCATTTAAACTGTAGAGATAGAGAACTAAAGTTAGCCCATAAAAACAAGCCTAAAACCCATTAATATTTCTTATTTACTTCAATGGACTTATTGATCACCTCCGAAGTTTAAGTTCACATCACTTCTAGTTAGATCACTTAAACAGGGACCCAGCAGCTAAATTTTATGACACACCAAAATAATGGTCCAAGAAGTCCTGGAATTTGAAAGTTCAGATACCAGTTACACTAATGATCTATGTTATGATATTATCAGAAAAAGTTCTGCAAAACTATTTGCTGCCATTTTCTGACTGGCTGTATTTAAGATTTGCATTGCTCTCAAGAGTCTTAGAATTCTACCAAAATTTCTATGATCTAAACCAGTTCTTGTTCCTTTTGTTACCTGGAAAAATCTACGAATATAATTTCAGACAGAAATTTTCACTACAGGATGCAAAACATAATCATAGTTTAACTAACAGAAGGCCCTTTGCTTTTCCCATGAAAAGAGACAATAACAGGAACCCAGCTGACAAAGGAACTATCCATGCATGAAACAACTTTCAATTTTTCTACTAAAACAAGTGACTGAACATCTTAATGAGGAGCCTAAATTCACCAGTGGATTGCAATTCATATGACTGGAGCATTACATTCTTCTGACTATTGCTGCCTGAATAGTGCTTGCATATGACACTAGAGAACATCCAGAACAGTTCTTGGTAGTGTGGCACTGCAATCTAACTGCTTAACTGATTGTCTTCCTTTTTCTCAAACTAGAGAAGGCGAGAGTTAGTTTTAAATACATGTACATAGTTTAAATGGAAAATAAGTATCTATAAAAACATACTGCACCAAGCTCCGTGATCCTCAGCACAAGGAAGCTACGGACCTGTTAAAGTGGGTCCAGAGGCCACAAAGGTGATCAGAGGGCTGGAGCACCTCTATTATGAAGACAGGCTGAGAGAGCTGGGGTCATTTAGCCTGGAGAAGGCTCCAGGGAGACCTCACTGGAGCCTTCCAGTACCTTAAGAGGGCTTGTAAAATGGAGGCAGAGGGACTTTTTATATGGGCAGATAGTGACAGGACAAGGGGCAGTGGTTTTAAAGTGAAAGAGGGTACTTTCACATCAGATAGTAGGAATAAATTCTTTACTTGGGGTGGTGAGGCACTGGAAGAGGTTGCCTAGTTGAGGATGCCTGATCCCTGGAAGAGTTCAAGACCAGGTTGGATGGGGCCCTGAGCCTCCTGACCTTAGTGAGTGGCATCCTTGACCATGGCAGGAGGTTTGGAACTAGATAATCTTAAAGCTCCCTTCCAACCCCAACCATTCCATGACTCATTATTAAAGAGAACATTTTCTTTTCTTCTTATTTTGTGGTTCAATCTAGGTTTATATTACACATTTCCTTTTAGAAAACCCAGTTATGCCAAGTCCATGTAAAGCTTCAGGGTTATTAACAGGGTTGCATCAACAGCAGTGCAAGAGTGATGATGTAACTCCAACCACCATATGGTCCCCTTGGGTGACCTTAGCACAGTGACCTTTCTTCCTATATGTTAGATAGAGCTAAGAGTCCATTTGCTGAAGCTGAGTCGGACTCCTTATACAGTGGAATAGCTTGGCAGCAGGTGGATGGGCCAGCAGCCACTTCCAAGCAGCATGATTAAGATTTCCTGGCAACATGAGCAATAACTGGCAAAAGAGACAGAAGGGACCATCTATCTGCACATGCCAAGACTGGGTGATAAAGCTCACTGCTTTGGCCATAGGCCAAATGTGAATTATGACTCTTGCAAAAAAAAATGTTTAATGTCTATGCTGCAAGTTAAAACGACCTCTTTCACACTTTGTAGCTTTTCTTCTAGAAAAATATACTGGTTTTTAAGTTATATTACAATGAGAACTCTCTCGTTTTTTTCTTTCAATGTTTAAAAAACTGTTACAGTTGCTACTATTCTCAGAAAGCATTAACTGCATAGGATTGCACAACCTTCCACATACCCATTATAATCAGCCAGCAAGAGCTTTTGCTGGTGCTGAAATGCTTCTAAAACAAGATGGTTGTACAAACAGGAGTTGTTGGCTAAAACTACAGAAATTCTCTAGTTTTCTTGCCCAGTCCAGTAAAATCTATTTGAATCTTTTATCAATAATACTGTTTATATTTGGGCTCCTGTTCGGCCTCCAGAATTCCTGGTGTTGCTCCAAGTGCAACAAATGACACAAAAGAGATGTAAAAACACTGAATATGAGGAAACAAGGTGTTTATACACATAATGCTCTCTGGAATTAAACCAGCATGTCTAATCTGAAAACCCAAATTTTATGAGACAAACCTTTAAACTTCTGCTGTTTTGAAATATTTGATCCAAAAGGCATTTTCTAAATTTGTATATTGCTTACAGAGGGAGGCACTGAACCATGGAGAAGATGATGACAGAGCAGGTCCAAGGCCAAAAATAAAAACATACACATATGTTTGATTTTGCTTTGTGTCTGGAGTTGACAAACTGCCCTAAAATTCTGCTACCCTGGCATGTTCTCCCATATCTTAATGCTAACTTTGTAAACCATTAGATAGAAGCACCGCTGAGAGCAAATTTTTTATTTTCAAATCTTGTCTGTGTTAGATCGTTTGTGCTCTACTTCATGCATCTCAGGCTCAAAATAATCTGTAGTGTCGGACTGAAGAATTTATTTACTCTCAAGCAGCACTCTTCTCCCTTTCAGCAGCAGTGGGTTATAAGGGATGTTGGAGGACATCAGTTAAGGTTTAACTCCATGTTTGCCAATCTACATTTCCAAAAGTCACTCAAATTAGAGATTCTGTCAAATTGGGGTGGCAGTGGTGTGTATGTGTGTTCCTTAGTTGTACTAATAAATAAATAAATAAAATAAATATATATATACACACACTATCAAAATACATTTTAATTTATTTACCAGGCAAATCACTCTATAATTAATATATTGTCCAGGTAATTATCATGTCTTGAGACTAAAACTTGTCCAGTACTTACCTTTGACTGGAATTCTATGGGTTGTTATAAAAAGCCAAATAATTAAATTATGTGGACTTTCTGTCAAAAAAAGGTGTTAGAAAATTATATTAATCACTGAAGAGGCTAGTATTTTGGTTTGCTATATTTCCATCTGATTTTTTTTTTTTGTGTTGTGGTGAAATAGTACTGCTAATTTTCATATTTATGTCACTTGTACTTTTGAGTTAGGATAACAGTACAAATGCCTTCAAGGTTTGCTTTTTAGGGTCTGACACTAGGAAGGGAAGGGACATGGAAGAAACTCTGATTTTCTTTTTGAGGAGGAAACGCTTGGGCAATTTTTATTCACTACAAAAAATATTTTGAATGGTATTATCCAGGTAATGCTTTCACCAGAGAGCTTACAATGTTAAAAGAAAAAATTTAAAAGTTTAATTATTTGTAAGAATGCTGGATACCATTTAAAACCCTTATCATTATTTTCAGAAAGACATGAAAGCTACTGCATTTCTGAAACTGATTACTATTTACTGAACCAGAATACTACTTTCAGTGCCTGAAATGCGAGGAAGAAATAACAATATGAATTAGCAGTGCTCTTAAGACACATGGAAATGGCTTAACCTCCAGTTTGTTGTGCCAAATACATGCTCTGTAAACTATTCATCTTTCTTACTGAATTACACTATGTAAAAATGCCCCAAAACCTTCTAGAGGTATTGAATCAAGTCCTTAGTATCTACTTGAACTCCTTTTTAATGTCTCATCCTGGACTCCAGTCCCTATTAATACTTCAGTATCACTCTTCTGTGATTCACTAGAGCCAGCACCTTTATGACCTTTCAAATATCTGAACAATTTCATAACTAATTCTGACTAAAATATCTTGTCTATGACAACATGCAAAGTGCCACCTACACCACAGTGCTTAGCTAAACTATAAGGAAACCTGGCAGCCCTAATTGCATTTAATGTGTTTATGCAAATGAGAGTAAGCTGGATGAAGCATGACCCAGAGCAGAGGTTCACCCTCAAGAACAAGACTTTCACAAACTATATCTGTGCAGGATTCCCCAAATCTGCTTTTCAAGTTAAGGACCAACTGCAACCAGGAGACAAATAGAGCCTTTTCTAACACTTGAAAGTAACTCCAAAGCAGTTTCTGTATATTTTCCAGAAACAGAGTGAATGGGCAGAACTGTGACTAGATTACAGTTAATTCTCTGGCCTGCTCTTCTGTCAGTACAGAAATGAGCAGAGTGGACTGTAGAATTAGAGTCTAGACCTAAAAGAAAGAAAGAAGGGAACTTAGAATATTCAAATATAAAAAACTCAGCTACCAGCATAAAGCATTAGCGAATGGATCTCTGCAGCACTAGAAACTACATAGAAAGCCAGCTGGCACATCATCTGAAAATCGACTGTGCTCTCTATCCATCATGCTTACCTTCTGCTTACCTGGGAATAGAAATTAGAGCTTGTTCTTTTAATTGGGAACAGTTTTTTTTGTAAGGAACATCATAAATCATTGTTTTCTTAGTAGATGACATTAAACAGTCATGAAAGCTGAGGTACTAATGAGGTGTTTTTATCAGAAATCCCAATAAAGCTCTGAAAGGGTTCTTACACAAAACATTTCCGTGAGCAGTGCTGAAGTTACTCTTGTGGTTTTCACTGACCACACACTGCAATTCAGCCACCTCTACTCCAGCTGGGCAGGGAGTGCCTCATTATTCCCAGGCTCCACGACTGACTGCAGAGCTCTGCAACGGAACAGTGAGAGCAGCTGGGCCTTCACTGCAAAGACTATTCCACCTGTTCCAGCTGACCTGTGCTTACAGCTCTCTGGGGCACACCGAGGTCAGCAGAGAAAAAAGAAACCTTGCAAGCATTTCTCTAGCCAATAAGGCAACAGCATTTCCAACACAGAGAATGTGTGCTAAGCATGAGATTTTGCTTACTACGCTTCAGCCTCCATTCTACACCAGGACAGAAGTGTGTCCCACAGAGCATTGTGAGGTTTCCACATGTTTCTTATGGCACAGATACCTTCAGGATTTGCTCTTTCCAAAAACTTAATGTGCCTTTCCTCTCTGCCAGAACTCTACCGCCATCCCAAGAGCAATCTCCGCACCGTATCCTGGAGAGAAGAGTTCAGCATAATCCTGATGCATGCCATTAAATAGCCTTAGTCTCTTCTCATATTCTCTGTGACCATAATGTGATCTTTTACTTTAATATGTTAATTTAAAGGAACTGGAACTTTTGTAAGAAACTTCAGCCAAGAAATGTGTCCCTCAGCACCTTCTGGTTTGGTAGTGTCAGTGTCACCGTCACCCTAAAGAAATGCAATGGAGATTCGGAACTGGAGCAAACTTACAGTCTTTGATCCAGCTCCCAGAGGAGACACTTGTACTGCTTACTATTTTAATCTCCCTAAATCACAGCTCACAGAAAGTAGCAATGGGAAGGGCTGCTGAGTACATTGCGTTCTATCTGGAATTTTAGGTAGCAGAAATTAGCACAACTACCATTGAGATTCTTAGAGAATAAAAATCAAAGCAGGAGTATGATGTACTATTCCATCCAAGAGGAATCTTTGCACATCCCTTCTCCCTTTCTCTTATGATTTCTCTTATGATCCCATGCCCCTTTCTATCTTTCTATTCTAGGTTATGAAGACTGTGTATATTCATTAAAAATGTTCAACTTTACAGAACGTTAAGTGCTAGTCAATTAATTCCATTGCTGATAACTGCTTGGCCTTAAGATGTCTCTTGCTATTCATTTAAATGAAATGTTACTCCCCTGAATACCATCAAAGAGCTGATATTTATGGGCCTACCAAAAATATTTAAATTATTAGTTATTTTCAATCTATGAAGTATCAATGCTAGTTCTTAAACTGGCTTTAGAAAAAAATCACTTTAGATACTTTGAATATGATAATCCTGATGTGCAGAAGGGAAACAAATTCTCAGACATCTGCTCAGGGCCTGGATACTCTGAGCTGAGAAGGATTTCTCACAACACAGGCATCAGAGCAGCATTTAGCACCCTGCAAACCCAGCACTTCATTGCTTCCAATCTCCTTTCTAGACATTCTGGACCAAGTCCAGAGCAATCCAAACAAATGAATCTTAGGTCTTTGACAACTGATTGAAGGATCTTTTACAGCTCCTCTGTAATCTACTTTAAGTCACAGTTCAGCTACTGGCTACCTGTACTTCTGTTTTTCAAAGTAAACACAGCCACATAACTTAACTGTTGTACTACAGAACACTCTGGATCCCTAGAATTTCCAGATGGAAGGCTGCTTGTTTCAGATATCTCTTCATTTCATTAAAATGTAGTCGCTTTCCCCATAGACCTTCTGTGAGCTCACACTGCCTGAGTATTTCTACATTGATTGTATATTGCACACTCTGGGATGGTGTGGCTAGTTGGCAAACGCAGTAAACCAATATTTTCCCTCTTCCTGTGCAGCAAGTTAGTCCCTTGGTACACAACTGTGTTCCTGAGTAAGCTTAATTGACTGTAATAAGGCAATCAAATGTGAATATTCTTTGCTCTTTGATTTCTAGGATGCTCTTTAGCAGTGTAACCAAAATGGGAGTAAAGACATTCTGCACCTGTGCAGCTCTGGGGAAAAGCAAGGCCTCAAATACTTGACTTTTTGTGCTTTGTACTTCACCAGTGTCCAGTGATGGCAGACATCTTAATGTAGAGGGAAGGATTATAGTTCATGACACACTTGATGATGTTGACAACTTCAGCAGCCCTTGCCTCTGGCCACAGCTGCAGGTACTTCAGAGGGCTCTGCACCGTGCCAGCACAGTTCCCTGGAGCCATACAGTGATTCTACAATTTCTCTTGTAGCCAGTCAGCTCGGACAATGATCTCATTGAAAAACAACCCTATTTTTTCCTGGTCATCCTACTTTTTAGCTGGATAAGCTCCCTGATCTTGTTCACTCTGCAACTAAGTGACCAGTTGTCCTGGGACAATGATGGGACTGCAGGAGGTCAGGAGTGAGTGGGTGGCAGCAAGCTAGGGAAGAAGTCTGCTTAGAGTTGCTTGGAGCCAAATGTCTAGTTAGGAACTAAACACTGGGTCACATTTTTTTAAACTTTAAATTTTTATTCTCAATTTTAAAAAAATAAATAAATCTGCTACCTTACCAGGGTTTCCATCATCCAATTAAGCCTCTATTAGTATTTTAAAGACCCTTTTCTCTCCTCAAATGTGATTGATTTGCAAAAATCACTTTAGCAAAAGAAAGGGAAGTCGGAAAAACCCCTAATTTATCATTCCAGCTCATAAAGTATCGTAATTCATTTTTCTGGCTAGTGTTAATAAAATTTATATTAGAAAGGTCTAGGGCAATACCCTTGAAAATACAATTGTTTTCTGCACCATCAGCAACCTATTAGCCAGATGAAATAAAAATTTCATACTTTGGAGCTTTTTGTGTACTTGCTCAAATTACAACTTTCATTTTCCTCCGACCCTCCATACATATTTCAGCAGAGTAACCCTGAAAAAAGCACCAAAATTAGAGAGACAAGGTTTAATTTTGAATAATCCAATTCCTAATCTAATGCTTTCCTTTAATAATTAAATTCTGGTGTAGTATTTTTGGGAGGTCTCTTTGCCTTTTTTTCCTCTTGATTCCCCAACACCACCCACTTCTTTTTCATTCATGCACAAGCACCCACTTGGTAATTGTGTGTGATCACTAAACACAGAAATATGTAGGCATGAGCATCCCTAATCAGGCGTACACAGAAACAAAATCTCTATCCTTCAAGGACCGGGCAATTTCTGTCAGGCATTTTAAAGCCAAGGCAGGTCACTGAAGTTATTATTAGCACTAATTAGCACTCCCACAAGCTGTTGAATTCTTCACCTGCAGCCAAAGGGCACTCAGTATGGTGCAGAATTTGCCAACATTTTTGAAAGAATCGGAGAACTTGCTCCTCTTTAGAAACATGGGACTGCTCTATTGCATGTGAATAGGCCTTTGATAAAATTATATTTGATCCATGTACCAAAGGATCTCCAAGGGAGAGATGTGATGAAACTGTTCCAAAACAAAGGAATTCTACAAATGTCTAAACAGACTTAGTCAGAAAAGGAAGACATCTGGTCTTACTTAATATAGTGGTGCTACATTTTACCTTTCTACCAGGTCACAGACAATTCATACCCCACCTCAGTTACAGTGCTGTTCTTTAAGTTAGTGTTTTATGTACGACTTTGAAGACAAGTCTGTGTGAAAACTGAATTTTTGCCCTTGTGAGCAGCCTCCCTTGAGAATTAGAGAGATCTGAACTGAATCACTGGGCTCCAAATAAAAGACTGATCCTAATTGTGACAGTGGCTAAGAAGTGATGAAAGCCCAGTGAGCCACCACTTTTGTATGTTACGCACATTTCTAACAAAGTGTCATAACAGGAAAGCCTGGAAATAGCTCTCATTAGTCAAAAGCACTGCTCCAGAGCAGTTGCAGGATTTATTTGAAAGAGGGGAGAAAGAAATGTGTGAAAATCAGCTATTTTGGGTCTATGAGAAAACTGACAGTATGACCTTTAGAGAGAAATTTTCTACAAAGACTACGCAAAATTGTAGCAGGAGTCAAAAGAATAATGTATCATCCAAAATAAAACTAGCAAATATTTGTTATAGAACTTACTTTGTGGGAACCACGCACCTAAAGGATTCACCTCCAAAAACAAGTCACTGTCCTCTATGGCAAGAAGCTGGAAACAATCGGAAGCCTTAAAACACAATAGGCAAGATGTGCCTCCAACTACTGTTCCTTTCAAAGTGGAAAGCAGAGACTGAGAAACACAGAACAAACACTGCTTTAAAAAAATCCAAGGCCCAGCTCAGTGCAGGTAGACAAGTGACAGCTCTTCAGTAGCTGGACATGCAACCCACCAGCTGAAAGCTGGCAATGTCCCCCAAACTGGGGGCTGCCTGTGTCACTCCGAGCTGCGTTCAAGTTTGTGTCTGTCACAAAGGCTGCAGCTTCCCCATCAGCTCCGCTTGGCAATGCACCGTCCCACTGTACACATTTACACATCTTCAGACAGCCAAATGGCAACTTGCAGAGCTGGGAATAAGGCCCTAGGATATGCATCGGTCCCTCCCACGTGGCACGACACATCAGCTTTGTGGCTGCAGTGGTCAGACAGCCCCTTGGGATTTTATGCCATCCTTGAAGTAGCACTCAATATTTTAATTAACAACTCCACAATTCTGAAGCACCAGTAACATCAATGGTCACAGTTTTAGCATGATCAGTATTATTACCTCTGCTTTAAATCAGACACCAAAAAAACCCTGAGCCTCTAGGTACTATGAGAGTATTCAGTGTGAGGACTGGAATCCTTCTTTTTAGCCTCCTCATCCCATTCTTCAATCATTTTCTTTGTCACACTGAAGACAGCAATGCATTTCCTCTAAAACTAATACAGAAATAGCATCAAAATTCTGGCCTGCACTCACTCAGTGATAGTACCATTATGAAGATGAATCAAGGTCACTGCTTTTTATTTGTGTTATCCACTTTTTGAAAAGGAAGTGCCACAAATTGAGATGTGATGCTGACAATGGAGTCTCAGTCTTTTTTCATAATTTTCAACAACACACATTTGTAGCATTTTCATTATTTAGACACTTGATTTCCTGACTCCAGGGCACAGCTAACAAGGTGTATTTCTGGGAATGCATAAATGACATGATCTATTTCTTTTAGTATCATGCCAGCAGCTGAAGGGTGAAATAATTGCCTGGAAGTGCATTGAGTTGTTTCAATCTGCTAAACTAATTAGGATAATGGGAATTCTGGAACTAAATCTCTGGACATCTGACTAAAATCAAGCCTTTTAAACACTATGACAGAAATTAACGTCAAATGTATGAAGACCACTTTCCCTCACAGAGACAAACCTCTCTACAGAAACAGGCACTACTAACTCATAATTAACTCTCAGAAAGGAAAAGAGAATAATTTTCTAACTCATTGTGATGATTCTAACCCAGCTGGCTCATTGACAAGTCATTTATAAGGTTACAAAGTCAAGTAAAGGTTGCCGAGCACTGATAGTATAACAGGGTCCTGGGATGCCTTGGATATACATGTAGAGATTCTGTTTACTAAATAAACAGGAGCTGGATACATTCAAAGAATGAGGGCAGTGCTTATTTTAGGAGACATTAGATATGGTTTCCAGCTTGTTTCAACAAAAAACCTGTGCAAAATTAGAGGACTGAAAACAAAAATCTCTTTTTGTTGTTGTGACATGAGGGATTGTGATTCTGGTATCTCAGGACTAGAAGGCATGTGTACCATCCCTGAAGAACTTTAAAATGAAAATAATCAAATGTACAATGCATATCTATAAGCAACCAAACTCAGCTAAGTTGTGTATAAGCATTGGTAAGTATTTTGCTCACAATTTCACTTATTAAGGATTATTCACTTTAAATCACTTTCACTAAATTAAGAGAGTGATGTGTTGCTGTTGTACCTTTGAACTTTCCCCATACCTTTTAGCATATATCAATTCAAATGTTTAAGACATTAAATATACAACAGCTGTTATCTCAGAGGAGGAATCCGACCCCATAAGAATCTGCTTTGGCACACTTCGGTGTTCGCCTGACATTTCCAGGCAGCCAGTACATCTCCTGGTGAACTGGGAGGGTCAGCACAGTAAGAGCAACCGTAAAAACCAGGGGATTATAAAGTACATAGAAAACAAACAATTAAAGAATTTCAGACTTTGTTTTTCACACTTAATCGATAATGTCAAGATATATAACCAGCTTGTCTTCTTTATCACCTATGCAAAATTGAGGAAAACAATGCTGAGGTAGCCACGTTTAAAATAATGCTTTAAAATCTCTCTCCTATATCAGAAGAATATAATCTTAACTGCTCTTAGTGACATTTTCCATCAGAAAAATCGGTTTTCCCTTTTCATCAGCGTTGACACATATCGTAACCTACTGTGCATCAGTTACATATGAGCCACCACACAAAGAAATGACACTGATTGTTATCCACTCATCATAGAGTAAGATGGTAAGCAGGATTCTAACAGGCAAGAATTGTTCGCTGTTTCCACTATTACTAAAACCAAATGTTCCAATTCCTTACTTTTCAAACCAAAATTAACGTTTCTCTCTGATCACTTTCAGTTTCCCTATTAGGAGTTATACAAAAACAAATTGCTTGATAAATTACAACAATCTGAAAAGCGTTCAAGAGCAGCAGATAAAATTTTACATAAAAGTCTACATTCATCATTTTTATGTGACCACTCTGGTTCTCTGGATCTGCTCAAGCCTAGTGATTTTTGGCAGTTTGCTCCATTCCGTAAAAATCACATGTAATCCAAACTTCAGTGACTTCACCATTTCTATCAAGTTTGTTCCTGGAAAGGAAATAATCCCATCAGAAGAAGGAGACAAAAAGAGATTTGTTCAAGAGATTTAAATTAAATTTAGGTGTTTTTTAAAATACGGGCATTCCCCAGAATCTCCAGTCGTGACCAGTGAGTCAGAAAGCAGAAAGACAATTCTTGAACATATTAGTACACGAAGATTAAGCTCCTGAAAACAAGCAACACTCTTGACATCCCAACCAAGTTCTTAAATGATGCAACTCCCTGAGACGTTTCTTGCCTTGTGAAGTAGTCAGATAAAATATTCATGTTCTCAAATAGAACTGCAAATAAAAAATAAGTACAGGTAGGCTGTCAGTGCTGCTTGCAATACTGTAGCAAAATATGAATGAAAGTAATAGAAAACTGCATGCCAACAAGAGAATTTGAAGGCAATGAAAGAGATTTATTTCCTTCTTGTTTTTTTACTTCTTCACTGGGTTTGAAACGAATTTTTATTAAATATCTCACTTGAGACTGAAAATTAGTTCCCCAAATATGATAAGCAAGTAAAAGGCCCCAAAGTTCAATTAATAAAAAAAAAATTTCTTTCTGCTTTGGTGCACACTCCAATGCAGTATTGTAACCAAATAGGAAAACAGAACAAAGATATTCATATTTAATCCATGGTCTCCCTCAGCTTCCAAGAGAGTATAAATTCAAATACTAGAAGAATATGGTGTATAAGAAAGACAGCAGAAGTGTGTTTTATCTAATCTATCATTTATTCTTTAAAATATTTTGTATTTGCTCCAACTACTATTTATACTTCACTAGCAGCTATTAATCTTGCTATAGATTACAATTACATCATTCATCACATTTAGATCATGTCACTGCAAGATGTTCTGCAGCGCAGTGAGAGCAGGTCTGAGCAGTGAGACATTTGGTGTTAAATACCAAAGTGAGCCCCCAGAGGCCTCTGTGGGAGGAGAGTGCTGGGAATCACTCTGACCGGTTCTGCTCTCGTTCTGGGCATGAGGATCCATGGGAAGCTGGAGCACATCAGCTACGCTCCAAAAGCACAGGCTTTTTGTGTGGATCAGGCTTTAAAGAGCCTGCTTTGTGTGCCCAGATCGCTCCCCAGTACAAACCCAAGCATGGGGAGATCGGGGGGTTGCTTTAAAGCACGCTCCTGGTGAGTCCACTCATCCCGGTGCTGAACAAAAACCTTTCGTAGCTGCATCTCACTTGTACTTCCATTTAAGCAAAATGTTTCAGTTCTCCTCTCATGACAGACAAACTGTTTGCCCAGGCACTTTCTCTTATCATCTAATTGGCTTGAGAACATAAGAATAAGGCTTATCTTTCCAGGTATGAGGAATTAGTAAATCATGGGGTTTGGAATGGAAATTGAAATAATACAATTAAATTCAGATAATAATTTTATTTCCAGATATATTTTCATTCAAAAGCAACTTTAAAAGGTCTCATTACTAAGATGAATCGCTAACAGCCAGCCTGAGCTGCACTTCCATTTTTAAAAGCACAATATGTCAAATCTTCATAATTTTGTTCTTTTTTTAAATGTTGTTTACAATGTCTAAACAAATTTTACACTGCGGCTGAAACATATAACAAGCAGCAAGTAACTGGATACAATACTTTACAATTACATAGCACTGTGAGATTCTGTGAGAAATTATCATTAACAGAAAAACCTTTTTTTTCTAACAATAATTTGTACAGTTTGTTTCCTTTTTTCTTTCCCTTGGTGGTACATCTGGAAAAATTTTTGTAAAGAATCCCCTCCACCTCCTTGAAGGTAATTTTTTGTTTGAGGAAATGCAGCATTACCTCAGAAGCAGAGCTCTCACAAAACTGAATGATTTCACACTGACTCCATCTCTTTGCTACTCCTTGTTCCCACACCAGGCACGGCTCCCATTGCAGCTTGCATTGCAAAACCTTCCTGCTCTGAACTACAAACCAGTCAACAGATTTCTGTGAGCCACCCCTACTGATGGATGCATTTTTCTTTCCAGGGAGGCTACTTATTACACTTCTGATTAAAAAAAAACCATCACCACCACCAAAAAACAACAACAACAAAAAGGAGGTGGGAGGACATAAAAGCTGCACATTAATAATGAGATCCCTTGATTGCTGCTGGCAGACAGCTCTGTGCCTGCTTCCTGCCACACAGGCTCTCTCCTATCATTGCCTTTCCTTGTGGGGACGGAGAATACCTGCTGCCAGACAAAGAATGAGACAAAGTCTCCGCAGTGAGGATTAAGGCTCCTTTAAAAGAACTTTGAAACATGGCCATATTCCTAAAAATCTATCTTCGATTTATTTTATAATGAGCTCAATTCTTCCCAAATCTATTTATAAATTCCTTCATCTTATGCACACTGAGTATCTTACTAACAACATTTTATTTTTAGAAGATTCCTTTGCCTGACAATTTTGCAGACTCTACTCAACCAATCTCCTGATAAATTCAAATTAAAAACCTGATAATTAAATACAGATAAGTATTTTATCCTGTCATAATGATTGGCTGTCTGAAACATCAGAAGATGCTATAAAGAGACTGGTTTGCCTCCATAGCAAAAAGAAAAAAGAAAAAATATACCAAGCCTGTCTGAGTTCAAGAAGCATTTGGACGATGCTCTCAGGCACACAGTGGGATTCTTGGGGGTCCCGTGCATGGCCAGGAGTTGGACTCAATGATCCTGATGGGTCCCTTCCAACTCAGCATATTCTGTGATTCTATGAAGCTTGTCTGCTGTAATTAATCTGTTGCAAGAGAGCTTTTAGAGGAAGGCCCAGCCACCTAGGCAAATTTTAGGCATCCTCCATAAGGTTTGATGTTTGAAGAGATGTTTATTCTCTCATTTTGCACTACCATTGACTCAGATTCCAGCTCTCTTTCTCTTTTGGCCAAGGTGTTTTCCCCTCCACCACAGAGACTATGGGCCTCAGCTGACAGTTCCTGTGCTGTGTGTCAAATTGTCCCATGGACTAGTACATTTTATCCACAATTTTTAGAATTTGCAGTTAGATGAAAAGACAAACAGAACAATACTAATAGAGAATGCTCCAACCAAACTCCTTATTTGCTGAGCAATAGTTTTATCAGAGATCTCATGTCACTTAAAGCCTGTCTCTGTCTCCAGACTTCATATTTCTTTCTCCACAAGATAATCTGCCTTCCTTTTCAGTACAGTCTGCACAGTCCTGAAAGTTAACTTTATACTCAGGCTGGCAAAAGGTCAGCTATTGCGTCCTCTCTGAATACTGCTTTTATCTGACAGGTCTATGAGTCAGCAACATCTTTCTTAAATACTCACTTCTAGTATCACATGCACAACCACTATAGCCTCTTGCTCAAACAAATGATGCTCAGAGAACAAGCCCTGGGCACGTCTAGCCCCAAACTAATACAGCAGCAGCAGGATTTATACTTATAAAGGCTCTTACACATTTCTCAAAGCTACACTGACTTTTAATTTCTGCCTCCAGACAGAGCTATCTTTCCAAGCTGCACAGAGCAAAGCACAGCACCAGTTAAGTCACAAGCCTCGTAGGCGTGGGAAGAAAGGAGGCGGCCCAGGACTGCTGCTGTAATGGAATCTGTGTTTGCACACCTACACCACAGCCATTGTATATGCAAAGTGTGCTGGATTGTCCGGGCATGTTCCCCGCACGCTGGCCAAAGTCTCTATTTGCTGACACATTCCCACCCTGCAGAGCCAAGGACAAGATGAAGAAGGCTGACTCAACTCTAATCTGTTGCCTGGGAGGTTTATGGTGCTTCAGTACCAGGGAGCAGCTCTCTACCCTAGGCTGAAATGCTGCAGTAAACTTTGTATGTTTTACTGCCAAACTACATTCAACAGAACATAGCAGCTCTCTGACTGAAGGAATAGAGGAATTAGGAGAAGCTCCTTTGGGCTGTGGCTGCTGCTGTCCCACAGGAACTGTCAGCTGAGGCCCATAGTCTCTGTGGTGGAGGGGAAAACACCTTGGCCAAAAGAGAAAGAGAGCTGGAATCTGAGTCAATGGTAGTGCAAAATGAGAGAATAAACATCTCTTCAAACATCAAACCTTATGGAGGATGCCTAAAATTTGCCTAGGCTGTCTCTGCCCTTTGCGATGATTTTGCACTGCAGACACACCATGGAACATGCTTTGTGTCCTGAGGAATGTATGGTCCAAACAGAACTATAGCAAGATCATGACTCAAACAGGTTTTAGGTTTTATGATTAACCTATTGGAGAAAAAGAATGAGGAACCTATGAAGATTTTTTCATCGTTTTGCCCATTCAACTTCCATTCCAGACCCAGCAGGCACTGGCCTGGGGACTCTTCTTTATTATTGTAGATAATAATATGCCTTTAAAAGATGATGAACCAACTATGGACTATACTGTTTCCACCTGGACTTCAGGATAGCAGAAATACAAATGGGTGATCAGAACTCAGCTGAGAACTTCTGACCTCATACAAGGACTGTTTCTTTCAGCTTTATGTCAGGGACAAAAGAGATAAGTGAATGAAGACTAGAAGTTCATTTCCTCATGGCATGTTTATAGTCCTTCTATTCTCCACTTCTCCTCTAATACAAAGGAATAATTTAATTCTATCTAGAATTTGAAGGGAAATATTTAAATCATATTTCTTTTCTCCTCCACATATATTTCAGGCATGTATTTCAGATAAATAACATTTTATTATCTAAATTTGCCAGGAAAAGCTAAGCTCAGACAACTCTATTGGGAATAAGTGAATTATTCTGCATATATGAAGGAAACAGAGACCATTCTGCAAATCACTGAATAGACTCTAACAGATAAAGAACAATTAAAACTAAATTAAAAAGTCACGAATTTTTGACAAATTTATTGTTACTCCATTTCCGCTCGATTCTAGCTGGAACTGCAAACATACTGAAGCACTGTGAGAAACACTGCCCTGCCCTTGTGATCTCTTTTATGATTTCTGGGATGCTTCCAGCATGTTCTGCAGTTCAGTCTGATATACCAGGAAACACACATAAAAATATTTTGATATGAAAAGGACAGGTCAGTTATGTGTGGCAGCCTAGCAAGTTCAGCTGATAAGGGTGGCTGAGAATCTCCCAGGACAGTTTTATAAAATGAACCACTATGACAGTTTGTACAAACAATTGCAAACCTTTTATGTTACCCAATTATTCTACTTGACCTGAAGAGCTCTGTCCAGATAGGATGGCAGCTACAAAATGCGCATGGAGCAGAGCCTGTCCCCAAAAATAATATATACCCGTGTAAGAGTATTAGGTTTGTTAATAAAAACCAAAATAATCCCTACTTCCATTCCCAAAAAGCCCTTGTCCAGGATTAAGTAAATTGTAAAGCTGCTAATAAAAGAAGCAATAAAGCCGAGAGCCTAAGAACTATGCGTAGGACAAAATGAACATCTATTTAAAGGAATAATTCTCCCCGTATTTCAAAAAATGTAACCCCAAAGGTGGCTACAACACAGAGCACTACCTCAGGTCTGCACAGCACCACAGAAATTAGAATAAGTGCTGCACGAAGTTAAAATTCAGAATACTTAAAATACCAGCACTGTCATTACATAGAAGCATAATTACAGCTAATTACCTTAAAGGTTAGGAAAGAACCTGTGCAAAATAAAGGAACGTTCCTCTGCTAATGGAAGGTTTGGCTAATAGATCTGTCAGGTCCAGGTAGAAGAACATGTATTTATCTTTAAAAAATAACATGCCCTTTATGTGAATCTATAGCAGAAAAATATGGGAGTTATTAAAATCACTGTAGAGGGGTAATAGATGGTTCTAATTCAAAATGAACTGAGTAGAGTGTGCCTTCTGCTGCTTGCAAGGGCAGTTGTTTAGTCTAGAGAGTCTCTCATAAATCTGAACAAAACCCACGACACTGCTGCAAAACAAAATGAGTAAGAAAGGCAACAAATAGTTTTGCTTTCATTTCTAACAGCTGAGCCAGCCCCTATGGAAAACATGTGGTGTATCTCCAGCTGATAGATACAGGGCCTGAGAAGCAATAATATACACCAGCTATCAACACAGTTGCATATGGATTATCTATTATCAGACATATATTTTTCAAAAGAAAACCCAATCAAAAAAAAAAAACCCAAACCCAAAAAAACCCAAACCAACCTGGCAAACAACAAAGTCTGACATATCAATTCAATCATTAAATGCAATCACAACAATGTCCCATCAGCAAATAGACATGATGCCTGGAAAGTGCAGAACAGAGGTAGTTGCCCATTGCTGCCAATGGCAGCAGCCAAAGTGTGTCCCACATTGAATTTGATTATAAATTCTCACTTTGTCTGTGTCGTCCACATTGCACCAGGGACACTCAAAATAGGCAAGACAACAATCATAGCACTGCTCTAAAACTGGGATGGAGTGGTGGTGGGGGGAGGGGGTGTTTTAGTTTTTTTTCTTTAAAGTTCTCTTTGACTTTCTTTTCATCAATTACCTCAGTATAAGCTGAGGTTTTCTTTCTATAACTAAACTATCATAAACCATCTTCTGCCACTTTCCACTGGCTTGTCACATGCTCGATGGTTGATTGAAGTTATTTATTTTTCTTTCTTTCTTTAGGTTAAGGTAAAGTCACTTTAATTACTAAGGCTCTACAGAATAAATAATTGTAGAAATAACCAATTTAGTACCTCTCTAACATTTTGGCAGAAATACAGTAGCGTTTTCATTCACAGGAAAATAAACATAATTTCTCAATTGCTATTGAGAAATATTTACATAAAATTCATAGAAAATCAATAATTCTATAAATCTAATAATTCAAATATTCTATCCATTTGTTTACCATAGCTACAGCTACCAGAAACTCTATTAGGACAAAGTTGGGGTTTTTTTAATTTCCAAACCAGAGGCAAGTCGGAAAAAAGAGAAGACAGCAGTAAACTTCCCAAGCTAGATCTTATGTCTGCTGTGTCACAGTCAAACCCATGTGCTCATTCAATACAAAAGGACTCACTAACCAAGATTTAGCCCAGTATCCTCCAAATCAATTGCCCAGTAGTTTCAGTCTAATAAGAACTATTTCTGTGATGAATTAGGTTCAAATATATCCTTTCCTTTTCCGCCAGAAATAAATTTTTCAAGTGTCTAGTCAAGCAGTAAAAAATTTATTGCTAGCAACATTCTTTCCTTTTCTTTTTTTTTTTAGCATTTTACATTTTATTGATCTTGAACAACAGTTTTTCTTAAATTAAACATACTATGTTAGCTTTCAAAGAGAACAAAACAATACTCATAACTGCCTGGCTAAAAATCATCCTGTGTTCATTTCTTCTCTCTTTACAGAATAGAAAGAAAATAGTTATTACAACTGGGGTGCATGATGTGCATCTTTGAGAGGAAAAACTCAGCAGCACAGGCAAGGGTCTGACCTGCTGTGCCAGGAAATATGGATCCACAGACCTTTGCCTCCCTGTTATCATTAATTCCCACATTGTCCCAGATATCAGTATGGATGCACTTTATTCCTCTCCTTGGCTATACGAAAAGCACAAGAATAGTGAATGAGTGACACAGAATATTTCTGCTATCATGTGTCAGTAAAGGGCAGAATGCAGCTGTTGCACATTTCCTTGACTAAAAGTTGTGTGTCCAACTGTCTGTGCTGGTTTCATTACACTTATGAGCCTTTGATAAGCCCAAGAAAACCATTGCCCTGTTGGAATAAACTGGGCTTTTCCTATAGACTTTTTCCTGCATTTTTTAACAGAGGTTTTCCAGGAGAACCTGAGAACTGGATGGCGAGGACTGTGGCACATGCCCCCTTGTCACAATGCTGTGGGGTCCATTCAGCAGGATTCACTGGTCTACCAGCAGCTGCGAGGAAATTTGGGGTTCATTAGTATGCTGGTGATGCTCAGCTTATTTCCTATTTTTTACCAGAAATGTCACTCTTCAGCCAAGATGCAGACATGGATGAGAACAAACTTGGCTGGAGCTGACTCTGCAGTGGACAAAGGCAGTGCTGGCAGCTGGCACTGAACTGTTCACATTATTCCAGACTAAAGGGATCCACTCTGAGATCACCTCTTTTATCATGCAGACTTTTACTGACCACGTTAGCAGAGGTGATGATGAATTTGGTTTGGTTTGGTTTTTCAGTGTTAGGTCATGAAGACACTCAGGGAGACTGGAGAGTCTCCAGCTCTAGAGCTTGCTCTGATGACAGGATGAATGTCCCATGTGCAGCATTACACACAGCATCTTTTTTGGGAAAACACACATCACTGTGCTGTGTTTGGTTGCTTTGCTCTGTAACAGGGAAGATTTGAATTGCCTATCTGGGCATATGGATTTTCTCAGTCCATATAAAACAACACAATGCAATAGGAGGCTATATTTTCTAAAGTGAGTGTTAAACACAATGTGTTTTTTAAAAATTAGGATCTGATATGAATGTTTACTGGATATTATCACAGCTTTGAAGGGATAGACCAGAGGGAAAAGGAAATTATGCAATGAACTGGAGAGAGGAGACATGGAAAACAAAATGTTCTGGCAGTGTATAATACATTATCACCTTCTGTGACTTAGCTACATAAACTATGACTATTATAGCTTTGTTTTTATGTAAAAACTTAGCTCTGAGAATTCTAGGTTGAACTCAAATGTAGTGCCAAATAACAAGGCTGATAAATTCACCTACTTGGTGTTCAAGGCATGATGTGCAGAGGCAAATAATTCTGTTTATCTGTACTGTTTATCTTCTGTCTGTACTACCAGGTTGGTCACTAGAGATGAACCAAATGATGGCTTAGAGATGAAAGAAAGCCTTGGGATAATTAGAGAGCTTTCTGTTGTTTAATAAAAGCGAACAATTAGAAATTATTTCTGGGCACAAAAATTCGATAGATTGATATAACTGCTTGCTACAAGATGACAATAAAATGCATGGGTTCTGTCTATTTATAGTTAATTTCTGTATATTTATACTACAGTGAAAAGATGATAATACCCACAGTAGAACTGAGTGAGCATCACACACAAGGCAATACCTGATCTCCATGTTGAAAGTGTAAAGAATGAAGGGTAAATATCAGTAAGGCAGTTTTCCAGAAGTTAGCGAATGATTGCATGAATGTCCCTCCGGCCATGAACAAACATCCTTGGCCAGTCAAGGATCACTGCCTGCAGCACTCCACCCACTTTCATCATTCCCTGACAGCTACCACTTTTATCCAACTCCTGTAGTAGATCAGTTCACATTAACATGCCCGAATTTCTTTCAAGGAATATAAACTAGACCAGTTTAAACAGTTGAAACAGGTGATGTGAGGTAACCTAGCCGATTTTCCTTGCAGCAAATGAACAACATTGGAGCACTGGCAACAGAACAGTAAGGGTGGTAATTTCTGGCAGGTGGGAGGTGACAAAAAGCTGGAGGTGGTAACCTCTTTGGTGGTACAGATGGATGCAGACAAGGATGCCAGTCCGCTGCTGTAACATGATCTGAATACATTCTAAAGCACATTTAGGTTCTTATATACAAAAGAAACTCTGCATGCAAATAGTTTTGTTTCTATTGTTACAAAAGTTTTTTTTAAAAAAAGAAAAAAAAGATTTTTTAAACTGCAAAGTGAATTTATATATAGTTAAAAGAAAGAATCTTTCTGGAAGAACCTTTAACTACTGTTTTACACAAGATTCTCTCCCATTTTGTGTCTTAATTCTTCACATATGAATAGCAGTTCCACTTTCTTTGCCCTACAAAATTTGACAGATTCTAGACAAAACATGCCAACCAAAGTCAGAAGCATGAGCAATGGTGTTATGTGCACCACCTATGCACAATATGGTAAAGCAGCTTTTGACAAACTCGAGTAGTTAAGAGAACAATGCAGAAAGCTAATCTCCATATTTGTGCACTCAGGTTTCCGGCCCCCCAGCTACTGCTGTCTCCTCCCATTCCCAGAGAACCAGAGTTCCAATACTTTGATCTGCAGTGGCACCCAGCTGTTGCTGCACCCTGTGGAGTGTCCCTGCCCAGAGAATTACAGGAACAAGCCCACAGTTCAGCCTTGTCCCTTCCTACCGTGGGCCCTCATGCAGCTACTTGACGCCTTATGTGTCACATCCATACTTCACACAGAAGGGCTGGAAAAATCTGCCACTCTGACATTGTCCTGGTGCTTTTTGTAGGTTTGCCGTGTTCAGCAAGGGCAGCTGTTCACCAAGCAGCAAACTGGCTATCTGGCTGTTCAGCTGAGCAACTGATCTCTCTTCTGGGCTTGTGAACGTGAGATGGCCTTTTCTGGGTTGACAACAAACTGCTCCTTTCCCCCACACTGCATTCACGAGGCTTTTTGGCTGTGCTGTGCTCTCAAGCACTACAGAGGCATGTCTCATTAGGTTTTCTCAGCCACTTCTATGAAGTTTCATATTGTTGCCCAAATACAATTGATCTGTAACTGTTTGGAGAATTTTTAACTTCTGAGGCTACATACTCTGTGCTAGGCAAATGGATACAGGGATTATAAAATCAGCTTTCCAGGTACTTTCAAAGATACCTTTTCTCATGCTAATAGAAAAAAATTAAGAGGTTTGAGTGGGCTGTGATATTTTTCACAAAACAATCTTGAGTAAATTAAAATGTAAATTTTTCTACAATCACTGCTTTTGGGTGACAAACCTTTTGCTTAAGTCTTTAGATGCACCCTGCTTCCATTTGATTTTCACATTTGGAGGTTTTGGAAGCATTTGCCTGATCGGTTCTGTGATCTCTTTTCTTATTCCTCACGCTGACTGATGCAGTTTCTGCAGGAGTCTTTTTAGTTTGCTAAGCCAACAGTAAACTGACCCAGTAGAAACAGAAATTCATTTTCACATGTTGGCTGAGTGAACTGAATCAAACAAGTGCAAGAATCACGGCTCAGCTGCTCAGGTATGGGCAATTGGGTCCTCTGAATTTTCCATTATCACCTCCATGGATGTGCAACTCCCGGGACCAAGCCTGGGCCCTGCCTTGGGAGCTGGGGTTCCTCCCTCACCAGCAAAATCTTCATGAGTCTCATTTGCTTACAGAGCAAAGTCTCACAGTGCACAGCCTGGCAAGGCTTGGTGTCACAACACCCTCCAAGAGGCAGCACAGCACCCCTGCACTGCAAACCTCAGCAGGGATCCTCATCCCCTGGAAAGCTTCAGTGCCCACAGCACCCAGCACCCTGAGGAACAATAGTGTCTCATTCTGAATGCCCCCACTCTCAGTCATGTATGCCTGCTCCCACCGGCGTTGGTACATCCAGTCTTGCATCTTTTTAAAACTGGCTCCAATATGACAGCTGAACACATAAGATTATCTTAAAGATGTAAGATTATAAACTTAAACAGTTAAGAATATAAACTTGCTTTAGAGGGACACATACCTAAAGACCCCAGAAGGGAAGCTTAAGGACATGAAAAGGACGAGCCAAATTCATAAAACATGCTGCTAAATCAATTTGATTCTCAGGGGGGAAAAAAACCTGATCCCCTAATCTTGGATGATTGGTAGCATTTGCCACAATGGGGCTCCTATCCTGAACAGGCCTCTAGGTGCAACGACAATGCAAATAACAACTCTCAGTTACTAGACTTAGGGAAATTACTCTGCTGTACTAATGTGTACATTACATGGATTATTTATATGAGTCCAGAAAGTCTTGTTAAATGAATATCTTAAAACACAAGTAGAATATAGATGGGCTCAATCTAAAAATTAACATTTAGGAGGAACAAGATAGCATAAACACATCGATTTCTTCTTCACATTGCTCACAATATTTTAAATTAATCTCCTCAAAGGGAAATTTGCTTTTCGTTACCCTTGCTGTTGTGAGATCAACTCTGAACATCTTCCCTTGTGGCATCTGGCAACTGAATTCTTGACTTTGCTTGTGTTTTCCAGACTGTCAGATTTAATATATCCATTGCTTAATGATTCCATCCTCACCTTTAAGTTTATGGAGGATTCTTCTATTTTAATCCCAGCAAATATCACAATCAAAATCCCTACTCCTGGAAGATGAGGCCTCACTTAGCAAAATGGACACTCTTTTTCGAAAGGTTTAATACTTCAAACTTATAAACACCACAAGCTTATAGTAAAATTTAATATAGCCCATGCTTGTTGATTTTTTTTCCACTAAAGCAAATCCACTGTGCTTTGCAAAGCAAACTTGGCCTCAGCACACTTTCATGGTGCTGCCCTGTTGGATTCTGTTGAACAGCTCCTGGTGACAGAACACAAGGCTGCTTCATTAAACATCCACCAGCAAATCTAATGTGTGAAAAATTTTAACGACTCATTCATAGTTGAGTTAGTTTATGATAAATTTCTCATCAACAAGACATCACAAGAAGAGATCAAAGAAACTCCAGAGAATGATTTCTCTTCTGATATTCATAAACTTGTGAAAGTGGAAAGTCTAAAGAGAAAGAGCAAGGGCAGCTGATGAAATAAGAAAATTTGTATTTCCAACTATGGAAACCAGTTATAAAATAAAACCCCATCCCAAGTAGGAAAACAATGCAAAGGGGGAGAGAAAATGTATTTTTGCTAGAACTATAGTATTTAGCATCAGGAGCATGTTGTTCACAAAAAGGGTTTGACTGACCTTTTCTGTTCACAGACCAAAACCATCATGAATAAAGCATTCCTGGGTTGTTCCATCCCTGCAGAACCCTTTGTCTGTCCTTGGCTTTCAGTTCATTCTGCTGTCCACTCCTGCTTAGTGCAAATTATTGGGAGACACTTTTTGAAAGAGGAATTCCAAATTTCTAAATAATACTTGCAGATCATACATTGATTTTCCCAATTGTTTGGCAATAGGTTTAGCACAAGAGGTTTAGTTAAGTGTGCTTTCAGATATCCTAAAAATCAAATACATAACAATCATACTGTTGTTCACTTTAGAATACAGTGATTTTGTTCATCAATTTCTTTGTGTTCAAAATATGGAAAGCAACTTAAATCTTCTCAGTTTGGTTCGTGTCAGTCTACAACGGCTAAAAAACCCCATATAAATAAAAAATAATCACACTGAAAACGAATGTTAAAATTTCCTTCAGTGTGACATACTGTTGCAAAATTCAAATACCCAGGACTACAGGAACTGAAATAACAGATCTAACCAGAAACACTCTAAAAATCTGGTCAGAGAGATATCAATACTGAATGATCTAGAAAAAAAATTTAAATTTATCTTGAAAATTAGTGGTTGACTTATGCCTTGAAGCATTTTGAAGGTTATCCAAGCTACTGCAGCTGTTCAGTTCACATGTCCTTCATCTGCATTAAGAACTATGCTCTGGGCCTGGAAAAGTGCTCAGCAATGCACAGATGCACAGCAAAGATTTAGAAACTGGATATTTTACATATATGGTCTCTGAATATTAAACACTTGAATCTTCTAAGACAAATGCCCAAAGTAATGTTTCATTCGCATTAAATGTTGTAATAATGACGGGAATGTCATATGCTTTATCAAGTGCATGTAAGCATTATAGTATTTATAAATAGTATTTAACAACTGTGTATATATATTTTTTTAAATATACACATTTCTCTGAGTGTATGCACTTTACACAACACTATGTAAGATAATTATATAAATTACACAGCTTTAATGGACAATTATGAACCAAATTATACTCTAACATAGCATTATACTATTACATAGCACTAGTTTGCTGCCCCTAATACATATTTACTGCTACTGGTTTCCAGAGTTTTGATCTTGGAATACCTGAAAAACCTACAAATTTTGAAGTTAACATGAAACAAAATTAGTATTTTTTTCTCTGCCCATCTCAAATTTGGAATTCTGCACCCAAAACTCAAATACTGCCAGAGGCCCAGAAACGGAATTCTCCCTGTCACTGCAGTAACAGGTTAAAATTGCAGCACTGTGTGCCCTTGCAGTGCTGCCAAGAGGCAGCTTTATTTCGCTTGAAATTGAGATTTAAGGCTTTGAGTGAGACACAAATCACACGTCTAGCTATCTAACTCACTGGACCTTAGCATCATGACTTTTAAAAAAGAGTTTGTATCATTTTATATATATTTTCCCTATGACTGGAATCACAGTGTGCAAAGGTGTCTGGCGTTGCGGGTAGAAGGGATAAAACTCCTATTAAAAGTTTTCTATGCTGTTAATGCTTTTAGTACCATTTTGCATTGTTGTATGCAGATAATATCAAGTAGTCCACAAAATGGAATACTTCTGTAATAGTTTTCACAGGACTCCTGGAAAGGCCTGCAGAGCTCAGCAACGACATTGCCAATTTTAATAATGGCTCACCCCAAACTTACACAGACAAATCTTTGTAGGACCCCATTGCATGGCCCCTTCTACTAAAAGAGAGAGTTGTACTGAGTACTAAACAACTGTACTTGAGAAATTCTCTGGGAACTATGGCACAAGTGATGGCAAGTGTTATACTCTGGGCTCAATTCATCTATACAAGGAAAATTGCAACAAAAATTGCATGACGGCATTAATAAAAATTCTAAGACTAGTTCTATATGCAGAATCTACTTAAAATACATCCCCAGTAAATTCTTCTTCCTCTTAAAGAGTTTTATTTTTAAAAAAATTTATTCAGTATTTGATAAAAAGTCTAATTTCTAGACAGAATTGCACAGAAGTAACTTTTGTAAACAGTGTGCACTGCAGAGGTTTTAGAAGAAATATCTACAGGCATCTACTGTAAAAGATCAGTTTGGAGAAATTCAGGATGCACTTAAAATGATCAAAGCCTTTTAATACCGTATCAGTGAAACCATCAAACTCTTGCTTAGATGAACACACCTAGTGATTGTCAAAGAAAAAAGTTTTTATCTGCTGCAAAAACAGGATTTCCCCTCAGTTATTGTGGCTTCACTAAGGCTTTCAGACAAAAACAGTAAAACAAAACAATTCTATTATTAAAAAAAATTATTAAAAAATCAAAGGACACAATGGAAAAAAACAGGAACTTATTGGAGAGGCAAGAGAAAAGGAGACAAGAAGAAAGGGAGGAGAGGGAGACTAAAGCAAAATACAGCTCCCAAGAACATATCCTTTAAAAGTCTCCCAATATTTCCTCTAAGACACAGGTTTCTTGGAAGCAGAAAAATTTTAAGGGACTAGATGCCAAGTCACCACTCAGACTGAGACTTTTGCATGCTTAGTCCTATTCTCTGAATGGAACAAAGGCCACTTTGGAAGCCTGAGATTTAATTATACTCAACCCAGGCAGATTCCCCCACTTAACAAGGCTTGAGTATCCACATTCCCTTTTTTTCTACCTCCTTTCCACTGCAACTCTCAATCATCTTCCAGGCCCTATTGACCTCTCATTTTCCCACTCATTTGCCTTTCTGCAAACTGAGACATTTGTCTTTTTCTGAATACCAGAAGGCTGCCAAGCACAAATATTCACAAGGAGAGTTTGGTGGAATAGCCACTATCAAAAATTCATAAACAACAAAAAAAACCCAAATAAACAAATAAATCTACAATTCACTAACTTTGTGCAGACAAGGCCAGTTGTACATATGACTATTGTACACCCACCACTCCCCAGCTCGGCTCTGCCTTCCAGGGAATAAATCTATTATCCAGCAGTCTGCCCTGGAGGGTTGTCCCATGGCCCAGCAAGCGAGTTCCACTCAGCAATGCCTTCCTGTGACAATATTCTAAAGATTACGATGTTTCTCATTCTTCTGGTTTTGTTTTGTGTTTTTCTGAACTTCAAACACATGTTCTTAGTGCATATATTTAACTTCTCCTCATACTATGGAATGCTGTGATCCAGAAGTCATGCCAAAATTCTTATACAGCAAGTTGGCACCAGACAAGTGCTTTCACTGCAGGATCACAACAAAAAAGTAAGGCTGTAGGAGGAAAATGAACTCCCACTTCCAGCATAGCTACCCAAAAATACAACTTAAAAAATGTCTTATCTATTGCAAGACAGTCTATTTTTTTAAAATCAAAATTTACACCTCTCATGAGAGTATCAGGTTATGGGAAATGGTTCCAAGGGATACGCACATAAGTAATAGAGGTTTTCTCCTGGTCCCTTGGAAATAAAACTCAGAAAAACAATGTTCTAAATGATGATATTACAAGCAAATACATGTACAGTTTTGAATCCTTTGATCTAGTTTTCCTGTTTAGCTCTTGTCCATCTCTTCCGGGGTAAAAGCTGACGTGACTTTTTAAGAACAGAGCAGGAAAATATTTTCATATCCCAAGAACATTACAACTTCAAAGATTTCAACATAAATTAGCCTAAATATGCTGTTGGTCAATTCTGATTTCAGCATTATTTTTTAAATTACTTGAAATTAACAACTATTTCCAGATAATTAATAATTCCGAACAGCAAATATTAACACTGAAAATTTGGATGTGAAAAGGAATGAAAAGTTTTCAATGGATACATTTTCCAAAGGTTGTTTTTTTTCTCAAGTTGTTTCTGTTTTAAGAACCAGCCAAAATCTAAGTCAAAAGCGATGCCAGGTAGAGCTCTACATCAAAGATAAGAGTGGCTGTAGTGATGAAACCCAGGCCGTCCCAGTTCAACCCTCAGGAGTGGTTGCCAAAAGTAGGTGCACACTCAGCAGGGGAAGTTTATACACACAGCACTTCCCTCAGGTCAACAACCATTCCCAGCTCCCAGATCTCCTGACTAAGCAGAGCTGTTTATGTGCTCAGTAATCCTCTCTGAATTTCTCTTAGACACTTCCAGTTTCCAACTAGCTTTATATAAATGCTGCATTCCCACATCAAAATTCCTCACATTCCCAGTGAGGAATTCCACAGATTAACTGCATGTCTCAAGGAGAATCATTTCATCATCCAGGATTTTGGTTAAGAAAATTCACATTAGGTCAGATTAAAGCAATGGGGCATTAACTTCAATTTAGGAATTCTGCATTACACAAATAGCACTTAACGGCTCATATTTAGAAGTATTTGGCTTTAGATGAGACAGTTAAGAGGACAGTGTGTCTGTTACCCCACAAACAACGGGAGTTGTGTGGCTGGTGCCTCCTCCTGCACAGTTTTCAAGAGAGAAGAGAGATTTGGATGCATTTTCCTGCTGGGGCAGCAGCTGACCTCTCAAGGGGAACTGCTGGCTTCATTGAGCACTGGTTTCCCTGTTCCTTGCAACAAAAATCTCACAAGTTTATTGATTATTGTATTTAAACTCACGTTTTTAGTGGAGATTTAAATTATATTTACAAATTATGTCACAATGAAGGATAGGAAAGAGGAAAATTTATTTACCTCATTTAATCAGACAATAAAATAGATAACAAGTTTTGAGAATCAGCATTCTTCGATGAAGTTTTCACCTGATATAAAAAGACAAAAGCACACTTAACAGTTTGGAGGGTGGCTGTTATTTCTTTGCCTTTTGTTCTAACCTTCACTTCAATATTTGATTCTAAATAAAGGAGATGTGAAAAATAAGTTTTGAAATTTCACATAGTAGGGGGGGTTTTACATGGAAGAGGAAGAGTAAATAGTATGGCACAGGAATCAGAAAGAGGCAGTTCTTTAGAGAATTTTGAAACAACCCAGTGTTCAAAACCAATGTCAGAAAAACAAATTCAGGAAGAAGAGGAAAAAAATATGTATTCTAATACTCTAATACATATAAAAAATAAATAGATAAATCAGAGGAAAGCAAAAGGATAACCTACTATTTTTCTTTTAAAGGATACATTACACTGCATTTTATTTCTCCCTCTTTTGAAGGCATTAAATAGAAATTCATTATTTGAATCGTAAGTGACTTGAGATTATCTCTAAATAGTTGAGAAACACAACAGCAAGCGGAAACCAAAACATGTTATTTGATCTGTTTTGCCAACTTTTTTGAGGTTTTCTGGCAAGACTTTTGTTTGATGTTCTCGTTTTATTCTCCAGATCCCCAAATACTCCCACTTAAGGCACTCTGAGGAACTGAAGCAGTTCCTGTCTCCATCACCCGACCAAATGCATTCAGGAGAGGCAATTTCAAATAAACAGCAGCTACTGTTAACTGACAAGGTTCTTTTATCAAATTCTTTGATATAAGCAACTTCTGAAAGTAGGTTGCACTCCTTTATGTCTTAGACCACCAAGCAAACAAACTGTACTAAACAATGATCTGTACTGAATACTCTGAATACATTTTACAGTTCTTGTATATGCTATGAATGCAATACTGGCTATTTTTTCAAATGACTTTTCCTTTAGAAGCACTCTAATTTTTTAAAAAAGAGGGAGAAATATCATCTAGGTCTAAATTCCTTATTAACATTTTATCTACTTTTTAAAAATCATGATTCTGCTATTACTGAACAAAACATCAAATTCTCTTACTCCAATTCCATGCACTGAGAAATTAATTCTGACTAAAAGTAACCAGAAAGTGATAGGGGTATGGATCTCTGCTGACAGTTCTAACAAGGTAGCTGATAATCACGTCTACAAACAAATTTCCACATTCCTCACCCCTTCTGCAAATAGCCCAGATAAATAAAGAACACAGATCTGGAAGATCCAGAGAGGGCAGGACAGAACAACCCTTTCTTTGTTCAATAGTGGGATGAGTTTTTACAGATTTTCTCAGACCACTGTGCTTCAAAACATGAGAGAAGTGCCTGATAATAATGACTTTGTGAAAGATCAGCAGTATTTAGACACCAGAAAATAGAGATTTGCCAGTGTTAATCATCTTCCAGTAAAGCATTCGAAGTTTGGCTTCTGGTAGACCTTGGATGGGTCTGATTTTCAAGGAAAACAAGAAGGTATCCTCTGCACTCTAAGAGTAAAGAATCACAGACAGCTAGAACCATCCCTGATGAGCACAGAGCTGATTTCTGACCAGGCATCTCACACACCTTCCACTGAAGGTGCCATTGCCTCACTAAAAAAATCACAGCACCAGCTCCAGTGAATTTTGGATTGGCCTCTTTCCAGACACATCCTTCTCCAGTTTCAAGACTCACTAATGCCACCTGCTAGTAGCACTGCCTGGATGGTTTGGAAGCCAAGACACACAGAGAGAAGGCAGCCAGTATGAAAGGTGCAATTTTATGTGCTCTCCTCTTGGATTTCCCAATAGAGGGTTAAAAGTGTGTTATCAGAGGGCTAACAACAGTTAGGTAATCATCTCTACTCTCCCTGTGTGGCTGTTTGGGTACAAACTACAGTCATGGTGAGCTTAACTTACCTTTGGCATGCCCGCATGCACACAGGACAAGAGAAACAAGAAATGACAGCTCAGAAAACTACGATACTTTTCAGACAGAGAATCTAATTATTCATCTAATACCTATTCATATCTAATCTCATCATTCATTTAAATGAATTTAAACAGAAAGGGAAGTTTTTTTCCAAACGTCTTTTTGTAAACAGACCTGCTAATGTTTAAATCAATCGTCATAGCTTTTTCTTGCTTTCTTGCTTTTTTCTCATTCATGCTTTGCTAAGTGATACGTACTTTTCATTTGGCAAAGTGAGCAAGTTAAGGAGAGTGAAAATAAAAAGGAACTACATGAGGATATGAAAAAATTTAAGCACAGCGGATCTTAGTTATGACTGTTTTATCTTGCCTGGGACTCTGGAGCAACCAAAAAGGCCTAGGATCCCCTCTGCCCCCCCACCCCCCAAAATAAAAAAAAAATTTAAAAATTACATGTTTTAGAGTTCTCCCCGAAGAACTGCATAAGATGGAATTATCAATCATTAGTCTATGACATCCAAAAACCTTGCATGTGACAGGAACAATAAAAATCAACTGAAAAGAAAAGCTCTACAAGAAGTATTTGTCAAATTGAGAGACTTGAACACTGCCAAGACATTAGCTCTCCTTTTAAGTAATAAAAAAACCCCTCGCCATTGGAAATTAGGGGATCTGTGATATATTCCACTTCCCATGGCACAAACAAAAATCATTAACACATCACTGCCTTCACTCAATTTCACAGCAGAATCCTCTGGTTCTGTGGAATTGCTCTGTCACTTGTTTCTGAAATATGTTGGATACTGGTGGCACTAAAATATGATCACAATACAGAAGTACTCTTTTGGAAACATTTCCATGTAAGCAGGAAAAGCCGTCCAAAAGATACAGGAGGTTTATGAGGGCTCAGACAAATCCACTCATGAATATGAAGGGAGGCTGCTTCAGGGGTCACAAGGCAGCCAGTACCTGGAGATATTGGCGTGTGTTCACATGCTGACGTGTGCAGTTTTTATGTATCATTAACACACCAGTTAACGCCCAAGTTTCAGCTTCTGTTAAGATCTACTTAATTAATTTTTCAATTGCTTAAGGATTAAGTGAGTGTCACTGAAATATCCTCTTCAACCCAAGTTCCATGACAGGAAAAAGGATGCTGAACATTATTTTTCTTAAGCGGAAAAATTACTTTCCCTACTCGGAAATGCCAATTTTACTCAAAATTTTTATGCTGTCCTGTAAGATGAATTTAAAGTGCATGACTTAGCAAATACTAAAATTTTGCTCTTAACATTAATTAGATAGTTCTGCCACACTTCATCCTCATGACTTCACATGTTTAGGCAATTCTTGTGCTATGAAGCAGATATTTTATAGCTGTATTTTTATAGCTAATCAGACATGATACAGAAATATATTTAGACTGTGGATCTCTCCCCCCGAAAAGCATAGGATATTTATAGTTTCAAATCCTCGACAGCATCTAGACCTTTGTCTAGTTTTCAGAAGAATTTTCATTAACAAGTTTAAAGCATTGCTATCACATCTGCAAATTTCAGAAGGGACTCCAAAATTCTATAGTTAGGAACGCCTTCTTATCTTTCGGGGTGATTCAGTCCAAGTCAGTCTCCTGGATTAACCTGTTTATTTTGTTCAACGGGGAATCTCTCTTCATTTTACTTTTCAGTAAGAAAGCATGATTGTCTCAGGTCAAGTCTAAAAATGCTCTGGTTTGTCTGCCCAAAACCAACTCCAAAACATTTTACAAGAAACTGCTATGTTGCAGTGAAGTGGTATTTACAAACCTAGCCTTCACTCTTTCCTGCACCTCACACAAACATTGTTAATGGAAAGTGAAGGTAAAGGGCTGAATCTCCTTTGAGGTGTCAAGAATTCACAAAAACTTTTCTTGCTCGTGATTACTGCGCTGCTCTGTGGGAAGGTAATTTATAGAAGCACAGAGATCAGTGTGGCCACACTGCACTGCCTTTGCTGGAAGAATTCATATTAGGGTAGGATCTTCTGAGAAAAAGGAAATTAAGTCAGCAACCTGCTCACCTGGTATTTATCCAAAGCAAAACTCTTTGGAGGCTCAGAAAGATCTCTGCACACTTAACTGTAATTACCATGACAAAAATCTTTAGCAGTTTAATTGTGCTGTTTTTGCAAACTGACCTATGAAACTTCCCAGTTCCCTGCGGCCATGTCACTGAGTCACTGGTATGACATTTTCAGCAAGAGTCTGTTGTGGAAGCCAGGCTCTTCAGACACTATTTCCTTCTCCAAGTCATTACACAGACTAACAGACTGAAGCAGATCCTTGTCAAATAACACAACAGATCCTGTAGGAACTTTTAACAGCCAAGAAGTTCAAGCAGTATTTTTAATCCACTCTCTCAGATTTACCAGCAAACCAATGCTCAGCCATTAAAGCACTGCAGCACTTTCCAGCCAGTGTCTAAAGAAAACAGCTATCAGACTTGTTTTCTGTAGTACGTACAAACAGTACAGAGTGACAAAGTGCCTTTGCATTGAACAAACACTGAGAGAGCAAAAAGAAAATGAAAACAAGGCATTAAACAAAGAAAGGACGTGTACAATGGAACAAGCACAAGCTACTTTTTTTTTGGTTTGTTTTTCTTTTTGTGCTAAAAATAGAACACAATGCTTGTTTTCGTGTAGTGACAACTCACCAAAGGCTGAATAAACCGGACATTGAGAATATCAACATCATTAAAGCTCTTTCTAATTTTCAGTTCTTTATGTAGATTCACCCTTTCCTGATATTACTTACTTCAGAAACTAAGTCCTCTGCAAGAGAAAGAAAAAATCCAACAGAAATTCTTTAAAGTGGACATTGTAAGAGAGGAGTGATCGGACTCACTCCTATGACTAAGTTAAAAGTGTCCTGAAAGGAAAATGTGAGATACTGAAGCTACAAATTTTATCAACCAAACCTTCTGTAACCTTGAAGCTTTTTAAATTCCTCTTCTTGTACAAGGCTGAATGAATTTCTTCAATAATGTTTCCTGGCTATGAAACATAACGTTGCCTGAGCTACTTGGAATGAACACTAATTAGCAACAAATAGAAAACAGTGCACATCCAGTGCAGGTCAGTTTAGGAGTTTTCTTGCCAGAACTGCCATGCAGTTAAAGAAATTAAATATGCTGTTTTATCATGTCTTATCATTACACTGAAATTAAACCTTGAATAATGTTTGCAACAGGACTGATGTGGCAAAACCACAGTCTGACCTAAACCCAGCACACTTCCATATCAGGGTTCTTTGTACTCTGCATCACAAGATGCTGCTACTGCAGGTATTTAAACACGAGAGTTTCATGTCACAACACATGCTTGCAGGATAAAGACTCTCCTGTAAATGTATCACAAGTTCCTTGTAAACTACCCAAATCTCATCAAGACATCATCACAGAACCCCAGGATAGATTTGCAGATACGATACAGAAATGAATAGTCTATGATTTTAAGTACTTTCTAAAAACATGTATAGACATAAGAGTTGCAAGGTACAAAAAAAAAAAAGAAAAAATAAATGTGTTGTCTTAGAAAACAAAATACAATCTTTCTGATATTAATGTTTTACTGAGGAACTTTCCTGCAAGAAAAATAAGACCTAAAATTTAACTAATTTCAGTGCTGTTTGAACACAGATAATTTTAACTTCTCATTGAATAAAAGATTTGATTTTCACCTCCAATAATATTTCATTACTTGTTGGGTCTAATTAAAACAAAAGCCTCCTCCCTGACCATTTCAGTGATGCTGGTGAGCAGCCCTTGCAGATGGACTGATGGAGCTGGTAGCACCTGAATCAGCAATTTCATTTGAAATGAAACTGGTAGTTTCATTTCTCTGATATATTCACTGCCAGATATTTACAGACTTCTTGAAAAGTGCCAGCAATATCCTCACATCTTTCTCACAGATGCACCTGGCAACAAGAGCTGTGCACACTGTTCTGGATGTGGTTCACAACTGCCTTTACTCACAACTGAGATCCTCTCTTCCTACCAAAACCATCTACTTTAATGCATCTTGGAATTATATTTTCCTTTCTCACAGTCAAATGGTAGCAGTGATTCATGGTCAGTTTTGTTATTGATTACTTCAGTCAAGTTTTTTTTATCTTTGTGTCACTTCGAATTTACAAGCCCCATTTATAAAGAAATTCCTATCAACTCTATGACCTTGCACTCCATAGTAGGAGTTTCTCTTGGTGTATTTTCAAGGTGTCATCTAGCTCTTAACATTTAATAGTTTGGTCTTCTCAGTATTAGCAAGGGCCTCCCATGTTTTGTCAGTCTTCTACCTTTCCTGCTGCTTCTTTAATGGAAATATTAAAACAAGATTAGTTAAAAAACTGTCCCCAAGGAATTCCATCAGTAAAATCTCTCCAATCTGAATGTTTCCTCTCCAGCATTAGAAACTGTAACCTCTCTCTTACCTAGTTCATCGCATCTTCTCTTCTACTAAACCCCATCTTTTCTAGATTAAATAATATTTATTATATGGGTTTTTTTAGCTAAATAAATAGTCTGAAGTCTCACTAGAATGGCTTGCAATGTCACAAGGTGCTTTTTGTAAGCTTCTGCTTTATTTTACTCTGTTTTTCAGCAATTGCTCTATATTTATGTTTTTTCCTTCTAAGCTCATAATGTTGTAAGACCACCGTTCACACTGCCCCCGCTTTCTTACTTAACAGAAATTTCTGAAAATGCTGTCCTAAAAGCACCAAGCTATTTTATCCAAAAACAAAATCATCAAAAATATTACAACTAAAAGAAGAATATTTCATCTTGTCTTTTCAGAGAAAAAAAAATTATTATGTGGTCTAATAGTTTTAAGCAGTCACCAGATCTCTAAGCAGATATAACCCTGAATAAAATGGTTATTTTAGTGTAATGATGCTTGCTCAGCAATTACTAGCAAATGCACATTAGTAGAAATGCTCTGCAGAGTTAAGAGCCTCTGAATGTCCCTGTGCATGCACTCCATGGTGAAGTCACCACACCTGTACCGTGGTTTTGCAATCCCTATGCATTCTATAAAGGCCCGTAGCAAGCAGATCACTATTCCCATGTAACTGTTATTGTTCACATAGAGGGACTCGAAGGCACATCTAGACCATCTCAGACTTTGAAAGAGATCACTTTTTTGACCCAAATGTACAGCTTAGGCCCAGCTGGAGCAGGCAACAATTACACATAGGAACAGTTCCAAGCTTACCAATTTACTCTGTTTTACAAACTGCGTTGCACTAGTAATTTCTTCAGTTTTCAATTCCTTCCTATTATGACTGTTGTCACAAATTTCATTTCAGAGGCACTGGGATCGCAGAGTGAACACACTCCATCAAAGAAAGATCAGCAAAACTTAGAAACCAAATTTCGACTCTATACAGATACAACCGAAGGCAGCTGCCAGATTTTTGTTAATCAGTTGGAGACTCTTGACAAATGCAGTTTCAATGCCTCTCTTCCTCTGGTGATGATAGTCCATGGCTGGTCGGTATGAACTCACATTTTGTTTTTAATTCAAATTACATCCGGTTTGATATACTTTCCTTCCCATTATGCTACAGAAGCAACTTGAGAAGTTAGGTTGTGATGCAAAGATGATAGATTTCACTGGTAGCTATCACGGCTAGGAAAAATACAAAGTGGATATTCCCAACAGATTCTGAAGGAACAGTCTACGAGCAATTTTTCACATGGGACTCCCATGCCAAGGATTAAATTCAGCCCTGGTTTAAAGCCATCAGAGCTTGAACAAGTAGCTGAATTAATGTGCTGTGCCCTGGAGAGCTCAATACCAGTTTCATTTCTCTGATATGTTCACTGCCAGATATTTACAGACTTCTTGAAAAGTGCCCACAATATCCTCACATCTTTCTCACAGATACACCTTTAAAAATAACTTTTCCACAAGCCCCTTCAGTTGAAAGCAAAGGCTTCAACATCAATGAATTACCACTGAACTGCTTCCAGTTAAACTGTAAAAAATCAATTTGTCATTAAAAAAAACTTTCTCAAAAGCATACCAATACTGAGAGTGACTTTTCATCAGCTTCTCAGCTGAAAAAGAAACAAAAGAAAAGGCAGGATAAGAAATTAAGTAATTTTAACAGATCTTTGAATTCTCACAGAACCAATGGAATCACATAAGGTGGCACAATGGATCTTTCTTGCACACCTGCAAATACACAGAGGAACGCTGAACACCCCCCATGATGCACATAACTCCCGTAACAAATAAGAGAGATACATTTAACTCCCTTAGCAAATAAGAGCCAAGCCTCGCAAAGAAAAATTTGTTCAAAGCCTACACCCTCCTCAAACCACAGGCCTGAAGCTGCTGCCATTGAAGTTCATCATTCAGATTAACTTAATTTGCAGAGGTGTTGGGCTCTTAGAGGAGTGCGTGTGGAAACCTAGACCTGAGACTCCCTGGTTCTAATACACTAGAAGAGATAAGGATATTTTATCAATTGAGGAAATACATACAACTAGAATAACAATTAAATCTGATAGATTAAATAATACTTCCAGTCCATTAAATCAGAAACATGCTTTGATGCAAGAAAATTGTAACCAGGTATTCAAAAAAGAATGACTCAAAACAAGCAGCTCTCAAAATGCACTGGCTAGAGATGACAAATGCCTGCTGGTCTGCAATTCTCCAGCTTCCTTTCTCTGATTCTTTTAGCTTATACTTACAGGGATAGCTGCCCTTGAATGAAATCAGACATTTTCTGGGCATTTCTGTCTTTCTTTTTAACCAGTACTACCAGTTATCTCCAGATGAGTTAAAGTATCTGGGGACATCATTTTCACTGATAAGAGTTCCTATTACAAAACATACACTATTATACTGGCTCTTAATTTTTTTGGTCGACCAAAACCTAAAGATTCTCAGCACTGAAGCAGGCTGAAACCCCTAAAATCTAGTAATCAGCATTAATCCCTCCCTGTTCATATTTTTTTTTGTTTCCTTATGTTTTTCACAAGAAATATTTGGCGGAGCCTGCTTTCCATAACAATGGTTTTCTTATTGTTTGGAGTTTTTTTTCAACTATAACAGGTGGATGGGATATTAGAAAGCTGGATTTGGAAAATGGCAGCAGCTCTGAAGTCTCAGCATAAACAAATGAACGTGATCATTGCAGACTGGCTTACACTGGCTCACCAGCACTATCCCATTGCTGTACAGAACACACGCACCATAGGACAGGAGATAGCACAGTTCCTGGAGTGGCTGGAGGTAAGAATTCCCAGACCAACACATGTTTCTCTGGAAAAGACCTATTCACTTGTTCTTGTACTTCCACAACCTTTCTGAAATACTATGGTTGCTAATGCTTTCATTTCAGTCACTCACATTTCTTTAATGAAGTGCACATTTTTCTTCCATAAATTTTCATAAGACTTCATAAAACTTTCACCATGCACAAGGAAAAAGGAATTGGTCTTGTTTATGAAAATATTTTTATGTATCTTTAGAGGTGAGATAGTTTCCTGCTACTTTGGCTTTTCCATTAGCATGTGTGTAGACAGCTGACACTGTTCCTCACGGAAAAAACAGGCAGACATCATCATTTGCAAGTCACTAGTACAGGAAAATGAGTTTATGTTATCTGTGCTCAACTTCTGCTTTTAATGCAGAATTAAACTCCGACACCACGTCTGATTTTTTGCCACAGTTTCCCAAAGATTAGGATAAAAGAATGGCTTAGAGATCCAGAATGTAAAGGGAGACCTTTCAAGAGGACAGACATGCTTCACAAAGCAGATGACATAGAGGCAGCAGTGAGTACAGAGCCACACGAATGCAGTGACCATTCATCAAAACTCCTGCTCCATGGGGAGCAGTGGCCATGGCTGGATTGAATAGGCTGCAGACAAGTCTGCAAGGGATCACTGGTCTCCAGCACAATTTAAGAAAAGGCAGAAAGCAAACAGTAGAATGAGAATCACTCATACAAACCAGGAACTCTAAGCAACTCTTATTGTATCCATCTCTAATACTAAGATACTTAATTTGAACTGAAATTATACTTCTGTACCTGACAATGAATTTTTGAATACATTACTTTAAATATGGTGAGGCCTAAGGTGGAAGAGAAACGTACTGCAAGGCTGAAAGGTTTGTAGCAAATACCATTGAAGGCCTAAGCGGGAATGGCAGGGCTAGAAGAAGCTGTCAGATACCAAGCCCAGGTAAGAGACAGCAGGCACCAAAGACAAGGCAGGAAATTCAGAGTCCCTGTTTTCCATTGTGACATTAGAAGAAACCTTAGCTCTCGGTCAAATATAGTTTAAGTTGCTGGAGCCTAAAGTAATTTTTTGAAGCGGTTTAATTATTGAATGAATCAAATGGTGGACTTTGATCAGTTCCCAGGAGGACACACCACATTGTCAACAATAAAGCATTCTGTGATTTGTCTAGTGTCAACAAACAAATCAAGGTTTGAATAAATGACTCCTTGCTCCAGCATTGTAGGTAGTTTCTCTTGTACTGTGATATGTTCCAGAATTTAAACATACCATAAATTTTCACAGCATTGAATGTGGCCAACCAGTAAACCTTCCTCGTACTGAGAAGCACTCCTCCAGAGTTTAACAATTAAAACCCCCTTCATTCCAACTCCCACAACTGTCTTTCTGCTATGCTTCTGTCTGCTTACAGGCAGATGATTATTTCAAAGATTCTCAATGGATGTAGCAAAAACTACAGTGCTGCACAACACTTTGATAAAGAATAAACAGTAAGTAAATATTAGTGCTCTTAGTCCAAGAATTAATAGGGTATGATCAGTAACAGCCTCAATAACATCCATTTCAGCATCATCTGACAAGAAAATCGGTCAGATCTTGTGATTTCTAAGAGCTGTCTCTCTCAAAAGAAGTCTGCCAAGTTTCACCTCATCTTCAGAAGAGATGGGTATTGAGACTGCACAGCCACTCCACTGGGACAGGCAACACCCACAAAGAAATGAAAAGCAAGGTTCGCCTTTCCTGCAAGTAAAATATGCCACATTTTTCTTTACAAGTCAGAAAAACTTTGAGCCTTGCAGCTCAGGCGAAATGCTTAAGGTGTACATAGCATTGATTAGGTAGAAAGAAGGGCAGTTCTGCTTCAATAGGTTTGTTACAAATCAGATACACATCTTTGTACAAGAAATATCACTGCTGTATCATTTAACATGTCTGATCAATGTTTTGATCCCTTTAATTTGGCTTGTGCTGGTATGTCAGGCAAAAAAACAAGGCACATTTTATAGAGGATTGTTTTACCCTGAAGTTAAAGAATGGATATCCATTTTATAATCATAGGAAAGTCAAATGCCACAGACAAAAGGCAGTGAACGTTTGCATCACTTGCAACAACAACAAAAATCCCACTATCTGTGTTGATGGTTTTCCTGTGCATAGGAGATAAGCAGCAGTGCCCAAATGTGTGGCATTTTCCTGCTGCATAAAAAAGAAGCAAGGAATAACACAGCCAATAGAAATGTACTGAATGATTCATGCACCTCATTCAACCACCATCAGCAAACAAATTTCTTGTGTTATAATTCACAGTCTTCCTAGCTTGTAATAAATATTTCACTGCTTACTTTTCTCATTTCTTCATCTAAAGCAAGTTGCCACTATCTTCCAGGAATCCATTCAATTTTCCAGAAGAAATGCTCATCTAATTGGGTACAGCCTAGGAGCTCATGTTTCAGGATTTGCTGGAAGTTTTATCAGTGGTACAAAAAAGATTGGAAGAATTACAGGTAAAAGACTTACATCTTTAAGAAAAATAACAGTCAACTGAATCAAGTTATGAAGATACTTGACATATCAATGTCATATTGACAAATAGCTTTTGAATAGCAACATTCAGCACAGTTTAGAAGTTTCATCTCATTGGTTTAGAAACTAGATTTAGAAAACTTAATGAAAATATTTTTGAAAATTAGGTCTCATAGTATTTCTATCTTTGATCTTTCCTACCTCAGTCCAAATTAAGACATATAGAATACACAAGCATGGGGACTAGGAATCACAAACCAAAGCCTCAAGCTGCATGTTGCTTAAATTTATCTCTTATCCATTCCCAGTAACACCATAAACTAAATGTTAGCTGCTAACCTTGGATCTTTGGCCACTGTCTTGACCAAAAGCCATTCAAATACTGTTCATTGTTAGCAAGTAACCTAAAAAATACATTAAGAAAATTGTCTGACTGTGCTTGAGCTTTCAGTTGTGGGGCAATGCCCATACAGTGAATTCAAGACAGTTCTCCTGTGGCAAAAATGATAGTTCTGGATTACATTTTACAAGAAGTGCATCAGTAAAGTATCCCTAGTAGATGCTTAAAGTAAACACAGCTAACCCTAACACATGATTGTTTTGACTAGTGACATTCTGAACCTTCTGTAATGTTTTGTAACTGTACTAATTATGAGTGTAATAAAAATACATTCATAATATTATTGATACACTATATACAGTTCCTCATCTAATGCACAGTGGCAGCTTAAAAAACCCAAACAAAATGAAAACAGAAGTGCATTTTACACAAGACCCACATCAACTACATTTAATTTATCAGAGAAAACATTTCACTTTAATCAGACTTACGAGTGAGGCAAATACACATGGCTGTACTTTGAAGTCACAATTCTGATCTTGGATTCATTGCCATATACCACAGCCTCTTACACAATCAGTTCTTGTGGCAGTGCCTGCATGCCAAGAGGCTGATTTTACAAGATGTGTCATGATATTACATCAGTGTACGCACTGAAGGACTTCAGTCCCCCAGCACTGCTAATTCAAACCTAATTAGTACATAAAACTTTGATAACGGATAAGTACAAAAACTTAGAGCACATTATTTATTGTAACAGTTATATGCATTCTTCAGCAAAAAGTTATTCAGACTTGTAACAATAAGCTCCAAAAATTGATAATGATAGAAGTTATTACAGCTAAAAAGAAATTTATGCCTTCGGGGTACTTCCCTACTTGTTGCCTGTGTTACGAGTCTTGTCTGGTTATACCTATGCAACTATATTATTCCATAGCACCAACTGAAGAATATCAAATTTAGAAGCTTGTCCTCAAAGCTGAATGCAGCTTTAAACTAAGCACAAAGTTCTCTTCCTAAATCAATTCCCAACCAAGAAGAGCACTATGCAAAAAAGTCCAGAAAATAAAAATCAGCAAGACTCCCTAAGTGGAGTATTATTTCTCTGAATACTGTAATAATCTGCCTTGAAGATTTTTTAAGCTGAAGAATTATTATAAATAAAATCTAGCAGACATAGAGTGCTTTTAAGCAATAAGTGGAGCTTTATAAAGTTTCAGGCCCCAAATGTGGGCTAAAAGTCAACCTTGCTGTGGGACTGGTGTCTTCCAAAGGGCCTCTGAAACACATGACCTCTAGAGTTTGAAAGAACAAAATTACACAAAGGTCCCTCAAGTGACACTGGCAGCAAGCACAGTTTGTCTCTGACAAACACGGTCTGTCTCTGGGCCTGTGTCCTTGTGCAGGTCCCAGTTACTGTTTGATACAGTGCCTGTGTTTGCTTTAGATGTAACCATGTTACCCTCTGTGGGAGAAGCGTTCTTGTTGTTTCCATCAAAGAAAGACCTTGTAAAGTACCAGGTGCTGCCTGTTTTCAGACATTTATCACAGACTTACAGCAGTAGAACAGTCCTTCTGCAGTATATGACAACGGGATTATTTGCATTTATTGCAGGCCTTGACCCTGCCGGTCCCTTGTTTGAAGGAATGTCACCAACAGACCGTTTATCTCCAGATGATGCAAACTTTGTAGATGCAATTCATACCTTCACTAAACAGCACATGGGCCTCAGTGTCGGCATCAAGCAGCCCGTGGCTCATTTTGACTTTTATCCCAACGGAGGCACCTTCCAGCCTGGCTGTCACATCCTGCACGTGTACAACCACATTGCACAATTCGGGATCACCGGTAAGAACCAAAGGCGCAGAGTGGGAGTCAGCAGGGCAGTTGTACTGAGTCTGTCTGGGAAACTACATAACTGTGGACTTAAACAGCATCTAAGTATTATTATTATTATTATTATCACCCCTTGCATGCAAGGTATTTTCTTGTTTAGACAGCAGTTATCTGATTTTTACATGTCTTGAGTT
Organism: Cnemophilus loriae; assembly: GCA_013397755.1. Classification (NCBI taxonomy): domain Eukaryota; kingdom Metazoa; phylum Chordata; class Aves; order Passeriformes; family Corvidae; genus Cnemophilus; species Cnemophilus loriae. The sequence continues at coordinate 2,599,396 of VZTF01009104.1, read as the reverse complement.
CATATTGGTTTTACTGACGCCAGTAAAGAATCGAGCTGCCTAGCACTCCTGAAAATGAGGCCATGAGCATCCTGCTGTCAAGCACCTCTGAATAATTTAATAGTATTTGTTTCAGCAGTAGGGGAGATGAGAAAATTTATTCTAATTAAGCCAGATTTGTCTCATGCGCCATTAATTATTTCAAATCAAATAAAACACAGGTCTGTACCACTCACCTCCTTAGTTCACCTCTTCCCGACTCCATGTCCTTCGGCAGCACAGATGACACTCTCTCTAGGACCTGACTGCCAGCGTTTCAGGGTAGCTTGTATTTATAGAAGCTTATTTCCAATGTACCTGAACATAACCATATAGAAAACTGATGCAACATCCTGAAAAAGGTCCTGATGTGCAGTGACAACCAGAAGTGTTCACTGAAAACCCCCAAAAGAGCCCTGCTCACCCGGCACATGGCATTGCAGAAGTATTTCTCGACTGTCATCACACAATGCCTAAACTTGGGCCTTACTTGTTAGATGATAAATCGTGACAAATGTGAAATTAAGCATCGGCTCAAAGCTTATCAGTGGACATATAAAACAGTCCATCGTGATACATCCTGACTGCACAAAATGATTTTTGTAATTTGATGGCACTTAAAAAACAAAAAGATACTTTTCATAATAGCAGACCTATCTAATATTTTTTATTGCGTTTAATAAAATTTTTGCTCCTTTTCTCCAAGTAGTAACTGCAAGAAAAATTCAATTCAACATAAGAGTCTGTCAGTCTAATATGGTAAAAGTCTACAAAATATGGTATTGCTGCCTAAGCATCCAAAATCCAAGAGTGTTCAACAATTCAGAATAAGACTGCTGTCTTTAACGTGGCAGGATCTGAAAGACTGCCTATCAACTTGGATTGTACTTTCTACTGACAAAAACAGCCAGAACAGTGAAATCAAGGTTCATATTTACAGTCTGATACAGTCAGGCTAGAGAAGTTTAAGCAGCAAATTATTTAATTTTACTATGGGAGTTCAGCCATTCTATTTTTGAATGATCCTAAATGCAAAATTGCTACGATGTATGATTTCTGAGGCAAAACCATGATGTAAAGAGTAGTGTGGGGGGAAACAATAACATATGTTTATAGTTTATAGTTGGCTATAGTAGTCCTCTGCAGTTGAAATGGTAAAAAGAAACAAGGGCATGTAAAATTTTGCCATTGCATTTTTTCAGGCATCACTCAAACTGTGAAATGTGCCCATGAGAGGTCAGTCCATTTGTTCATCGACTCTCTGCTGCACAAGGACAAGCAAAGCACAGCTTACTGGTGCAACGACATCAACACTTTCAACAAAGGACTGTGCCTCAGCTGCAGGAAGAACCGGTGCAACACCCTGGGCTACAACATCAGGGAGGAAAGGCTCCCCAAAAGCAGACGACTCTTTCTGAAAACAAGAGCGCATATGCCCTTCAAAGGTTTGTGGGAATACTTTTTACAGTGTCCAGACTGATCACAAAGTGGAAGACTGAGCCTAAGCTTTGTGATCCTATTTACTCATTCATTAAAGCTTATAAAATCTGTGAGAATAATCAATCTGTTGAGACAACTGAGAACCCCAGTAGGCCATCTTGATGCCCTTTCATCAAGATCCTGGCTCTCATATTTCTGTGGGAAAAAGAACACTGCATGCTTGCCCCAGGCTAGCTGTGGAGCCGAGGGCTCGCAGATGCCTGGGGTCCTGATCGGCAGGATTTTCCTACAACTGGACTGTTCAGGTTTGTAGGAACATATACAGGCATACAGCCAAGCCAAAAAAAAGCAGCATAATTACTCTGGGAGGCCTGTAAAACATCCTGTTCCGAGTTTGCCCAAATTTTATCTGCAATTAGACTATGAGATGGCATATAAATTACTACTTTTCAAACAATGGACAGACAACAGAATAGCATGGACTTTTGCAAGGCTGAACTGTAGCACTAAAATTAAGACTGGCACTCTGGCTTTAGCTCTACCACATTACGTTATCGAGTCAGTGCTGATTTTTGGCTGTATGATCAGATAGACGGACCACGGCCCAACAGGGAGGGCAGGGCCTTCCTGCCAGTCTCCACTGCACTCAGCTGCCAGAGCCCACTGCTGCTGTTGAGCAGACATTCCCTTGCCAGTGGCAAGGTTTAAGTACATTTTGAAGTGAGAATAAGCATGACTATGCGGGACAGTCCTCTTCCGAGGGGCTGTCAGTGCAGGCGCTCCTGGCGCCCGGCGCTCCACCTCACCAGCTCCCGCCCCGGCTGCCATGAGGGGAGCAGCGGCCCCGGCACGGGGCACGCGCACGGAGGAGGCTGGCCTCAGGCTGAGGCGCTGCCCGTCCCCGGCACTGCCCCGGCCACGGGAGTCCCGCACCGGCTGCCGGGGCTGTGCCGGGCCGGAGCTCCCCTCCTGCTGGAGGGGTCTGCCCTCGCCCTGGGCTGTGGGCTCGGGAAGCGCTTCGCATGTTGGAGGTGCACGCCGGCACGAACACTGAAGGGAGGAGGAAAACGGCGTTAAAAGGCTGCTTGCATTATACAGCTTGTCCCCCCATAGTGCCCGGTTACTCAGCTGCAGTATCGTAGATTTAAAAAAAACAAAACAAAACCCAACAAAAATTCAGGTACTTTTAAAATAATTTTGGAAGTTTTCCACCAGCACAGCTGTGAAATATTCAGTGATGACTCCAGAGGGATCTGCGCAGCCCTGACTGATACTCAGAGCAGCTGAGCCTGCTGAATTTCTTCTTAATACTGTTTAAAATGGCTCAGGAAGATACTTGAAGTAGATTTAAAAACTCCAGAGGCTGTGTCTAGTTCCTGATGTTATCTTGCTCCAGGACAGTCAGGGTCAGGTCCCCATCAGAATCAGGGAATGACAGGCTCTGGGGATGCGTTCTCTGCTTCTCCCACACCGGGGCACAGAGATGTGATCCCTGTGTTGCGTTCCTCTCTGGACATGGAGCTAGTTTCACTTTGGGGTAAAATATCTGTGTCCTATTGGCTTTGATTTCAATTAAACATGTTGCATTTTTATGCTTAGAACTGGTTTTGCATAAAAAACCATCCTTGGCACATATGTGGATAAAAGTACCCCAGACAATGATCTCCTTTCACAAAAGTTCCCAAACAAAGCAGCAACTGTGGGAAGGTGCTTACAAAGTCATCTTTGTAATGCTTTTTAAAAAAATGTTTGACGATCATGTGAGAAGCACAAACAGAAGAAATTTGAGGAACTCAACATTACACTTCACAATCCTCTGTGTCTTCACAAGCTCTAACATTTCGTTTTCAAGTTAATGCCATTATATTCTGGAGCATACATCAATCCAGCTCAAACAAAACCCCCAGTTGTTAAACCGAAGTTAACATTTATAATAACCCTGTTATGGGACCCTGAGTTTTTATATGATTTTTCCTTAAAGTGAGCACCATAATCACAGCAAAAGCTTAGGCTGTTTCTGATCATATACTGAACAATCAGTTTTTACATAGAGAGAAACCCCAGAGAAAGACAGATTAGCAAGAAAAGTGATCTGTAAACAACCCTCTCTGCCTTTGTCCTCATCAGGTTTGCGGCACAGAATCAGCCATTTTGTTTTCTACTGAGGGACACATTTTCAAAAAAAAATATATTGTTCACTAACATACAACAACTATAAAACAACAAAAAGATACAGCTTTTCTAGCAAATACCTTCCATCATGAACACTCTGAGCTGCACAAAAAAAAAAAAATCTATCCGTGCATATACATAAAAAGATAATTCCCTTAGCAGTATGGGGAGCCATTCTCAGATGTAGTGAAGACTGAAGCGGGTAAAGAGGCTCTACTCAAAAACTAGCGTTCAATAATGTTCCTTCACACCTAAATTTATCATTTTTATCTAGAAGGTTGCTGGAAGAATGACCAGATAGAAGAGTTTTGGACATTCAAATGTAGCTGATAGTCTCTGTATGTACATGCTCTAAATGTATGTTGTTGGGGTTTTTTTTTCATAATTTACAAAATATCAAACCAATGACTTAGGCATTCTTCATGCTGACAATTCTCAGTTCAGACTTTCCTAAACAGTGTTGTTCTAGAAACTCACCGGACCTTGAAGCATTAATGACATTGTTAACAGATGTGTTTTAAGCACAACATATCATTATGCAGTCAAGGAAAGTTTGTGAGTCATCTGTTTTGCAGGGCAATTTTCTAGCTGATCAGAGAAACAGCCTGACCACATTGCATAAGGTCTTTGATCTGTATCATATATCTCTAGTCATGTCCAGTCACAAGGATTTGTCTGGTCACTAGATAAAGGGCTTGCCAGAAATTCTGACAATTAAACTTCAGAAAAGCTGAAATATTTCCCATGGAAGAATGTTTTATCCCAAAAAGAAACTCAACACTGATTACCTTTTTCTCCATCCTTTAAATAAAACAACAAACTCTAACAGATTACACAGCAGGGCAACAACCAGAAAAAATGATAATGTCTTAATTTCAACGAATTAGTTTGAAAAATAAAATGGAATAATCATCAACTTTCTACTCTGAAAGGCAAAATTCTTTCACCTAAGAAATCTGTTGATTCTTTGACCACTCATTTTGTCGCTTTTTGCAAATTCTTCCTTTCTGTAGTGTATCATTATCAGTTCAAGATCCACATCATCAATGAAATCCAAGGCAAGCCAATAGACCCAACTTTCACCATGTCTCTGGCAGGCACTAAGGAGGATGCTAAAAACCTGCATATCCCACTGTGAGTATTGTATCATGTCATTGTGCATGTGACAAAAGATGCCAATTTGTATTATCATATCACATTGATAATCATGCTATGAGTGAAATGGTTTAGTACAGCTAAGTGAACATGAACTGGAAATTGTCCTCTCTTCACTCGTACTCCCTGAAAGTCCCAAGTTCTTACAATAATCATACAGTTTGTGCAGAAAAAAACTGTTAGAAAACAAGCAGTAAATTTGGAAATATTTCTGTCCGCTTACTTTAGTCCATCCCATGGCTAAGACAGGGAGGTGCCATCAATTAAAACACAAATGAAAAAAATCAGCTGTAATTGAGACGATAAAGAATTGTGGATATTTATCACGATGGGCACTATCTGTGTTAACGAAAGCAAAGGCAACAGTGTGGGTCAGCATTTGCTCTAGCAGGCAAAAGTCGTAACATAAACGCTATTATGGGACACCTTTCCTTTTGCTGTCAGAAACCACTACTGCTTCATCAGCTGTTCAAGCTTCTCCCACTTCTGCTTCTTTCCTAGCATGCTGTCATATTTCACCACTTTTTTGCACCTGGAGGAAGAATATTCTCAAAACATTAATGTTTTGTCCTGAAGGAAACATAGTTTCTTTCTCTGGTTCTAAGGGGAAAAAGTCCTATTTTTTCCACTTTAATTCATAATAATTAAGATAGCATTATTCTCATCTTGTTTTCTGTAGAGTTGAAGGTATTACTGGGAATAAAACCTACTCCTTTCTCATCACTCTGGACACTGATATCGGTGACCTAATAATGATCAAGTTCAAATGGGCAGGAACTCCAGTTTGGGAAAATATCTGGGACACATTTCAAACCATAATACCATGGACAAAAGGCACCCGTCGACCAGGACTTATAGTGAAGGCAATAAGAGTGAAAGCAGGGGAAACACAGCAAAAGTAAGTGTAATGAGAGCACTCAGTAACACCACAGGTGTTTGGCACACAGGTTATCCCAGTTCAAATACAAGCATCCGAGTCCCAGCAGTCACACCAGTGAATGTAATTACCTCACTCCATAAGGACCATATGAAATTTCAATGAAACAAGATACTATGCAAGATAAATATTGATTCCAACATTAACATCATGAAATATGCAGATTCCTACATACAAAAAAATGCCAAATCTTAATCATTTGACTTTCAATACCTACTTCCTAGAGAAACTCAGCATCACCATTCTTGAAAATACTCATTAGAAGAATCATGTGCTGTACTACACAGTCCTCTGATTCTTTTTGGTGTTCTTTTTTCCCCTGTTTATTGCTTTGAAACTGGATCACCAAGTCTGAAGAGCCTTGTTCTCTACATACAGCAATGCTAACAACACATTTGAAACTGCCTACTCATACAGAGAAATTTCCGCCAGAAGACAGAATAAAAAAACTTATAATGATTCCCACTGCTTTAGTCCTTTGAGACATTTTAACTGTGCAGTTTAATTAAGGTTAATGAGAAAAGCACGCCTTACCTTGTAACTGAGGCTCAGTCTTAGAAGGCGATTTTTGCTTGGTACATTCTCTTTCTTACCACCACAACTGGTGCAGACTTGCTGCGGAACAACTCTTATTGGCAGAGCTGCATCTCCTTAATATTGACACAAAAAACAAATTAGACATTTAGAAATTTAAGACACATTTCATAACACAATCTGTGTGTGCTGGGGGGCAGAGGAAGGATCATATTCTCTCTAGGTTTAATCCTCCTAAAAATGTATTTTGGAGGTGTTTTCCTAACCTGACACTTGGCACGTGCTCCTGCCATTAAAATAAAATGAATTTCTGTAACATCTCCTGCTATTTTAAAAGCCACTACCCAAAATCAGTACTGACCTAGCTGGCAAAGTAAATTAAAGCAAAGCATACATTGCAAACTAGGGAGCTCTGTTTAGGTACAGGTTCCTGTACCTTGAGATAAAAGGCATGAAGGTGAGAAGTCATTTTCCTAACCAGGAAGCTCTTGTCCAATGCAGCTGTGCCAGTAACCTGGCACAAGCCAATTAATTACTGCTGATGTACTACTTTCCTTATCTAGGAAATGATTAAGTGAGCGGGGCACTTATTATACTGACAAAAGGTTATGCTGGTATCTTCAGGTACCTAATGCTCCTTAGAAGTTTTTTTTGCTGCAAGTGGAAGCAGTTTGTGCCAAGCTTTTAGTGGACACTGATTATGTGCTGGGTTTTGTTCTTTGCAATCTGGGCAGTGACATTCAGTTATCACTGAAATACTGCATTAACGTTTAGGGGGGGAATGAAAGATTATTAGGTGGTTCTAAAAGGAGCAACAAAGGACATTCAAGGAAAAGTATTTTCTTCAAAGAAAAAAAGGTCTGTAGATTTCTACCTTCCTCAGAAGGAAGACCAAACCTCAGAAGACCAAACATCGTGTATTGCAGAATTAGCAATTTTGGAAATTCAATAATTAAAAAAGGTAGTAAACACAAAATGTATTTTGACATGTGCTTTCTCAAGCATTTGAACAGTTGACAATATTTCATCTCCAGGTATCTCTACCTCTAGATGTTCGTGATCTTTGTACACATGACAGAAGTTCCTTTGTTAGATTGTCTAATGGCAAACACTTGAGATGTAACAGCATAAACTTAAAAAGCAGTTAACAAACAGACCATTATGAGCAATAAAATACCAGATTCCAACTTTATGGTTTCAAATATTTCTGTAGCATATATAGTTGCTGATGTTAGCATCCTACATAGCTGATTTTTAGCAACCTCCCAGCTAAATACCAGTAATCCAGCGGCCCAAATAGTGCAACCGCGGCGGTAACAGTAAGAGTTGAACCAATGGCAATGCCCCAGTGACAATAAAGCCCAAATGACTGTGAGGGTGTGCTGTGGAGAACATGCACAGTGACACCAGCGAGACACAGGCACAATGCACTCTGTACTCAGGAGCTGCCTGCTCCTCCTCTCCTCTGCACCTACGGTCTGGCAGGCAGATACAACTTTTTCCTCACCAGCCTATAAAAACAGTAAGGTACCTTCCTGTAAAAGACGGGATAAAGAACTGGCTAAAGAACGGGAAATTCTAACTAACGTTATGCTTTCTAACCAACATTATGCTCACACGCTGTCTTTTCTTTCCAGAAAAACATTCTGCCCCCAAAGCATTGACAACATTCACCTTCATCCATCCCAAGAGAAGACATTTGTGAGGTGTGAAGATCGCTTCCAGAGACAAAACAGAAAATGAGCAAGAAACAAAAAGACAACTCCTCACCAAAATATTCAAAATATGATACATCTAGTAAAATGTTTTAAAAATTCCCAGCTACATCAAATATCCTAGCAGTTTCAGAGACAGTGAAAAAATACATAAAGATATTTAGTTTTTGTAATCCAGCAGTAAGCTGAAATAGGCACTTTGTTCATCTAGAAGCATACTCTGAAAATGATCAATGAGCAGCTTCATCAAGGCAGCTGCCAATTTCCAACTGTTTAAAATCTGAAAAAAACATCTGCTCACCAGAAATGAAAATATTATTTGACAAAATCATTGCCATAAGCCTTTGAAAAACTTAATTTTGTTGGATTTAAGGGAAAAAAAGAAACTTTGTTTCCCAGTAAATACTTTGAAACATTAATAGCTACGACTGTCAGTTAACACTTTGCTAAATTATTACCTAATGAAGGGTGAGTTAAATAGTTCATAAAAGAAAATGCTACCAAATAGATATAAAAATATAAAATGCTTGAGCTGTAATAATCATATGCAAACCCCAATAATAGTATCATCTAAAAATTCTATAATAAACTTTGTTCTCTTTGAAAGTGCTTTGCTATTTAACTATTTTAATTAAAGAACTGATTTAAATTACTAGCAATTTAATTATTTGAATGATGCTTAGTACACTGCACAAAATTCTAGCACAACTAGGTTCAGTTAATTTTTGCATTTAATCATATTTATCTGTTCAGGTAAGGTCTGAGATTTTTAGGTTCTAAATCTCTGTATACCAAATTTTGGCATGACTTGAAACTGCCAGAATAAATGAAAATGGTAAAACCTTCAAACAGCTTCAGAGCATAAAAACAAACTTTATAAGGTCAAATATATACAATTCCCTTGTTTCCTATGTCAGAATATAAACAACAAAAAGAAACATTATTGTCTCAGATTGCTTTTATTCTATGCATACTGAAACAGAAATCAATATATATGTTTTCATTTGTCACTTTAATGCTAAGCACAAGATTCATTAAAAATTAAGGTTTCTTGAACTCTGAATTTTGAATGTAATTTGTGTTAAATGTTCTCTAAATGGTAAAAAAACGTGCAAGAGAGTGCTAAGACCTGGAGCAAAGAATATTTTTTCATACCAAGATATTGCAGGGAATTTTGAATCAAAATATCCAGATGTTATCAGGAATAAAGTGGGATTTATTTAGACAGCCCGGCAAATGAACGAGTTGAGCAGATCCTGTAAGCAGTGAACAGTGATCAGATGTTCAATGCAGGCATTTTTGCCAACCATTCAGAATATTAACTTCTTTTACAAGCTGCTTTCAGTAACTAACATCCTTTCAAACAAAGAGGAATATTCAATACAGAATCAGAAAGGCTCACAAACTACAACGGGAACTGAAGCCTACTTAGATCTCAAATGAGAATTGTTGTCCTTCCTGAGGTGTACATTCCAGAAGCTGTTCCAATATTTAAAATGGCTCCTAGGAGTAGCATCTTGATTAGATAAATATTTATCTATTTAAATACAAATTCCATGCAAAAGAATCCTTAGTTCCTCACTGAAAACAAAGGTTTGTGCTTTGAAAGATTTTGTTCAATGAATCACACTGATTTTTTAAACACAAAAGTTTTTCCACCTTCTGTGTCAAAAAATTACAATTTAAGTGATTAATTTCATGCTTCAGGTTGCTATTCCAAATATTTAAATATTGCAATACAATTATTTTATGAGAGCTCTGTATTATGTTCTGTGTTTGTGTAAGAATCAATTGCTCAAATACAATAGCTGAGTCAAATCAGGAGGATACATAGAAGGAAATTTCAGCCAGAAGTATCTGAGAGAGTTAGGTAAGCACCGAGGCCTTTTGTTTGGTTGATTTTTTACATTCGTGGTAGCTATAATCCACTGGAGAGACTCAATTGCTAGAGAGACCCAGTGACAGCATTTTTAGGGGCATGAAGTTACAATGGACCATGTCCTGCAGACTGACAGGCAAGGAACAAATGGCAGCGGGGCCATTTTAGTTTTCCAAAGCACAACGGAAAATGAGAGTAAACAGAGAGAGAAGTATGTGTGGCTAACTCAAATTAGGCATCTCTCTAGATCGTTTCTAGAATTGAATTGTTGCTTCTGCAAAAAGCTAAAGACCTGCCACTTCTGTTTCAGGGTTTTCTTTTTTTATAAAATACTTGTCTATTTAGAGAATAATTTAAATACTGTCACTGAAATTGCATTTACATCACTTATCACCAACTTTCTAAGCTGTGAATTTTGTAAGCTTCCTGAATCAAATCCTACCCCTACTCCTCAAGAGCTTTTTTCAGAAGATATTGAAGGATGACAGAGCAAGAGACAAAGGCTAAAAAGAATTGGGCTGTACTTCCCCTCCAGTACAGAAACTACAGTCTTAGAAACATTTCAGACATCAAAATTGGCATTTCTTGCAAATTACTATACTTTACTTGGTAAAAAGGGTGATAAATGGGTCTGAACTTCAGGAGAAACAGGCATTACTTCAGGAAAAGCAGGTGGAAGAAGGGTCAGAGATGTCTACAGTGTGCTGAAACTCAAGAAATGGGGATACTGCAGTTTGATGACTTCTACTGTTTTTGGTGAAAAAACGTTCCCCAGTTCAGCTACGAGAAGCTGGTATATCCTCAGATAGGACAATTTGAAAGCTTTTAAAAAGTCAAGTAGGAAAATTAAAATAACATTCCGTATTTAAACTCTTGCAGATATGAAGATACTTCTTCTGATGCCATTTTTCACAAATCATAAATCCAAACAAATTCTATCCCTGTGTTTTGACAGCCATTACACTAATTTCTGATATCAAAGTGGAACAAAGACCAAGCTGCAATATATTCAGTCTCAGCATGCCTGAACATAAAACTGAAGTCCTGCCTACAATTTCAAGTGCCTGTAGTGGTGCCTTACTCTGTGCTCCTTGGGATTACTCCTGTCTCACTCCATACAGCTGACTTGAGACCTTGGAAGGCAGCAGGTGCCTACTCCTGTCAGAGCATGCACAACTCAGTGTGACAGAACGGCTGCTGTCCTTTTCATCACCTCTCTGTAACAATGAACCCCCAATATTCAGAAATAAAAACCTCTTCCTTCCTTTTTGTGTTTTTCCTGAAAGAAATATTGGAACACTAATTAAAACCCAAATTACATCAATGACTTACAGTCTGTATGGTATAAAGTTTCATTGCTTAAGAGGACTTTGATGCCCTTGTCACGCTCACACCATTCTGACTATGCTACATATGCTTCTACACCAGAGGTGAATGTATATACTTAGTAACTAAAACATTAAAAAACACAAGATGAATAAATTAATAGGTACGAATAAGGATTATTATGTCAAATATTAGCTAGAAAAATGATGTACCGATTTGTTTCACTTGTATCTTAAAATATACATGAAACTTGTATTTGAGCTGCTTAGGCATTATTTCCACCCCTCTGCTCTGTTCCTACACAGAGATTTAAACACAACCACCACTGCCTCTATGAGGATTTGCAGAAGGGCTCTGCTCCAAGGGATTTTCTTTTAATGCCCTTTGCACAGCCAGTGCTCTTTAGCTACAAGGAGAAACACTTCTATAAAAAGTCATGGGGGTGGTGGGGGGAGGCGTTGTGAGGAAGGAACTCTGAGAATGCTTTGATAACATCAAAGTCCGCCCTGCTCACTTCGGGAAACAGATGTCCAAGCAGGCCACTCTCAACAAACAGCCCTAAGAATGGAAGACTCACTGGCAGGACCTGGCTTTTAAAAGCAGTCTTATCACTTAAAGCAACTGTGCAACACACACAAAAACCCAGAGATCCAGCTTAGGAGTTTTAAAACACCTTGAAAAAAGTGCATTTGCTCCCTCTGTAAGTCTCATCCACCAATCGTGTATTCAGAGTATTGCATATTAATTCCAATATTCCTCTCCAAATAGACTTCCAAAGGTATCAATCAGTAACTACGGTGCCAGGCTCGAACATCCCACCGGAAACTACCTTTCATTGTGAAGGTAAGAAAAGTTTTATTCCTGTGATCATATAAGTAATTTAAAATTAATTTCATGGCTTTCCCTAAACAGGATACACAAACGCATTTATTCTTATATATAACTGCAGGACGTTAAAATTGAGAGGGGCACTTTGATAGAGATAGTACAAGTACATTTTGGCACTACAGTAAAAGCCAAAAATTAAGCAAAGTGGAATCTGTGTATTCCTCTCTGCTTTCAGGGTTCAACAAGTAAATGGATCTTCAGAAGATGATTTCATCAAGTCTATTTATTAATGCATTTCAAGTTTCAAAAAACCTTACATATCTTTGCACAATACTTTATTTTTTGCATTTTTTAGTAAAAATTTCCAAAGTGAACAAAAAAGAGACTGTATAAAACACAGTGGACATGAAATCGACAGTAGTATTTCTGTTTCATTGTCTCGAACTTTCTTTCGGCTTTACCACATCTTGACTTGCAGTGGAGAGTTCAGTGCACATTTCTGTTTTCAAAAAACATTTAACTTAGACTCAAAATAAAATAGGGCAGCATTTGTCTGCCAAAATCCTACCACAGGATAACATTACAGGCAAAAAATTTACATGTTCCAAAGTCTACCACACTCAAGAGGTTACTAAGAACTCTTGCTGAATAAAAGTCACCATTTTAGAAATGCAAACCCACTTCCAATCTTTGCACAGTCTTAAAACAAATGTATTTAAAATGACTTAAAAGCAACTACATACACTTCTAACTAGTTAAGATCATTTAGAATTATTTATATAGTCTATTGGACTTGGGGTTTCATGTACAAAATTTGTCTCTAAACCATGTACAAAAAGCTGTATTTTGAAAAAGTTACCACATACTGTACAAGTTTACAAGGAAGAGATCCCATTATATTCTGTAACATTTTTGGCCTTGCTGGCTTGCGTCACATTATGAGAATGATTGTGTAAACCTTATACTCTTAAAAAACAAAACAAAACCAAAAAAAAACAAACAAAGGAAGCCTGTCCAACCCTTAGTAAATTTTCTCCTAAGCAAAGCCAGGAAAATTATAGCCATTTGCATGTCTAATTAGCTTGGTGCTTTTGGAAAACAAGCAATAAATACATCACAAGCTTAAACATTTTGTAATGCCCCCTTTCATCTCCTGCATAGCAGTAAGCACCTTAAGACATCTTTTATTTCATCTTCAAAAATGCCAATTATTTACATTCGTAATAAAAACTCTGGAATGGGACATTGTGCTGTTGAACTTCACTACTGGTATAAATGTGGGAAAATTGGTAGTCCTAACTACAGTTTTAACTCTGCCACAGTAGCCAGGCAAATCACTCTGTTTTAGTGGTTATCAATCAACAGTATCATGCTGAAAAGTTATCCAAACACCTGATAAATTAAAAAAGAAAATAAAAAAACTACAGCTTTTCTTTCTTTCCACATCCCTTAGAACATGAACTTGATTACCAAACTGTAAGAATATCTGAACAGCCCAAATAAAGTGGTTGCAATTTTTAAAACAAGTTGCATAACAGGCAGAATTTTCTAATAAAGCATGGAAATATTTGATCTAACTATTCATTATTTCACTGAATAATCAGACAAATTAAAAATACTTATGCTGAGCTACAAGGAAGACACTTACATAAAACATTTTTGAAACATTCTGACATTTGCAAAGTTTGCAGAACACCTGTTAAATCTCTCTAAGACCATCCAGGCTTGTATGCTGTGTCTTAGCAGCTGTTGGATAAAGATGAAATGAGTACTTGAAACAACTTTGATAATGATAAAAAAAGTGTGATTGGATTCAAAAATTGCTGTGTAAAGCATCACAGGACCCTTGACCACTACACACCATCATCCTCTGTTATCCTGAGTATGTCAATTAAACAGTAATTTCTTCATTAATAGCGGAAAAGTTTTATAATACAAAGAAACATCCATATTGCAATTCTCTTGTTTACAATTGCACACAAGTACGGGTGTACGTTAGAAATACATGTCTGCATATAACAATGTATATACATTGACAAGTAATGTCTCCAATGCTGAGGTGGTCTAGCTTCCTAGCCTTGTCTGGCAGTTGAAAAATATATATTTTTCTCAATTCTTGAGTAAAAGTTTTACTACAGCCATATTTGCCTGCAAGTGAAGAAAATGCAGCAATGAAGAGCACAGAAGGGGGAAAGAATCATGATATGCTAGGACTTTGTGCCACTAAATTAAAAATATTCAAGAAAAACACTTTTCTTCTTTTCGAGCTGGAAGATTCTCTCATTAAAAATTAACCACTTCCACTTGTTTTGAGGGCATATCATGCTTTTTTTTTTCCTCTTCAATTTTTGAGAGTTAGACTGGGGACAATGACTTATTAGGTTTTCTTTGGAGTGAGTTTTCCCATTGTAGGCACTAGGAAGAACCAAGGCAAAAAGCTGCAGTCAGCGTCTCATATGTCCCATCTGATAACTCTCTCGGGGCCTTTGCCGCTGTGGCGGCTGAGTGGTTTGTGGTGGTCTCCTCCTTTTTAAAGTGCCTGTTTCAAAGAAAAGTAGCCATTATTAAAATTATTTTAAAACCTCAAGTTATTTCCAGAAGAGTTGTCCTGGCCATGCAAATTAAATACAACTATTTTTCTGGAAGGTTTCAGATTTAGACCTGCAAAGTTTTAACCAGATGAGTAACTGCACACAGGACATACAGAATACATTTCAGTATCTCAACAGTAGTTCCTTAAACAGGCCAATTCTTACAAAATGTAGCATGGAATAGGAAATAAAAGGAACTCTGACACTGGAAGAAGTCTTCAAAGCTTTCTTTCGATATGCATATTATGTTATAGGAAAATAAGGCAAGAATTAGATTTTCATGAATTGTTTAACTGGCATCAATTCCATTTAAAATTTCACAGTGCCAGACTAAGAACTGTAGGTTAAGACACCTGAAATTTCTCTTTAGAACTAAACACTTGAGGAGAAAACATTTCTCTGTAATTAGCTGGAGTACTCACCTGGAAGTGGTTTATGAGGAGGCAACTTTGGATTACTGCTTGGAGTATGAACACTGCATATCTTAATGAATCCAGCCATTAGCATGATCAATGCAATTCCCATAAGCAACACTGCCCACCAATAAGCCTGAAAAACAAAGCCACAACAACAACAAAAAGGTTTTGTGGGGGCTGGCACACATGCACAAGAGACAGAGGACATTGAATATGGCTTTTCACTGCATTTTAGAAGTCATCAAAAAGCTTTCCTGAAACATCACTGAGAATATGCAACCATAACATTTTAAAGAAATGTCCCCAAAGTTCTTCCACAGAAAAGCCCCAATACTTCCGTTCTAGTATCAGAAGGGTACTTTACAGAAGATACACTCCAGCAGAGCTGTAAAAGCCTAAAACACTCAACAGCTTACACAAAATTGCCTATGCAGCTCTCCGACAGTGTTTCACTCTAGCTCTTCTTCCAGTATATTATTAAAGTGTCATCTAGCACAATAAAAATGATGAATGCTAAAGATCAAATTATTTAGTCCCTTAAAAGAAGTCAGAATACTCAAATATGAAGAGTTAAAACATGCAAAAACAGTAAATTAAAAACGTGAATGAATAGAGGTATTAACGGATCCTATTTATTTGTTTGTTATCTGTTTGTTTCTATTCCCTTCAATCTAGCAAACTTATTTGTTGCACACAGGGTGCTTACTGAAAAACCAGTAAAACAAGGGCCAATTATACTTCAAGGAATGCTGAAGCACTCTGCATACAAAGCAACACTTGTCAACTGTGAATCTTGATTACCAAGAACGTTTCATATTAGACTTGTAATATAAAAATATACTTACCACAATCCATTCTGCAATATTTTCATACAGTTCTGGATTAAAAATTGCTTTCTTTAATCTAGCTAGAGGGCCATCAGCATCTACTAGCCGACACCTCATAAACACATCACAGTAGCCTTTGAAATCATTACAGGGAGATCCAGGCTGCAAAGTAATGGTTTCAAGATGAAAGTATTCCTGCCATCGGCTCGAGCCTGTGCTTGCACAAGTAGCTGGGTCCACTGAAAAGTGAATACAAATTAATCAAACCATTATTGTATTAAAATATTTGTGCATGAATACCCACCCTAGTGTTCAATTGTTCAAAATGCTTTTCTATTAATCTGTAAAAATGCAAAATACATTGTTTATTTCCTACACAATACAATACAACGCCTGTCTGAAACTATGTATGAACAAAATGCTCTCAAGCTAACAAAAACTCAAGTACAAATACCATGAGCAGGTTCCTCAAACCCCTCCTGCTCTATTTACACTTTTGATTCAGACAAATCTTACTTTTTCTCATGCAGCAGACATGGCACAGTTCTCTGTCATCCTTGCCATCTGAACTAGCACACGTACACTCCTCCAAGCCGTGCTTCTCACAGATAGAGCCAGCACATTGCTGTGGGAGATAAAAGCACAACAACACAAAAATCAATTTCACTTTTAAGCACACTGACATCAGGAAAGGTATTAAAAATTAATATCTCAAAGCATAATCAGAGGTCTAAAGATGCTTATCAATAAAAGCAACTGCTTCAACTTTTTTCCAAAGCTTATAAACAAAAAATTGTAACAGGTATTCAACTTCAATATTTTGGCATATTCTCTAGTTTTTTAAAAGATGATTTACCCTATTTTATTTTTTAACACAGTACCTTCTTTTATAGCCTCAGAGTACCCTGCAAAACACCCACAGCACTACAGTTCACACTGAAACATGACTACTCAGAACCATGGTTAGAAACATAAATCTAACATGTGTTCACTGATATTTCTCTTGGAAAACAATAAAAAATTAATGGCAGAAAAGATTCTGTATTTAATTTCACTGTGTGAGGATCCTTCAGACTCCAAGTTCAGTGTATTTATAATCTTGTTCCAAAATCAGTAACTATACAAAGACAATTCTTCTAGCTTTAAGATGGCTATAAATTAGCTGAAAAATATTACAAGATTAAAAACCTGGACTGTGGAAAACAGACTTACAGCAACACAAGTTACAGATCTTCAAGAAGATAATTTTTGCTTGTGTTTGCTTCCAAGTAAACATGGATCAATTTATAATAGACTTCCCATCAATATTTCATAGCAACTGCCATGCTCTCTTTAACCCAGGAAACTAATGGCAGTTCAGAATAATTCTAATTCCATATGCTTGCACATCAGTGCTATATGTACATGTTTGGAGGAACTGTGTATTGCCAATAAACCAAATTCAACCTCTATTGACAGTATATCCAGTTTTCTAAGGCAACAGAATTACTTGACCAAGACTGAAGAAAAATGAAGAGGTGGAACTAGAAAACAAAACATTTTCATCATCCTGATTTTTACAAAAAACTTTAAATGAAACTTTCTCAGACAGTGTAGTTACCTTGGGATTTGTTACCTACTTCTTAATCCTTGGTGTACTTTCACTGTTATTTGGACTCACACCAATAAATCAAACATCTATACTGAAAAAAAGACTGAGCTTGCACTCCTCTGCAGTAAGTATGGAAACCATATCAATTCACAGTACAGAGCCCTGCAGTAAACAATATCAGCAGATACATAAGACTGTAAAAACCATACCCCCTTTATGCAAACTTGGGTGTTCCTGTTGCACACTGTGAAGTTCTCTTTGGGTTCAGATACTGGGCAGAGAGCACTGACACCATTACACATTCCTTCCTTAGCACAGTCAGAATCATTCCGACACTTATCTGTCCTCGATTTGAAATCACACTGGGCGGTGCAACACGGGCCTTGGCTGGGGCTGGAAAGAAACACAGAGTGTGGATACCAAGAAAAAGCATGAACAGTTCCAAATGAACTATTCACCCTGAAACTTACTCACCACTCAAAAAAGTTCTGATTTTTGCTAATCAAAGTGTGACTTGAAAATAATTTTTCCCGTAGCATAATTATGCTTATGAACTTCTCACTCATTGTATAAAGCATTTTAAATGAAATCAATACTTTCATAACAATGCAGGTAAGTAGATTCAGATTCTGAAATACCCATTAAATTTCCCACTAAATGCCCAAAATTAAAGTGTAGTGTAACACACATGCACAATACCTGCAGTTTTTGCCTGGTTTTAACTTGCATTTTTTATCTTCTGGTTGGTTTGCATCATAACAGCATTCATCTTTACACTGGTCACTGTATCCACAATCACACTGTTCTCCTTGTTCAACCAGTCCATTACCACAGATGGGCTGCCCAGATTCTGAAAAATGCCAGTATATTTATGTACAAAGCAGTACAAAGAATATGCAAATACTTACAAACCTGAACAAGCATCCAGCTAATCATGACTGAAAGAGCCTAGTCAAGTTGGACTTTAGACTAGGGCTCAAGTCAACTTGCATTACTGCTTGCCACCCAGCTTAGTCATTCCCACAATTCATAGAATTTTAAGCCTCTGAGTAAAATGTGTTGGCTGATAACACTGGGAGTGCAAGAGCAAGCTTTCTGCTCGGTCTCCAAGGGAGCTGCATCTTTTCCTGCACTCCTTTAACCGTCAGGGGACCTTAAGGCAAAGGCTGATGGTACTGGGGGGAAACTACTCCAAAATCCAAACCTACTGAGTAGATGTGCAAACCTATGTGAGCACGAGCTCACAAAACCTGTGAGAGCTCACATATCAGACTCCAGAAAGAAAAATTCACGCAAAATTCTTTTTAGTGCCTAAATAGGATTCCCTGTAGTTTAGTATGTGCTCCTTACCTCTAGTCCTTTCACAATGAGCATGACTAAAACCAGCCTGACCTTGCTTGTTTACCCCCTCCCACCAGGCATTTACAAAGACAGAAAAGAGCCTCCCCCAGCCTTCTATAGCCACACTAAACAGGCTCTCTTGGACTCTCCTCACATGTCAGATGCTCCAATCCCTTAATAATTCCTGTGACCCTTTGCTGGACTCACTCCAGTACGTCCTGCTGTTTCTACACTGGGTAGCCCAGAACTTGACATAGTACTGGAGATCTCAAATTCAGTTCTTTACTTCCAGAATTTTTCAGTAAATTTAAAAAAAAAAAAAAAAAAGATAAATAGAAATAAATAAAATAATTTTTAAATTAAGCATTACAGTAATATCTTCGCCATTCTGCTTTCAGGAGAATTAAATACATACCAACAAAACAATTATTTCTCTTTTTCTCAAGAACTTGGCTGATATTTCGAATACTACAGATAGAGAACTTATTATTGTTAAGTTTGTCTCCAGACGTAGCTCTGGCATACATGATGTAATTGCCATTTTCCTTCTGTCCCAAGTTCTTGGACTCTCCAGGAGTGCACTCCATTCCAGAATCATGCTGCAAAACACATATTTTACAACTATCTTAATCATGGCAGGTGCAAAAGTAACTTGGATTTGGTAGCCTTAACACAGATTAAAAAAAATAAAAATAAACCACCATCTTACACTCTCAAGTTCTTTGCAATACAAAAACTATATGTAAACCCAAGGTTTGATTTAAAGTTCTCTTTGTTCTGTTGTTGTTTTTTTTCCCCCAAGACAACAGTAGCAAGTATCTAATTTCTTAAGTTTCATCTTATTTGCAGTCTTTCTAATGTACCCCTAAGTGCATGTCCTGGAAAGAATACTGACTTGGAAAAGCTGCCATCTCTTCAAAAGAGTGGCTTTATGACCACAAAAAGGTAATCAGCATTCTGTGGAATAAAAGCAGGAGGAGTTAACAGAAACCACAGTCCATTCTTCTTGTTTGCTTTGAGGGAGGTACAAAGAGAGCTTCAAAAAAGAGCAGGAGTCTGTCAGCCAGTGACTACATTTACAATATCCAGCATGAGGAATGAAATGCATTACACACTGGCAAAACAAAAAGCCTCATGCTTTCAAGCCTGCCACAAACAAGCTGCATCCCTAAATGACTGTGAAACAGTTCTGCTCAAAACCATTCTTCCTGGTATCCTCATTCCCTCCACTGTTTTCTTAGATAAACTTGTAAGCATAAATAATCTAACAAACGTGAGCCACTTGTTGAATAAAGTGTCATCTTAATCAATTTTGCAGTGCTTCTTCCTCCTCTCCACAATAAAGTACACTATATTTAACAAGATTCACGTGACCCTACTCTTCATAAAGACAGGGAAGTATTTAGGGAACAATAATAAAGTATCTTTGTAAGGGACTGAACTAATATAAATAAACAATTCACAAAATGCACTGTTGCACCAGTGTTGTCAAATACTCACAAAAGGGCTCAGTTGCCATCCATTTGTTTGCATACAATGTATGTGCACATATGCTCACTGAGTCTGGATTCTACTTTCCTTATTTATAAGAAGTAAAACCTCCATTTGTAAATCAGGCCCTTTGAAATGGCTCAGAGTGAGCTAACAGATCACCAGTAATACTTACAGGGGAACCAAAGTTATGCCCAACCTCATGTGCAAAAGTGATGTGAGACACCTTGGGGGGCACATGAGAGCCATAGTTCTGGACAGTGATGATTCCAGTGTTCAGAGACTTCTTCTTCCCATCTGAATACAATTTGCTTTTCTCACATATTCCACCAGAGCTCCCTGCATTCAGACAAAAGTACAACAGTCACACATTTAGGGAAAGAAGTGTTGTGTTACCTGTCTACTGACATCCAGAGCAACAAACAGTTTGCCTCTGCAGGTTTACAGACTAAGAGTTCTTCTCTATAATTAATATCAACACAACCTTGAACGTAGATTAGATTTATTCACACTAATGCTCTCAACACTGATTGGATACATTCACACACAAAGTTAACTGGTTTAGAATAGCTTTTGAGTGCTATTTTGGGCATTCACTGCGTGGACAAGCTCTTATTTCATCATACTGGCAGTACAAGACTAGCAGGGTGCAATGCCCAATAGAAGTAGCCTCAATCTACATCCCATTTGGATTTCACCAAGTAAAAAAATCCACGGTAAATTCAGAGAGCCTCTCTCACAGCAAGAGCATTTATATAAAATGCCTAATATTATCTATTTATCATTGTCAGAAAAAGTACCAACTAAAGCTGAAAATGCTTTTGATGTGTTGATTAATGACACCCATGGTTAGAAGGTTGGCAGTCAAGTGCATCGCACTTCCTGTTTGGAAAATTCCCAAAATGCTGACTTTAATTTCACCAAATTTTTCCATAACTTGAGTTTTTACTGAACTACTACAATGTTCTAAAATTCAGCTATTCTATTGCTAATGCAACTGGTGTCTAAAAACCACTCTAAAGAAGTTTTCCTTTCTCAAGTGACATTTCGCTTTAGTGACATATCCCATTTAATCTACGTCAGTATGTATGTTAAGGATCAGGATCTCTTAAAGATCTTAACTCTTCTCAGTTAAATTCAGTTTTGGAAGCAGTGTTTACGAACTGCACATTCCAATTCATCCTGTGCTTGATCAGTGTATACACTAGAGCAGTCATCACAGATCCAATTTCTCATTTCTATTCACTGTCTGGGCATTATTTTTCCTCTGGTTCTTCCACAGTCACTAAGGTTAGTCCACACAGGTCACTCTAACAGATCAACTGCAGTCATGGGTCTAGTAATCTCTTACTCCTTATGAACAGTTTCATGTTTCTTCCACCATTACTCAAATACTGTTAAAGCTCTCAATAATCTCCTTAAGGTACCTGGTCTCTTGCAAAGTCTCACAGATTGAGATTTTCTTACATCAAAGGACACACTTCAGACCCAAAATACATAACTAGACTGAAACTAATGAGAATCAGTCAAGAAGAGTCACACAATAATTATTCTGTTATCTCCCAGAACAAGATCTCACTGATTTAAAAAAAAAGTTCTTTCAATACTACCTAGAAAACCTAAAGGTTCTGCAGTGTAGTCCTACTACAAAATTTAAACTGCATAGTTGTAAGCTCTGTTTATGTAGAGCAGAAATACTTGTTTTATCTGTCACTTTACTAGTCACTCATACCTTCCATAAATAAAAAGCAATCCAAGTAATATCACCATTGTATAACAAAATAAATAAGCTTTTCTCTATTGTTCATATCCTGCTCATCAGAAATACAGAAAGATGAATTGAAATGACATAATATACTAAAAATAAAATTAAACCATACCCAACCAAAATTGTGAAAAGCTAGGAGATTTTTGTGTATTTGCTGGCAGTTTAAAAGACACAGTTTCTACCTTTCTTCTAGTGCCTACCTACAATACTTTATCTCACAGCACTGAAGGCTTGTACAGAATTACCTGAAGGGGCTCCAACCCAAGCCAGACCAAGGACTCCATCATCAAAATCACGGTCTGTAAACACATAGGCCAAGCAATAATCATCGTGATTCTGTTCTGAGTTCAGTTCCAGAAACTTTTCCACACCAATGTTAGGAAATCTAAAGGGATTGGAAGAGTCCTTCTCATCTACGGTTGTGTTAATCTAAAAGTAAATTGAAACAAACTGTAAGACAGGATTCATTTCCACTTGCACATGCCAGCTAAGAGGCTTACTGTCGTCAGTACCTTGCTATGTTATGTAGTTAAAGATGTTGTTTAAAACTTACAAGCCTTGACACATAACCACCCCAATATTTGGAAATGAAGAACTGCATTTGTGTAGTAAATCCCCATTCTCTTATTTCCTTCTATTTCTTTTCCATTAGTATCCAAAAAATCATATTTATCCACTTAAATCATTACTTTTACAAGGAAGTTTCAACCTGGAGAGACATCCTCTATTTTAGTATTAAAGTTCTTGCAGAGTAGCAATAGTCTATTCACCACACAACAACGGTGCTGAAACAAAGGAAGTTGATTCCTATAGAAAAACTGACCACAGCTTAATAACAGAAGTAGTGGGCTTTTGACAATAAACACTAAAACCAAACCAAATAAATGGTTTAGGGCATCATTTACTGCAGAGACACTTGTGCTAAAGAGCTGTTATAAAACAATAAATGGGTACAGGTAAAGAGGAACAGAATTTGCAGAATACAGCCTCCAAGCAGCATCAGTGAAGCTGAAAGCATTTCCAACACAACTTACTCTGATGCGTTTCACCATGAAGCTGATGTTACGGATCCCTGAAAAATCTGTTGACTGGTAAATTGTGTCAATCGCTTTAACGTGGCTGGAAATCTGTCAAAAACAAAAGCATCTACAGTTCAGAGATCTATGCACTATACTATAGCTTATCTTACAAACAGCAACAGCTGCAAGGCCTACGCTTCTACAAGATATGATATTGTGCTGTAGGAACTCTTAGCAGGCCTTTTTAATTAAATGATGGCCCACAATGGAAATAAATCACTACCAGTACCTGCATCACCACCATGACAGATACCACCAAAGGATTTTGCCATTTGCCTTTTTTTAACACGTAATTCCATCAACTTTCAGATACCTGTTTGTGATACTCCTTTATTCACTGCTTTGGTAAGACAACACTGTAGCTGAAATCGTATTCAAAGCATTGTATTTCTTTCTTGGAGAAAAACGTTTACTTGTTAAGAATTATTCTTTCATTTCTGGTAAATATGTGAAAAAACTCATCATTTACCTTTTCTAAGAGCACACAGAAATGCTAACTCCCTAAAAAGCTGATTCTGAAGGTGACTTCAGAGCTTTGAAAAATGTTACTTGAATTGCCTACACAGTGTGATGAATAAATAGTAAAATTCAGATCTGCAAGTGGCAGTGAAACTTCAGACAACAGAAGTATGTTAACATGCTAGCGCTATTTTCAGAAAATTAACAGCAAAAACACTAAATCAAATCAACCCTTTTCCCAGTTAATAGTATATTGACAAATCAAAAGCATCTGCCTTTAGCTGCCACTGCTTTTTCAACCATCCACTACAAAAGATACTACAGGAATAGATCTCAGCATCATTAGCTCACAGTGTTTTGAGCTAGAATTTCAAAGGGAAGCCTATGTGAGTGTTAAAACAGAGGCTTGCCAGGCTGTCAAACAGGACAGAACTCTTCGGGAAATATTATTTTCCTGAGTAAGAACTGAGAACAGTCGGACTGCAAGTCCTGCTCAGAGGTGCTAAACACACCACAAATGCCATTAAAAGAGGCACAAGTGCCCAGGACTTTTGTCACAGAAATAGCATCTTTTTAGCAAAATAAAAATCCCTGTTTCAATTATGTCAAGACCATGTTAACAAATGAAACAAGACATTATAAAGTAAATAAGCAAAAATACACGCAGATAACTTACATGAAATTTATCAGGACTACACGAAGTAAAAGCAGCTGATTTGAAACAAAAGGATTGGAAATACCTGTGCAATTACAGCTTCCCTGGTTCCATAATGCTTGTAGAATAAATGATCAGTCTGGATATACAGCTGACACGTGTTTTTTTCAGCCTGAGTGGCACGCTTTTTTCTCGAAAGCTGTGGGTCATCCTTCTTAGGCTCTTCAACAGGCTTCTACATATGCATAGGAAAGAAATACATTAATTTTGTAGATCTGTATGCTGCACTAGACTGCCTAAAAATAACAATGGTTCTAAACATACTCCACTAATACAAACAGATTTTTGTTCTTTAACTTGCAAAGTTTGATGAATCTTGAATTAAGTACATTATACTCAGTTTTCAAATACTTTTAATGGAATCTTAGCAAAAGCTCTCTCTGCATTTCATTTTACATTACAAAAGGCAGTCAATATTACATAGATTTTTTTTCATTTGTGTGATCCTTGGAATTTTTTTTTTTTATAATCCTTTTCTAAGATAAAGAAACAGTTGGTAGATTAGGGAAAAAATCAGCACTGGTGGGACTTAACTGCACCTTCCCTAACACCAGTTATTTCAGATTGTAATTACCTTAGTCAGCTAGCTCAGCTAACAGAAATGTTTAAGCACTTCAGCGTGGAAGAAATGGGACACTGAACACGAAGTTAAAGGAACACTGGTCAGTCAAAGCGGTATCTGGTAGCACACTGGCCTTACAGTGCTCACTGGCTGATGGCCCTCTCTCTCCATAAAGTTTTACAAGGAAATTTTTGGGAAAGCATGTTATTGTTACCAATGCTGAAAAGTGCATTAATGTTGACAATTTCTGGAGTCACAACATAAATAAACCAAGTTGCTGATGCTATTTAACAAGCCATATTGCATAGTTTTCTTGGTATATATTTAGCCGACACCACGAAATTATGCCAAGACTTGGAACAGCTCAGAACACGGCTAAGTCTAAAAGAAACTCAGTAATTTGCTGTTGGAAAAAAAATATTTCATGACATGTGATGCAAACCTGAAGGCAAACCCACTGTGGGATTCTACCCTTCCACAGGACACCTACCTCTCACAGCAACCAACCTGTAACGTGCTGTAACCCCCGCAAGCTTACAGGGTTGTGAGGAAAACCCTCCCACCAACATCATTTAATTTTCCACTGAAAGCACTCAGATATCCCAAGTGTGTTACATTAACATAACTTGAAAATCTAGGAGTTATTACTCTTTAGAACCAATGTATTCCTTGGAGATCAAGCGATCTTGAAACTCTTCCTTCTCAATTGCAATAAAGTATATTCCTCATTTCAAGCTTGATTTCCACATCCACCTAAAATTCTGTTGAAAAATTTGAGATCATGTAGCATTCATTAAGACTATAAGTAGCACATCTGTGCTACAGAAGCAATGAGAAAAAGAATTTAGAAAAACTACGTTAAAAAGAAACCTGCACCAATAATTTAAGTATCTCACAATGTGGAGAGATGATGGCTCACCAAAAGTAAAAGAGACAACATACGAGAAATAGGAAGTTATCACACTAACTACTAATCAACATAATCCATTAGCCTTTGTTGTACCTCTGTTGTTGGTTCTTCTATACCAGTCATCTGGTACTTCTGCATTCTTTCAAATACTGAATGATCTGCACAGCCTCCTTGTGGTCCATATTTATGTGGATATTCTAGAAAGAGGAAGGCCAAGTTGAGTTTCAAATTCCAAGTGGCTGCATTCCAAGTACAATATGGCTGCATTACTGCAACTGACTCAGTTTGTGTCCAATATTGTGCATGTGGTTTGAGGGAACCATTAGAAGATTGAGGGTTTATGCAGCTTTTTTTCATGAAACATTTCTATTTAGACATTCTTAGTTTTATGAACAGAACAAAACTAACATTTGCTTCTTAACATTATTTTCTCAGGCAGCACAAGAAAATATGATGAGCAGTGTCTAACATAAGAATGAGAGCTTTTATTTACACATCTGTACCCACTTGCTTCAACTAAAAGCAGCCTTCAAAAAATGACACCACAATGGAAAGTTATTAGAGATCAAGTATACTAAAGACTGCTTGGATAAGAGAAAGGGGTTTTTATGCTACTCAGTAAACAAACTAAGAAATCTTGCTAACATTCTTAGAGGATTTTATTATTTTGTTCATCTTCCACAGATTTTTTGAAAGTTTTCACATTATGCTACTTAATTACCAATACATAAGAAGGGAAATGCTAATTGATAGAACCATGGTTTAGTTAACCACTACATGTTAGTTAAACATGCTGGAGATCCAAACTAGTGAGAATATCCCACAATCACCTGTTTAACAAGGGCAACTCTTGCAACAGCGGCCAGTGCAGACCTCACTGCACAAGAGAATGTGCTTCAGACACACTTAGGTTTTACTGTCAGTACCGATTGCAGATTTGTAACCTGTATTTGCAGAAGCTTCTTCTGGAGATGAGAAATACTGAATCCTCATCCCTTCAATTTCTTTGCGGATTGGATCCCATTATAAATTGGTGCTCGAGTAAGAAGTAATGGAATATAGATTATGGTAGCCACAGATTCGAATACTTAACAAGTCAGTTTCTGTAGGGCAAATCAGTTTTAGCACCATCTCAACAGAGTGCCACTCTTGTCAGAAATATGCAAACTTTACCAAGGTTTGTTGTTTTTTTGGTAATTGTTGGTTGGTTCATTTTTTATTTTTGTTTGATGGGGAGGTGTTTGTTTTCTAAAGAGTGGAGATCCAGATTCACAGAGCAAATAGAACAGACATGTAAGTGTAGACTTGTGAAGCCTGGGCACCAAGGACCCGATGCCCATATTGTGTGCGTTTCAGGTGATTTTGCCCCGGACTATCTCTAGTCTGGGCTGTGGAGTCAAGGCTTGGCAGCAGCTGGAGCACAGCAGATGTGCTGCCTTGGAGTAGAGGCTCTGATATGGTTTCATCTGACAGCTGCCTTTAATTATCTTTGACTCTTATGCCTGTTCCCTGCAGTCATACTGCATGATACTGCTAAACTATTTCAATATACAGCTTACCTGGTAAGTTTATTTCCTGACTTGCTGCATATTAGTTTCCCTCATTTCAATTTCTACCACCACACAAATACCACTTTTAAACTGCTTTCTCATCACATTCCTCCCAGTACAATTAGCCCTAGCACAGTGCCAGAAGAATGAAGAGGAAAAAAAAATGCTCTTACTGCAAGTCACCTCTCCCAGTTTGCTCCAGCATGGTAGTGGAACACTGACTTGCCTACTACCAACAGTAAACAAAAAGCACCACTCTCTTGGAGCAACCTTGTACTTTTTGGGATCCTGTTTAATATCACTAGATTGCAGGTACGAGCAAAGGACTGTGAATATGATCCTTCCCTTCTCCATCTCCACCACCCTTTTTTCCTCCCACTATAGTATTAAAAAATTCTACTGTGTTTAGTCTAATGCAAATTTTCATTACCTACAATCTGACTCCACACCACTGACTGTTTATCTCTGCACAAGAGCAGGTGACCCAGGGGCAGGAGCAATGGCCCATCCCATCCTGCCTTTCCACCACACACCGCCCCTGCCGAAAACCACTGTACCCTGAAAGCAATTCCTGCAGGAGCCCTACTCTGAAGCATTGTGACAACTGACAGAACAGCACTGGAAATACATGCTCTCAGGGTATTACACAAAATAATCTGTCTTTTCTCTCTATCTTCTTTCCCACAGATGTTAGGAAATCCCTTAACACATTTTTTATACTGACTGCCTGCAATTCAAATATTTCTCACTTCAAAAGTAATAATCTAGTAAGAAACATTTTAAAGCCATGACAGTTAAAATTACAAAAAAATGAACACAAAACAGTCTGCAATAGCAATTGCCAAGGTTTTGCATGTGCTGGAAAAGACAAAATTCCTCAGGGACAGATTTGAAACCACTCTGCTAATCACAGGAGACAGGTAATACAGGATAGTTCACTTTGGAACCATTTCTAACTTACAGGGAAAGTCGCATATGAAGTTTTCATTTGGTAAATGCTGAACTGCCCCCAAACTGTGAAGGCACCATTCCCTCGTCATCTTTTGAGACTTCCTAATTCCATCATCCCCTGCAGCAGTTCCATTTTTAAATTTCTGAAGCTAAGGAAGAACTACATGGTGCCAAATGACTTGGACAGTTTTGACCCACAAGACAGAAGTCTGATCCATGCTCTTGTGAAGCTTTTCAATGCTCTGAGATGTGCCAGCTTTCTGTGCAGCCTTCTGCCAGCTCTCTGGGATCAAGAGCTTCTCAGCCTATCCCTACCACAACCCTGTGAAGTGAAAAGGAAGAAACATGCCTTCACCATGAAATGATTGCTTACAGTGAATGCAGAGTTGAGGAAAAAATAGGAGACTGTTTTCCAACAGAGCTACAGCAGAAGAGGTTAGTAACAGGTTCAATCTTCTACCTAGAAAAAAATCACTAGACAAAAAAACACACAACTTTTTCTTTTCCTGTACTGTCCACTTTCATTTTTTGTACATACTGGCAGAATGTTAAAAAATTACAAACAGTAGAAAAGAATAACAATAAATCTAAAAACTACCCACAAAAAATTGTCATTTCACACTTTCTGACAATAATGTCTTATTCTAACTAGATGGCAGATGATTTTTAATTATATATACAACTCCAGATGTTCAAAATAAGAATTTTTTCCTTTTAAGGAGATGTACTACCTTCCACAAAGACATTCCTGAACATTTGGTTTTTCTTCTTCTAATTATCAGTAAATAGTATGATCTGTTGAGCATTTAGTTTAACTACTTAATAATTACTGGATTTAGGCATCTGGGGCAAGGATGACATCAAAATTCCATTACAAATGATGAAAACTCAATTCTTTAACAGCCACAGAGATTTGCCCAATACTAGCAAAAGCAATAATGTCAGAATAAAACTCAAATGTAAGCAGATACAAAAAAAAAAATCCTTATTACAGAATTCATTTGCAGCACTCTGTGACACTGTGCTCCCATGACAACTGTTATCATGATGTGATGAAAAAGAAACCAGGTTCTCATTAATAACACAGCTTGCAATGGTCAGTCCATTCAGCAGATAGGGCTTTGCAAAATTACAAATCACTTCACTTTCTGTTCTTAGTTGTATGGTCCTTCCAAGACCATAAAGACAATTAAGTGACCATGTTAATTTTCTTGAAGGTCTGAACAGGATTTTCCTGTACACTGTTGACTGGAAGAAATACTGATTTGGTATTTTACAGTATGAACTCAGGGATACACTTGAAGCAAATACGATTTAAATAAAGTAAATATAGTTCAAATTAAATCCTCGGCCTTAAAGAAATGTTTCCTAAATATCTTAATGTAAACAGCAATTTTCGTCTTTCTAGCCCTAAATTATAAAACAGTTTGATCAAGACTGGTTTAGAAACTAAAATCATTCAACTTGTGTTTCAAGTCATGAATAGAAGGCTGCCTTCCACTGGTCACCAGATCCACTGTAACAGACAAAAGCTGCCTTATAAAGTTGACAATATAATCCCCATTTACAAAACAACTTTTGTTTAACTACTGAAAAAGAACTCATTGAGATGCTAATCATATGTTGCATTGTGGTTTCTGAAAAGCACTAAAAAGCATATTGTTTCAGAAGGCTGAAACATGGGTGACCAAAAAAATACCCAAATTAAAGCAAGGATGACTTTTTGCCTCAGTCTCTCCCGAGTTAGAAATGTGATTTTTGTTGCTTTTGTCATATGTAAGGTAGTAGTGGTTTGGCTCTATTTCACGAGAGCTAGCTTTAGATTAGAGCGGTAACAACAAATTAGCAACAAATCTACTATAAAGCTTAAATTTTTTGAGTTGTTGGGGTTTTTTTGGAGCTGCAGTTCAATGCAAAAATAGGTCTCATGAAAGACAACAATACTTTTGCTTCAAAAGCACTCTTCAGAAAGAGAAAGAAGTAGTTGTAAACTCCAGGTATTTCAGACAACAGAAATCCTAGAGGCATCTAAGATCCCAATGACTGAAGTGACACTATACAATCAGAACACATGCACATCAGACTGCACTGGCAGCAACCAACAGGAGTGATGTGTTTTTAAATAGTGCTGCTTAGACTTCGCTCCAGGATGGGCTATTTTCAACCCTGCTGAGCAAGCAGCAGTGTTCACTCACTTGGTGATTTGGAAGCCATACTGTACTGCTGCTTTAATGTGGCTCACCGGAATAGATTTAGACCACCCCCTCTGATAATCTGATTTTGTTTCTAACTGATGGTTTTGATGCACTAGATTCAAGAGGAAAAACAATGTAAGCCAACATACCATCACCTAAATAATTAAAAACACCCCAACATATCCTGCTCCCATTCACTTTAATAAGACATTAGTAAGAACCAATTTCATCATTACTTTTTCCAGTGCCCAAAGCGATCCATTTACTCTTCCAACAGAGATCACTCCTACAAAACAGCAATAGTAACTTTCATAAAATCGATTTATCTGCTTCTTTAAGGCACTGTTCTATTCCTGTCAGCATTCGATAACAGTGAGGAGTATTTTTAGTCACTCACTATTTACAGCATAAGGAACTGGGACATGAGACAATCTTCTTGCTTGTCTCAACCTTTGAAAACTGGGCACATCACTTCACTGCCTTATGTTTCTTACTTTCCTCCTCCCCCTCTTTTCAGCAACAGGGTTAGTTAATAAAACCCTTTATGAAGCTGACAGTGACTTATTTACACAAAGTCCTACATAAGTGGAAGTCCAATATTCCCACTATCAAGCAGTGAACTGAACTGTTCAGTGAGACCTGTAAGACGCAACACAAAACTTAGAAGTATGTGTGAATTATTCACAGAAATGTTATGAAAGATGTATCTTACAGTTCCATGCCAGACTTTTGTAACTTTTTCATTACTTTTCCCCCACTACTCTCCTGCTACAGTAGCAAAGCCAGTAATACTCCAACTGCAGCTAACAGGGAAAATTGCCTTCTCCCCTTTGAACTGATTTCCCCCCTGTTGAACTGACCACCAACGCTCTGCAGAGATGAAAATGAAGCTCATGCTGCAGGTTCTCTTTGAGAATCAAAAATATGGAATGCTATCCTGTAAAGTTATTCTCAAGTATGGGTCTTGTAAGCACCAGGAAAATATACACTTAGTCAGAAAACAAATACTGTTCACAAATCCAGTAAATGCTTTCGTTCACAAGCTCTTTAAAATTATGGAAATTCTATTTGATTTTGGGTTAGTAATCATATTTACAGAATGAGATAACAGGAAGGACAAACATATTTGCTAGCTCACAGCAATTTTAATATACTCAGAGATAGCACACATACTGCCACTGAAAGTAAAATACAAAAAACCCACCCAAATTTGCTGAGTTTTCAGTAGAGAAAGATCACTTCTCTTCACTGCATTCACACAAGAGAAGTAATCAAGGAGAGCAATATGCAATAACCCTGTTTTTTCCAGTGGCTTACAGCACAGAGAAAATTATAATATACAAAGCCAAATCACAATCAGAAATTTTCCTCATCTAACTTCTTATTCTTTGACACTTCTTTTCACAATGCAGTCTCATTATGGCATACTTTGAAAATGATTTATACATGTATCATTATCAGAGTGGTTCAAGTCATTTCCAATGATGTAATCCAAGCCTCCTCATCCAATTCTAAATGAGATTTCAAACTCAAGTCTTCTAGGGTTTGCACAGTGGCCGGATGGGACATGTTTTTAAATGAACTTGTAGTTTAAACTGACTTTTAAGCAAGACTGAAGTCCTGAAGTTAGCTGGAAAGACAGTTTGTTAGCTTCAATAACCAAAAGTTAAACTGACTCTTTGCCAACATCTACTTGGAAGAATTCAAACGTGGAATCACAACTTTATTGCAGTACTTTTGAGGTTCAGTATAACTTAAGCATCAAACAAAACTGATTTGTATTGCATCTGAAGACTGATCATACATAAACAGGCAGGTACAGTGCAGGAGAACTCTGGTGCATCAGTTCTGAAGATGTAGAAGTATTTCATGGTACTTTTTTCTACTGAGCATTTGCAACTAAAGCTACAATTCTGGGGCTATACTTCTCAAATTTAAGTACTATTCTCTGTACACTTCCATCAGCCATTGTGTAAAATGGGACATACTGGGTGCCACCACCTCTTCTGAAGAGCTCTCTGAAGACACGTGACAGACATGCAGAGGAAGCTTTTATTTCACACAAATGTCACCCTCATGAGATATAGGTAATCATTTAGTGACTTGAACTTTTATTATCTTTTATTTTCCAGATCACATGGAAGAGCAATCAGTATAGATCGCTTTAAGAATGTATTTTTCAAAGAAACATGTAACCGTTGGGTAGGAAATGTACTGATTGCACACTTAAGCCTGACTGCTAAGGATTTCTTAAAATGGCAGAATAAAGACTGACTTTGGTTTGCCATAAACCTCTCTCACACCATAACTGCACATGAATCACTTGAGGACAGCATGATTCACAGTGTCATACACAAGCCAAAGTCTCATTTGATGCTTACAAATGGCTTACAGGTTTTGACATTTAATAAAAAAAAAATTTCATCTGTAGCACAAAATGGAAGTACTCACTGATATCATCTTCATGATAAATGACAGAGTGGAATGGCAGGTTTCTGTCCTTTATGTATCTCTCTGCTGGCTCAATATAAAAGGTCCCACTGTGAGTTTGGATGAATCCTTCAAATTTTCCATCAATAACAGACCCATGAGTAAAACTTCCCTGCTCACCTGTTAAGGGACAAAGTGGATTAGTTTTTTTATACCCTTCAAAAAGCTTTCAGTCCTGTGCAAACTTCAAACATCACACTACCCAAAGTGTTAAGCTCACTGCTAACACGTGGTACTTGCATCATTATCCTGATCATGTACCAGTTCTCAACTGCTAAAAACCTGCATGAATTCTGAAGTAATAAGATTCTGGATAACAGAAAAACAAGTCTGATTTTTTAAGACTAAGATTATCCATCAGTAAGACAAACAGTTGCAGCAAAATCACAGTCACTAAGTTCAGCAGCTTCCCAATCAGGTGCATAAATGAAATGTTTAAAAAGCATATAATAAAGAATTCAGCTCTGGATTTTAAAGCTGTTACATACACAGCATGTAATTCTATAGTCAAATCCTGTCCTTATACATCCATTCATACAATTAGAAATATAAAATATATAAGAGAATCCGAGCATATATAGAACTTCGAAAGCTTTCAAAGAAAGAATTCCCTGTATTCAAGACATCCATTTTTCTCTTCAAGCATAATCCTCTTAAATCTGTAGCTAGGTTGAAACCTGGCATAGAGTGAATTTGTATTTGAGACAGTCACAATCAGGAAAAGTACAACTGTCTAAGTATAATCACTGACTGCTACAACATGAAGCATCCCAAGAGCCCTTCCCATATAAAGGATGAAAGATTACTCTGCTAAAAGAATGTTTATACACTCCTCCACTGAGGAAAGTTCAGAATCACACTATTAAAAGGCCTTCTGACCTACTAAAAATAACTGGTAAATTGGTCTGCCTAGATGCGTATGAAGCCCTGTGTTTATTACTTTTCAAAGTTGAAAATGCTGACTTCAAGACTGCAGAACATGGCTAAGAAACATCTTCAGGAAAACCAAACAAACAGTAGAAAGAGGGACAGAGTCAATCTTAATCCATTTCTTCTTTCCATCTGCTTTTAATTCTGTAATTCGTCTTCATTTTTAATCAATTTTATCTTTTGTATTTACTCAAATCAGGTATATTACCCTTCATGATGGTAACTCTATATTTCTTTTATTCCTTTAAACTAAGAATGGCACCTGATTCCTTTTTTCTTCAATGCAAACAACTTTTCTCTTTTTTTTAAATGCATCAGACTTCTATGAAGAGTATGTTTATAAACAGCTTGAAATTCAAGTTTTATGGGTATGAAAATTATTAGATAAAATACTCATTTGTTAAGTGTGACATATATAAAAGTAGATGGGAGTTTAAACGTGTTAGATGCATTATTAAAGTTTAACAATAATCTAATCATACAGATATTGATTTTCTCCATGTACTATTAGAAAATTCCTGTTTAAAACTGCTGCACTTTCATCCATTTTAAAGTGTTATACTTACCATAAATGTGTCCAGTGTAAATATGGGAGGTATCATAATCAATTACTTGGTTCGATATTTCTACTTTAAAGTCATCACTAAAAAGAGATGTATCTCTCTTCATTCGAAGGTTGAATTGTCTAAAGTGAGTAAAACGAGACAGTAAATTGGCTTTGAGCTTCAACTACAAGAGCACAAAAAGTACTTCAAAATGACATTTTTGTGCAAACAATTTGCAGACCTTGTAAAATTTATCTGTAGAAAATATTTTTATGGTACAAGAATTAGACCAGAGCCTAGAAGGGTTCTTTTAAGCAAAATTCTTCAGATGCTTTTGATACAAGTAGCTAAATTTACAAGATTTAAGCCAGAAAACACATTAGACTTAAACACATAATTCTAAAATGCTGACTTGAACTATACACTTGTTCCCAGCCCCTCAGAAGACACTCAAGTAGCTTAGGAAAAATGCAACTATTTTACTTTATAGCACTGTGAAGCAGAACAGATAAAAACAGCTATCACTGATTTTACTTTCATTGATGACACTTAAGATTTAAATAATGTAAATGAAATGTAGGTGAGCTAATCTGTGTTCCAGCTGAAACTCAAAAAATAAGACGGGCAACAACATCTAATAAAAATACTCAAACTGGCAGAGTTACATGAACAACTACATAAACAGTTCTACTCATTGAATGATTGGGTTCAATTGCAACACCACATACTTTAATGAAAGTCCTACTGCTAATCTTTATATGAAACATCTTGTTGTACGACAACAGGAGTTTCATTCAAGCAAACAACATAACTGAAGTGTTTTAAAATACCTGACATTATATGAATTCATACCTGTGACAACCATTAGCTTGCTTCAGAATTTCATTTGGTATTCTCTTAAATTTTGTATAAACATTTGTGCAAATATAGATCATGAATTTGTTGAAACTTCAGCCATTCCAATTTTAGTCTTGATTTTCTTCCTATATTTTTCTCTTTTCCACACAATGACGAAATTGAAGGAATATTATAGTTATGTCACCAATTTGTTACACAAAAAATAACTGATAAGTCGAGTACATGTGGGTTAGTCTTCATCTAAAAAGTGTGACCAGCAGAGCTGACCTTCACAGTGAAAGTTAGTACCCAACTATGCTACCAAGAAAATAACCGTGGCAATTAAGTGGCACAGTTGATTGAAATCTAGTTACTTTTTACTAATGAGCTGAAGCATACACAAAGTGTATCTTCAGTCTCCACCTGCATGTTAAATATGACACCATAGTTATAAGTATTTTGAAACATTAAGATGTACATTAAGATGCAAACTTCAAGATCAAAAAAAAGCCATGCCTACACTTAAAGCCTGGGAAGGGCTGTAGTGACTCATGTTGACTATTCTGTAATGCAAACAACATTTCACAATCAAACTATATTTATTATTACTGCCACAGTGTTAATAAAGCTTCAAAGCAAGTACTGTCCTCTGGCAATGTGTCACAGGTATCTACTATGAGGTGATGAAATTCTGAGATGTGGCTGGTAGACGGAGAAGGTTAAACTTCAGCAATTCCCTGTGACTCAGGCTTTGTGCCAAGCCCAGCAGTGCTCCTAGCACAGTTTCAGTACAGATGTATTTTATGAGGAAGAGCCTCCTGTTACAAAGGAAGGAACAGTTCACTAGGTGCACCAGGATATTGGCATCACTGAGAGACAAGAAATAAGAATTACTGCTCTTCAAATTTGTCTTTTTACTACCTCTGCCACAACAGTCCTTTGGTAACCTGGAAGTTCATGAGGAAGAGGAAATAACATGAACGAGCAACCCAGAGACACATGGTAGGACTGAATGTTACAAGATTACCCAACACATTTTTCCAGGGTGGGGTGGTGGGCAGTGTGGAGAATTGAAGCCACTTTAAGTGGCTCTCCTGGGCAGAAGTTAAAAATGATCAGGTAGAAAGAAATTAAGACCAACACTGATGAGAATATGACAAACTTCATTTAAGTACTTGAAAAAGTTATACTCACTTTGGATGTAATATACTGCCCAGGGTATTGCATAGATTTGAACTCCATTTTAGTTTGAGCTTTCCCTGTGACTGAGTTGTCCCACTGGAGGATGGATCAGACTCTCAGTGGATCTTAAGTTAAACGGCAAGAGATCCTGGACCCTTCAGAATCTCTCCTCCCTTCTCTAGTATTTGACAGAAGATTTCTTACCATAAGAAGTCTCTAATTCTGGCTCTGTGATGAACTAAAATATCTATGATCTTAGCAAGAGCACCTATCATGGCTAAAACTGCTTTTTCCTCAAGAAAAAAAGTAAGTTTTTCGGAAAAAACCCTCACTCTATATAGCACTTTTCTTTCAGAAGTGTAAACATTTTTTTTAAATTGTATTTTTCTGGTTATATTCATTTATGTTCCAAATAAAACTGAGGAGCAGTTGTCTCTAACGCTCAACTGCATCAGCTGTTTTGTATGGCTTTGAAGTACACAGTGTAAGAGAATGCAGGACTTCCGCTGTATTAACTCCCATCTGTATCAGCAGAGTGGGGGAAAAAACCCAGGACCCGATTTCAGCCTGAAAGCTGGTAATTTACCACGCTTAGCTTAGTATAACCCCAAGTCCATAGATGGATGAGCCCTAGGCCTCAGTTGTGAAGCCATCCAGGGTACCCTCAGTTGCTGCTCTCCCCCTTACAAATCAGCAGGACAATCGTGGTGCAGCCATGGGCTACCCTCGGTGGCCACCATCTAACCACGCTTTAGGGCCAGCTGTGAGTTTTGCCTACCCATCCGACACTCCAGGACTCACTTTTAGGGGGGAAAGAGGGGTTTGGTGGAGCTTAATGGAGCTGGGGATGGTTGTTCCTTCTGTGGGATATCCTTCCATCAACATTACCCGTATGTCACTTCAAAATGGACTGTTAGAAGTTGTATGTACCAAATAAAAAGTTTCACTGGTTTAAAATTTAGGAAGCCTCTATTTATTCTCCTTTAATTTTCACCCTCTTCTTACCTTCCACATTGCTACATAACAAACACTACAAATTCTAATCCATGTTGCCAATTACGTACCTTTTAATAAAATTAGCTCTATTTGCAGAATTAGAGAATTATTTCAAATACAAAAAAAAACTCAGCTGTGCTTCACACTAACAACTGTCTATTTGATTTCTTAACTTAGTTAAACTATTAGATAACCTGATCATCTCTCAGCTATTTTTAAACAGGTCTTTTCTTAGTCATCCAAACATGCTTGATGAGAACAAGATTATCTGTCTGAACTGTTCACTTTCTTAATAATGAAAAACTGACAAATATTCCTTTACTTCTCCCCCACCAAAGGAGGGAGGAGACTACTTGGGACTGTGGGGAAGAAAGTGGCTGGGGACGGTGGAGGAGTAAACAAGCATCTATTCATCTCTACTTCCAGTAATTAACAACTTTAGCAGATCATCAAACTTCAAACATAAATTCTACCCTGGCTTTAATCCAGTAACTTCATAATTCTTCTGAGGATAGGAGACTCCAGGGAAGTTAAACAAATTTGTCTATATAGTTACTGAGTATGGTTTCTAAACTAGCCACAATGGAAGAAATAAAAAGCTTCAAATAAGCCTTTTGGCAACTACAATTTCTACAGCATGCACCAAGTTCTCAGTGCAAACTAAGCTGTTCCTTAGCCTAGCTACACACCAGGCAGAAGATTAACTGATTTCAGAAAAATAATGCCACTTTTATCTACACACTTTCTACCTCACAGAAGACATTTCCCAGCAGTAGTGATCTCTAGAATAGAATTACATCAATTAAGACCAAGTTGCGACCTTGCTTTATTTGTTACTGCTTCTGTCTTCCACAGATCTGAAAACTGATATGGTAAGAGAACACTACTTAGTTACTATATGGTTGCCCATTTGGTTGTAGACAGAATTTTGGTAAAACTTTTACATCTATACACACATATATAATTACACAATCTACTTTGATAATGAACTACATCTTATATATTAATGGCAGTACCCTAAAGACTATCAAGAGGTAGATTTTTAGTTCTCTTTAGCTTACCTCAGGGAGACTATGTCCAATTTGCAAGTAACATAGCAATTCAGTCATAATTAAAGAAAAATTATAGTTGAGAGCACCACACTTTAGCTAAAACCCATTACTTTCCCATGGGCTCAAGTTATGTTGATCCTACGCTCTAATCAGAGCAAGTTTATATACTGACGACATTTGGTAAAAGGCATATAAAGGCCTACATGCAAGAGTTAAAGCCTAATCTGTTATTCCCTTTCTTTTTAATATGAGTTACCTTCTAAGATCAGTGATTTCACCACAATGCAATGTCCAATATATTGGGTCACTGGTACCAAGTCTGCAGACTGTCACAAAACTGGCAGAAAAAGCTGTTATCTAGCATACAAAAAGGGCACTTGGTGCTTTCCCTTTTCTGTCTTTCCTCAGTCAAATTGCTGTAACTGGTGGCAGGCTCACAGAATCATTAAGTGACCAGAGGAGATTTTGGAGAAAAGAGAAAGGGAAAAAGGGAGATGGAGGAATTACTCCACAGCTGAAAGAAGTGGCTGGGGAAAGGAAACTGAAGGGGATGAGTTGGCAGCAGTATGGAATATGACTTCAGCGCAAAGACAGTCCATTTTCAGGTTCACAGTCTTTTCTTCCCAATAGGAACCAGAAAAATCCTCACAGCCGTGGGCCTCCTCACAAGTCAGCATCTAGAAAACACTGTTCTGCTTGATGTGCAAGTCTTTTATCCTTACTTTTCCTACCTAAGAACTCAAAGGCTCTCTTCTCGGAAAAATGGAAGGGGGTGTCTATAAATGGAAGGGGATAATAACTTGAGCTCTTCTTTCCAACTGCTTCCATGAGGCATCCCACAATCTACTCAGTTCCCACAAGACTGTCAGACTCATTCCAGCTCTGAACTATAGTAAATAGAAGGCACCTTAACAACCTAATACTGGATTTATACTACCCACAATTCTACAGAACCATCACACTAAGATTTTTTTTTCATTGTTTTAACTTACTATTAAACTCACACAACATAATTCATCACTTAACTGATAATTTCCATGGTCCTGCTACTTACACTAAAGAAAACTTATCTTTGAAGTAGCACATGATAGAGTGATAAACCTGGAGACCCTTTCTTTGATCCACCTAGATGCACACAGAATCATCCCCTAGAAAGTATTTAAGTAAATCCCAATCTCCACAGCATTTCAACACTCAGCCATCCCAGCTAGAATGCTTGCAACTTATGTTTGTTTTCCATTAATACCTCTAGGATGACACTTGTGGTTATTCAGATGTCTTTCCTGACCTTCAGAAGTCAGACTTGCTAAACTTGGTATTCTAGAACACTACAATGAGGATGCAGCCTTCATTCCAAAGCATTTGCCACTGATTACTCTTGATATACATAGCTGCAATCACAAGCTAGCTCAGGTAACAGAAGCCATCCAAGTAGGATTACAAGCAGCTACATGTTGGCTAATTTACACTCTAAGAAAGTATCTCTGTCCTGAAGAAGACAGTGTACAGATTTTAAAGGCAGAATAGCCTTTACCCAAGATGTACTTTTTTTTTTCCCTTTCAGCAAAACTTCTTTGGGTAGTTCAGTACAGATTCTACTACCTGGTTTCCTGTTTATCGAAAATAATCTTCCCATTTATATTTACATGAAGTTGACTACTTATATGCAATGCCATGTTCTAACAAAAGGTATCAAAAATCAGAAAACAGGTGAAGATGTACTAGAATAAAAGCACAAGCAAAGTTACTACATTAATTCAAACTATGAAAGTAGTTGGGAAAGAAGCTTTCTTAGTTAAACAAGTAAAGACACAGAATATAAATCTACTAGCTGATAATATGAGCACATAACTTAGGTAAATTAATTTAAATATACTGCTTTCCATTTTAAGATTACTTTTTCAGAGCATGGCTATGTCTACTAAAGTTTGCTGGCCAAGGAGTAGAGCTGTAAACCTTTAATACCAATTTAAGCAGTACAGTGGAAATGCTGCACCTCAGCTGGGCTGTCCCACCAGTCCAACACCACTGCTCCAGGTGTCTCCCAGACAAATCCAAGTCAAACATCAAATGCCTTTTTTCCTGAGGGCTACACATAATCCAGCTCACTGTACTTAAACTCATAAAATGCAAGACATTTAACCCACAGATTCAGCCTCTAGAATTTTTTAACTTCATTTGAATTAAAAACTGTGTAAGAACTTAGGACCCTGCTTCCCAATTCTCTGCAACATAAAACTGCTTTACCTACAAGCACCAGCATAGATTGGTTTTGGTTTTTTTCAACAAAACCGATGTAAGAAGTGACACCTGATTCACAGGCCTCTTGCCTGGCAAGTTATCTGTCAAGGTATATAACTTACAAGGTACAATAGATAGGTAATGATTGAAGAATTGCCACAGAGCAGTGAACAATACCAAAAAGACTATAGTAAGAACTAAAGACCTCCTTTTTTTTTTCTTTTCAAATTCAGGACAGCCTAAAATGAGTTGCAGCAAGTGAACCTTGCAGAAAATTCACTTAGTAAAATTCATGAAAATAATTCTCCTCTCTCACAAAGCCAACCAGTAGGTTCTATTTGATGACCACTAAACCAACCTACTTAAGAAGTTGAGCTGTTCAGGGGTGTGTTTAAGCGCACGTGGAAGGGAAAGAGACACAACTTATATTTTCAGATTAGTCCAGTAATACTGAATCTGCTTTTTGTTCTGACAGGCTCATAGAACACAGAAGACAGAGCCATTTCATGAATTGAGCACTGTGCTGTATGCACAATTTAGAAAGTACTTAAATTAAATGCCATAAAAAGAACATCTAGCACAATAAAAACGTTAAGTTGACAATATAAAGTCCTCTTTAATGCAAGAGTAACTAGCTCAGTTATTTCAGTCCATCTCAGCATGGCAGCATGCTCAGAACACCACTTTTAAAATGCAGCTTATCAAGTATTATTTCTCTGCAGGTATCCTCCTTTGTTTTCATACCCTACTCAAATATGGCCAACGATTATCTTGTTTAAACACAAACATTTACCAGCTCTGAATAATGAGAGCAATATGAAGGATTACAGATCACTACAGAACCAAGAATTAAAAAAATACCCTCTCACTTAATTAAGAACTGAGATTTTGTGGTCCACAGTTTTCCTATAAGGACCATGTACAGACCATACATTCCCACAAACATGTCTGAACAACTTACAGTATTTTTCAAAAAATAAAATTTTAGGTAAAAATCTACAGAAAAATGTAGCTAAATTGTAAAACTTCTGAAAGAAGTTCTCGATGTATCTTTAATTTAATAATAAGCAGGTGTTATCATGTGTTCAAGTACCACTTGAAAATTCAACTGTTCACTCAAGTTGTGTGGGCACATTTCCCAAGCAAGAGTCATCAACTAATCTAGGAGGAGTGAAAGTGGGTGTGGATGGACAATTAACAGGATCAAACAAAGAATTAGAAAGCATAAGTTACTAGTAGTGTATTAAATAAAAAGTTGACTGGAAATAGAGTTAAACAATACACAGACATACTTTTTCCCTTCTGAATGCATCAGCATCTCAGGAATTCACAGTGTTGTCACTAGGTAAGGAAGTACAGTTAAAACATCAGAAATCATCCAAGTTTTTTAAGCTCTGTCCTTGAAATCACAATGAAGTATTCAGCATATTTCTGACATTCTACAGTTGATAGGAATTCAGTTCAAGATATTCTATGATTAATATATTGCAAATGTTTATACTGAAAAAGGGAAGAAAATTTTCCAGTTTCTCTGCAGGGGAAGAGTTGTGTCCAGTAAGTGAACAAGTGCAAGCGCACATTTTGTGATCAGGTGAAAACTGTGTATAAAATCCAACCTCAGTTTAAGTGATGTCCCAACTTCCCTTTTGAAACTACTGACATTACCTTGACATGCAAAAGGAAGTTACTCTATTTAAAATGCTTCACTGTATCTCAAGCCAGTGCCAAAGGCATTGTTCTTTGAATCAATCCATGTATTTTGGCGAGTGTGTCTGTGCTATATTTCGCTTTTTGGGGGGAAGGGCTGTGGGGTAGGTTCAAAAACTACTTTATATTAATCAAGTTCCTGGTATTAACACTGTGCATTCATTAACTTTGTGTGAGCCTTCCCTGGACTCAAAGGGCACCTTAAATTAACTCACACTAAAACATTCAATATAAGCTGGCAGGTGGAAGAGCTATGATACACAACCAGGATCATTTCAGACCTTCATATTCTTTCCAACTTGAAGCATTTTAGAATTAAGCACATTTTGCACCACTGGTGAAGCAATAATGCCAATTAATCTAATACATGGTTTATTATTCAAAAGAATTAATAAGGATTTGTAGCTTAGTTTCACCAATTTTAACTGTCCTACTAAGTTAGTATTTCAGCATTGCATAGTGTGGCTTGTTCAGTCTAGTTCATTGCATTTACCATAACAAGTTGTATTTTATATTACCAAACAACAAAAAATTTGAAAAATTTCTATTCTGAGCAGTATATTGTGTGGCACCTAACTTTCAGATGAAGGTTAAACAGAGAAGGTTTCTCAGTGATGGCATATTATTCATTCATTTGTAGAATTACTGAGTCTGGTGTGAAAAAAGGTAGCCTTGGGTTTAATTACATCATTTCAGTATCTATTTCATTATTAAACTATTAGCCCATAGTTAAATAGTCCCTTTAACTTGGTATAAATATGTAATATTTAAATTGTGGTTTAATTTTTTCCTTTTTCAACTGAAGGATA
Organism: Cnemophilus loriae; assembly: GCA_013397755.1. NCBI lineage: Eukaryota > Metazoa > Chordata > Aves > Passeriformes > Corvidae > Cnemophilus > Cnemophilus loriae. Next base: position 2,556,157 of record VZTF01009104.1, on the reverse strand, counting down.
CTATGAGATACAGTTCTTAAATCCAAACGGCCTACTGAAAAGAACAGATGCTACTTACACAATCCTAAAATACTGGTAGCTCCCAGCCGTTTTCTGGACAATGAAACTGTAAGTTTGATGAATGCTTATCTGGCATATGTCAGCACTGCCACTGAAAAGGCTGGTACTGCATCCTCCCTCTCACCACTACAGCTTAGCTCTTCACTCTTTCCTCTTTCTTCTTACAGCAAATTTGCCTCTACACTGAGCATAAGAACAAATTAACCTCACTGAAAAATAAGCAGCCAAATCACTTTTCCATCCTGACTGGCCACGTGGCACATACCAAAAGATTAAGTTTAGAAGTTCCAGCTGGTCACAGAGATACAGCCTGAGAACCACTGTGGCCCAGCGTCACTTGCTGCTGCCAGTAGAGAATGGCAGTAAATATTAGGACAGCTTTTCCATTGTTTCCTGGCTACAAAATGCAGCCATTTCATCAGAATCCAAATCAAAATACAAGACTGTCATTTCAATCCTCGTAAGTAGAAGCTGTTTACTGTATTTATTAAGTTAAGGGGATGCAAGTTGGACAGCTGTGTGCCAATAAACCACTACACCTCGATGAACCCTAACAAACTATTTGGTAAAAGACCATTCAAAAAAGATCAGGTATAAGTTTTCAGAATCTCAGCTCTCATGTTGACTGAGTGCCTTTAAGTTTCACCATCTGTATTTAAATGCCACAGCACTTTAAAAGTCCATGGCCTACGTGTAAATAGTTCAAGTGTTTTGCAAAAGCTTTATTTCCTACCTTGACAAAAAGTAAATCGAATACTTGATAGAAAGGTTTTACTTTTGCCCTTCTCAGTGATGACATAAATCACTTAGTTATTCACAATAAACCAGCTGCAACTGCAAAGAGCCAATCCTATTTATACAGCTTCTCAAACTGCTACACACCTTCAAAGCAAATAAACAGACTCTGTGAAGTAAAACCCTATTCACTTGATCCTTCCTAACTCATATTTAAAGCAAACCAAAAATATTTTGTAAGAACACATCCAAACTGATTAACAGGAACTTTGGACTAAATTTACATCCTGTCAACTACCCTCTCTTTGGCAGGAAGCATTAGATGTGCCAGAGGAAACTACCAAAATCCTAAATTATGGACTGGTTTGACCTTACAGTCAGTTTCCAATCAGCCTCCTCAGTTAATGATGGATTTGTGCCTCAAACCATAGGGATTTAGGATCAATCCCACATATAAACACCAACATTTTCCTTCATGAGCAGCAGTAGCTATTACCAAAATATTTATAAACCTGACTGACTAAGGTCTGGTCTTCCTCTGTGATGCAAGAGAGGAAATTTTTTTTAGACCTCATTATTCCGGGTGCAAATACCATTTTTACAGGATAAGGATTTTCAACCCACCCTCACACCACAAAGAGAACTCGGAGGCTAAGCTAGCAGCTCTATCTTACAGAAGATTATGGGATCTTTACCAATGACAAGATGAACCTGCTCAAGTGGCCTGAAATGTGGCCTGCTCCCAGAAAAAATGGTCTCATCCTTCTTCTATCACCCCTTCAAGTCACACTGATTTTTTTCCTAAGTAATTTTTAGATGGATTCACTTGCAGATGCTATTCCTTGCATGGCTTTAACACCAGCAGTGTTGGCACAAGGATGATGCTGGGAATGTGGTTAGGCCTGTTTCTCTCTGCAGCAGTGCACACTCCAGTGAGCCTAAATCATCCACTAGCCTGCAGCTTAGAAGCGGCAGCATTAGCCTTAAACTTCATTTCACTGTCTTGCAACCTTGCTGGCGATTTAAAAGTAGAGAGGTTTACACTGTGAGGAGCCTCTGAAGCATTCTACTCTGCAGTCTTGTTTATTAGAACAATTTAATAGAGACTGCCAGTGAAGTTACAGCAGAGACAGCAGCACTATGACTCTTCTTTAAACAATAAAATTCCTTGGACTAAAAATCACACTTGAAAATATGGTTTTAAGGACCGGACTTCAAATTCAGGATTTGGGTTGTAGTTCTACAGCACTTAGAAATACAAACCAAATGCTGACTTTCTGAGAGCGTGCACTGGAATTCAGTCATTACATCTTAAACCTCCAGGAACAACACTTCGCTCCCTGAAAAATGACAAGCTGGCACAAAAACAAAACACTTACTCATAAAACAATATCCCAAACAGATTCAGGAGACCCAGGTTTACATTTTCTCTGTTAAACTTCTTTTGTTTCTACATACGGCTAACAATTATTTATCAAGTTCTAAATACTTACACTGTAACTGAAACAACAAGAAAAACAAAGGCATTACACATTCCTAAAATACATTAAGAGAGTGGTGCTGCAAAGGAGGGAGTCATAGAAACTAAGATACAGTATTTTAACTTTCTTCCTGTTTCTCCTGGGTTATACAAAAAGCAGGCAATTCTAAATTGCAACGAGATCTTCCTAAGTGAAAACCTACAAATTATACTTCAGTTGGCCACACTGAATATCTAACTTTTGTACTGGATCTTACATGTCAAATGCAAGGCAAAGCATGTCTTGTAACAGTAATCATCTTTCCCCATGTCAAATAATTTCTAAATTTCACAATAGCACAAAAAATCCGATGACACCAGCACACACAAAGCAGAACATTTTTTTGGCCTATTTTGTAGCTTCAAATGCAATTTGGTATATTACTTTTTCTCAATTAAATCTCCTCAAGCAGTTCGGCACAATTTTTGAAAAAAAAAACAAAAAAAACCCCCACAAACAAAAAACCAAACCAACCCAAAACCGCATTATAAACTCAGAATCAACTACCATTCTGTTCCCAGTATGATTCCATTATTTAAGCTTCAAAGTGTATTAATAGTTACAATCAGATGTTTGAATAAGTGCTTAGAAGCAACAATTTCATACTTAAACTGGACATGAGAGAAAATACTCCATAGAAACTGTAAACAGTGCAATGTACTGTATTCTAGCTAATGTTATTCTGGTGGTTGTATCTCACCCTTTACATTTCACTACAATTAAAACACATATGAATAAAATATTTAAAGCAAACACCTTTTAAAATATCACTAACCTTCCATGAGCATGAAAATCTAGGCGCAAGAACTGATCTTCATGTGACACTGCTCTTTTGGCACGCTGGTGTTTTTGGTGTAACAAATCCACATCATAGGACAATCCTTCATAGTGTCTAATGTACTTATTTAGAGGATTTCCATACTGACCTGAAAAACAGAGACAAGTAAGGTTACAACCATACTAGCAGGCATGGCAGACCTGTGGTGCCAAGCAGCTGGTGAAAAGGACCCAAAATCCACATTGTATCAATTTTAACTTTTTTTTCTCCTTTGTACGTGTCAGATTCATTCTGCTCTGGTCCCACAGACCGGGCACACAATCTGCAGCTACAAGTGCATCAGATGGACCTTGGAAGGCATCCATTCCACCTGAATTTCAATCAAAACAAGTATAGTTCATTTACTCCAAAACTACCCCACAATGCAAACTACATCACTGTCAACAGGAATGCTTGAGATAAGTTTCAGAAAGGCACTCCTGATTCAAAATAAGAAGTGCAACAGCTGAATATTTTTCTTCAGGTTCCCTGAAATTGTGCTTCCAACTTCACTCTGTAGTCATGACACCACAGCATCTGCTCAGCATGTTTGTATTCTACATGTGAAATATCCAGGGAAATTAAGAGCAAATCATGCCACCTAGCAACACATTTTGTATCACATGGAGTGTTCTACAACATGGAAAAGTTTTATTAAAATGTTTCTCCAGAGATGTAGATTCAGTTCAGTCTATTTTGCACAATTCCTTCTAGGCTAATATTTATGACTCATATTAATATGAGTTCATGGCAGAAAATGGTGACGATTTTGACCCTCCTATCCTGATGGAGGAAGAGACACTAATCACCAAAAAAAATCCAAAATACAACTTGTGGAGAAAACCAGAAGAACTCTCAATTATGCAAGAAGAAAAATTAGTATCTCATAATCAATTTAACTTCAAACCAACCTAAATGTGAGTTCTCAGGGACTGCGTGTGGTATTTTTCTTCAGATATCGAAAAAGATGACTAAGTAAATTAATACTTTCAAATGCATTGCTTGCATTTAGCAGCCGTGTGCACAAGATGATACTGCCGTATCTGTTTAAAATTCTGTTAATGCTATACTGCAGAGAAATCACATTCAAATTTCCTCACAGTACTGTAGGATTCTGCAAATGTTGACTCTTCATTGTTAACTGCAAATACAGTCCAGTAACAAATCTTCTTTCTAATTTCCTCCCACACTTAGTCTCAAAATACATATCCATTCTCATTCAGCTTCCCAGAAGGGAAAGCGTCTTAGGTGTCTTAAAACGTTTAAAACGTGTGGTTCAAGAAAGCCTACATTAATTCTAATCCCAATAAGACACAGGGCCATTGCAAAGTTTCACTAACTAGCAGGAGTTTTGAGGATGCAGGATGTTGTCTATGTCTGATGTTTCTCTCATCACTTCCAACATAATCCCACCAAAATGAACCATAAACACCTCCTATAACCCAAGACCTTCTATAAACCAAACCAGATTGGCCTGAGACCATGCACAATATACATGTGCCTGACTACAGACACATGCTTTCCAATTCCAGGTAGATGACCCAGAAGTGTCAACATTAAAGAAAACAAGCTTCAAAATGAACTGATATAGGCTAAAACGTAAAAGTTTTAATTGTTAAATGAACCTGAATCTAGAATACAATATTAATAACTCGCTTTAAGAACTTGATCAAAACTAGAGAGTTAGTACACTGCAGAATTTGTAAACTTCTGTGCTTCAGAATTATCTTCTTTTCTGTGGTAGGAAGCTTTTAATAAAGCACTCCTTAAATTGTTACAGACCCTTTTGCTTCTCAGTATTGCAAGATACGCTTTGAACAGCTTCAGGCACCTAGAAAAGAAGTTCTGAAGTGTGACAATTTACTGAAGACCCAGTAACACTTGGCACTTGATCCAGGTCTCATGACCACGTGAAAAGATGAGAGACAGCATTTAACTGAGTTGCAAAGAATAGTTTTTAAGTGCTAACTACTGTGACAAGACAGCAAAAAACTACCGACATTATAAGTTTTATAACTGTTCTCTCTGCTACGGAAAAGCAGAGAGGGTTTTAAGCAAAAACCTTTCTTCTTAACAAAAGAAAGTATACACTTGGTGTGATCACACAGGGAAACAACACTCTTTCTTTTCCCTTTCTCCAAAACTTAAAGAACTCCTTATGTTGTAAGTACTCTCATAGCAAACACTTAACACAAACACTCCTGCTGCTCTCTTCTCGCTTAAGCAGAGCAGCTGCATACCACCTAGAGCATTACAGCTTCTCCAAAAAGGGACTTAAGGCTTCAAAATGAACAGTTTCACTTCCAGAAGCCTCTATAACATTAATATTGCTACAGCGTTCAAAGTCTGCAACTGATCACAATCTCCTTCTAATCAAACCAGCTACCTATCAAAAGGGATTACCTTCTTCACAAAGGTAGCTTAATAAGTAGCTCAACCTTGGTAACACAAGAATCTATAGAGGCTTCTGAGGCAAAAGTTCATTAAACTAGAAAGAAAACTCCACTGAGGTACATGAGGCAGGTACAACTGCTAGCTCGTTTCTGTAATTAGAAGACTCTGCATCAAAAAGGAAGAAGTCTATCACAGAATCTGGACATGGCACACCCCAAGAAATCATTATGATAGCACACACCAGATCCCAACCTCTGTTACAAACTACTGCCGTTATTTTCTGTAAATGAAAAACTAGGGATTCGGATTTTTTTAACAAAGATTGCATGACAAACATGTTTTCAATTAAGGACACAATCAGGAAGCCCGCAGTAAGAAACACCGAACCACGAACATCTAAATGTAGTTTATGGGAACCGCTCTACAAATTCCGTGTGTCATGTTGCCATCAACAAAACAAAGACAGCGTGATGCCTTTCCAGCCAATCTGGTGGAATAAAACAACATTACACTTCACCTAAACACTAAGCTAGGAGACAGAAACCCTTTAGGATACAGACATCAGAGAGTGACAAGGGGATGGCTTTTGAACCTGACAGTATAGTCTTCTAAAGACTTGCTAAACTAGATGTGGCATTTCCTATGACAAATTCCCTGCAGGAATGAAGCTTTACTCTCACGGGCTTAGAACTAAATACAGGGAAGGACTTTAAACACAATCTGCCAGAGCATTTAGGCAGATGTCTCAGTGTGCCAGTCCTGTGAAAGATGTTTTGTGTATGCAGATATACAACTCTTCGGGATCCCCAGAGAGCTGTGAAGTATCTACAGTTGTTGTTGTTGTGAACAAACAAATCCCACTGGACAGGTGTGGAGTCTGAGGCATGTACTCTCACCTTCCAACCAGGCTTATGCGAAGACTAAAATGGATCATCCATGTGATTTTAGCTATAAGCTTCCTGGCACAACGTGAGCCTCTACAGGTAACAGCTGTTTGGTGGTCTGTGCTAAATGATTCCCTGGTCGGTTGTTTTCCCAGAGAAAACCATGAAGAGTTTCCCTCCCCAGACAAACCCTTCCCAGTCTGCAGGAGAGAAGCAGCACCCACAGCAGATGAAAGGAGCTAGGGAACACTTCAGCCACGTGGATATACAGAAGTCCACGGGATCAGATAGAATGCATCCCATGGATGCTGAGGGGGCTGGCTGACACCATTTCAAGGCTTCTATCATCTTTCTGAAAAGTTACTGTTAAAGGGGGGAGTTCCTGACAAATGTCATCCCCATGTTCAAGAAGGAGGGCCTGGAGAATCACAGGCTGGTCAGACTAATCTCAGTGTCTGTGAAGATTCTGGAGGAAATTTTTATGGAAGCTAGCTCCACGCACAAAAAGATGACAAGTAATAAACAGTACTGAAAGTTTACCCATGTAAATATAAATATCTACTAATTTGATACACATCATTGTAAAAGAGAATAACATTTAACTTCCCATGAGAGGATAAATCAAGCACGCACTGTTCTAAAAGATGAAGTTTGCATTAAACCACTCAGATTAAGACTTGCATGACAAATGCAAATAGTTAAAGCAGAACTCAAGTTTGTTAGTGGGGTGGAAAAAAGCACAGAATGCGACTTGATAGAGTATCAGAAATTGTTCAGAAGCCAAGCTAACTCACCAGACAAGTCTTATTACTTGCAAGCATCATCACTAATTTGCAGATTTAAAATGCCAGCATGTGATAAACATCTTGTAGAGAATTACTATCATAATTTTAATTAAGATAATCAAAGCAACTTTTGCTTTAAGTTGTTTTCAACACAGTTTATCTATCTTAAAAAAACCTCCCTTTACATGGGACATTGAAGAATGTACATTGCATTCAGATTTAGCAAGCCAGAAACCCTACCATATACCTCCTGCCTTAGACTCCTGTGAAGAATTTATTCAGGCTGTTGTTTCATAACTGCCAGCAGAAGGGGAAGCCCTGCTGTCCTTTTACATCTACTCTTTCCATTCTTCCCTTGCACTGGCACTAGGTTCAGCTGAAAAAATATTCTTTCTCTTCTGGTCAAGTGAGTTTCTGGTGAAAGAAACACATGTAATCAAGAAGTCAGGTCAGGATCATTTCCCTTCACTGAGGCCTCAATTTAGGGCACGGTCAGACAGTACGGCAACACCAGTGTAAGCAGATGTCTGCTTTTTATTGACCTTCTTCCTCTCCACCCTGTGAAAGTCCCAGTTCTTCTTCCTCATCAGGCCTGGGTTTGCTCAATAAAGCAACTCTAGTTACACATCTGGCAGGAACTGATTAATGTTTTTTCTTTGGATTGACTTCTCATGCCAGGAGGAGAGGTGGGAGTGCACGGCCAGGGCAGGACCACCAGACAGCAGTAACTCAGTACAGTGGCTCTGCCATACTGCAAAAATGAACCTTTAGATCTTTTAAGAGCACAAACAAACTGCAGTCTGAGGCTTTTGGGCAACAGTATTTCAAAGCAACCACCTAAACACCTGATTTTATTTATTTTTAATTACCATAGGCATTTCTGAAAAAAACATCTGACAGCTGTCTTGACTAGACACTCTCATCTAATCATTTAAAATGCATAATGTTTTTATTTTAAACTCCAAATAAATGCTGGAGGCTGAGTGCTACCATGTTTATGAAGGCTACTGCTCTTCTCAGTTTATAGTAAGAACACAACTAAATCACTCAGATGCTGATAGCTCATAAATGCCTTCCCACAACTCCCCCGTGTGTCCAGAAAAAAAGCAGAATTTCTCCCATGCTCACTGGGAAATATAGTTCAATACCCAGCAGCACAAGACACTAAGATACAACTTGGAAGTCCTAGCAACATAAAAAGAGCACGCTGTACCAGTGAAAACAATTTATTACAGATTTGCAATGATATTCAGCATTTGATCAGCCTAGCCGAAGCACGGTCACCTTTGTTAAATCCAAGCTTGTCGGAGGTCTCAACAGTTCTCCTTCATGTTTGCTATTGCCCCTTCCCTTTTTTTTTTTTAATGACCCTTAGGTAGAGGGAGAGGTTAATTTAGTTATTTCCATTCCTCTACGAACATCATTATGCATGGATAATTAAGTACTGATTAACATACCTGCATGCATCTTCATCACGTGCAACAAAGCATGCTACAAAAAGCTGCCAATAATATTGCCTAATTTAAGTACCACTTCACACGCATCAAAATTCATGACAGCACCAGTGAGTGAATAGATCCCTTAAGCCAAGCAATTCCACGGGTGTTGGGGAAAAGAATTCTTTAAAGTCAAGGTACATATACCTTATCTCAAGTAGACACCATATACCAGAAGCTAAATTCTAGCTTTCCCCAATTACTAACAGAAAAAAAACCAAAATAAATGGTGTGGCTTTTCCTTCTTATACTATTTAAACAGTATTCAAACTGACCTGCCGGACCACTGGTTTTATGAAGGTAATATTTATGCAGTGGAAGCAAAGAAAGAAAAAGAGAACACTAGAAGTGATCTAACACCAAAACCTGAGCAAGAATGTTTCTGGGCCTATTAGGCCAAACTTCTGATAATGTGTCTGCTTTAACCACACAGACATAACCTACCAAAAGCTAGGAAGCAGCCCCAGACAGACACTGCAGCACACTTCACCAGTGCAGCAGCACTGCTGATTGCTTTTGATTGTACCCCCCATCACATAATTTTAAGAACAATATAAACTGCAACAGAAAATAATTTTTTAAACAAAACAAAGAGATTTCACTAAATCTGCTCAAATAAACCATCCAAATTATGCTGCACCATTTCTTAAAAGTTGATTTTATGATTCATACTTAGCTGTGAGCTAATATTACAGTTGGTTCTGTTAATTTATACCCTTAAATCTAAAGACTATTACAACAGAGTATGTAGAGTGCCTGCACAGCACACAGGCACAAAGCCTTGCATAATTCTGAAAGAGTTCAAACTCAGGTATCCTGTAAAAACACTCCAATCTTAGACCAAACATACAAACCCCTAATTATTTTTAAAGTGCAGATTAATGAAACTTCCAAAATTATTACTATTTAATACCTATGTGGCTTAAAACCAGACAACTTTACAGATAAATATAACTTAGCTTCAAGATCTGTGTAAAATTAATGAGGCCAGATGCACTGCACATAAATGAAATGTAAATTGTTGGGTTCTTTTCAGTTCTTTCCAGTTTGCACTGCTCTCACAGTAACTTTTTAAAGAATCAGGAACTTGCCCTTTCCACACACATATTAATGCTTGCCTAGAACGAAAAATATGCAAATGAAGAACCCTATTTCTCAATAAATAAAAACATTTACAGTATATAAGAAACTCTAGAAATGTGAACACAGGTAAAATAGACCTTCCAAAACTTAAAAGGCTATTTTTAATTTAACATAGAACTATAGCAAATCTTCCATAATTAAATTCAGACTTTTACCAAAAAAGTTCTACTGGATATTCTAGAGATGTGTATTGGCATTATCACTAGTTTTTATGCAGCATTATTAATCTTTTTTTAAAGATTTACCTGCACTGCTACACTCCAAAGACATGCACTTCTGCCACCTGCTAGTGAGGTGTGCTTCCCAGTGCCCAGAAATGTTGAAGGTGCCCATTCTTCTCTCACAGAAAAAAATTAACAGGAATTTCTGAAATACATTTCATGAACTTTCTTCTGTTTATCCAGAGGACTGTACTTTACATGTTTACTACGATTTTTAAAGGCGCAACTGCCTGCCTGGAATTAAACAGTGAAAACAACCCTCACAACTGGTTAATGAATTATTTTGAGTTAATTCTGTGCCAGCACCATTTAGTTCAGAAAACAAAGAGGACTTGAAAGCATGCCAACAATTAAGTCTGAAATATCTCGATAGCTTACAAGAATTTACGGAGAAAAACCTCAATTCTTTTGTGTATCCCACTCCTAATCATATAAATAACAGGGTGGCTTCTGACCATGTAAATTACCCTGTTTTTTATCTCACAGTTTAGCCACAAGTACAACCTACTGAAGTTTCGCATAGTTAGATGTTACTTTTTGAGAATATGTGAAAGACCAGCATTTAGCGCTAGCTTCTTTGTTAATAACCCTACATATTGATGTAAACAGAGGCAGAGCCCAGATAAATCGGAAAGGTGCCAAACGAAATAGAGGAAATAAATCTTTATCAGCTGTTCCACCCACAGTTCTGTAGAAACACCCTCCCAAGTCCACCCTTTCCGAAACCCTTTTTCTGTACAAAGTCGAAACTATTTTCCCTGCCACGACTTGATCAATTAAACATTACCAGGCGCAGTGGAGAAACTGCCCGGTTCCTCATGCCGAGAAACAACTCCTAACGGCAGCCGATACAGTTACACGTCCCCATAAACACGAGCGAGTTTTCCGCCGGCCTGGGAGAGGGGAGACCCTCTTGGAAGTCACGGTCACACTTCGGGAAGAACCCGGGCTCGCCTTTTATTTCCTTAAGCTGAACTTTCCGCCTGCCCGTCCTTCCTGGTTTCGGGGAGATGGAAGCGGCCGCGAGGGCGAGGGAAGGGAGCCAGGAAGCGCCCACCAGGACGGGGCGGGAAGTCCCGAGGGACGGAAGCGGAGCCGGGAGGGGAAAACACAGCCGAGAGCGGAGAGAAGGACCCGAGAGGGAAGAAGAGCGGAGGGCAACTGACCCGGTCCTCGGCGGGGAAAGTCCCGGGGAACGGGCGGGGGCGCCAGGCCGGCCCCGGGCGGCGGGGAGAGGCCCGGGCGGGCTGAAGCGGCGGGCGGAACGGGGAGCCCGGCTGGCGGCCCAGCCGCGGCCCT